>CAHIKZ030001054.1:1177500-1327019 GCA_903632075.3 Acanthosepion pharaonis
ACAATCTGAATTTTCATTTAAAAATCCTTGTTTCTCTTTGTATCACCAGAACTAGTAAAATGACACATACAATTTTTAGCATGTTTTTTTTTGTATGACACACATTAATTTGGAAAATTTTGCAAGAATAAAAATAATTGTTGGATGTTAATGAAACTTTCAGAAACTATTCACAGATTATTGAAATTATTATAAATATCTTTTATTAAAGTCCTGGCAGAAATATTTTTTTTATATTTATTACCCCCACCCAATTTTATGAAAACTCTAGAAATTCGATCAAGTCCACTTCAGTAATTACAATAGTTAAAAACATAAGGCTTTGAGGAATGCAAATCATTTCTTTTTTGTTTTTAATTGGACACCCTACCTGAAAATCAGCTGTGAATTGTAACATACAAAACTCAATAAAACAAAGATATTATTTAATTTCAAATGCTTTTATTTGCTTTTAGCTGTTTTTTAGGAATATGGACAATAATTTCTGAAAGCAAAAAATTTTTTTCGAAAAAAAAAAATGAATTTTAATACAATTATTTGTTATTTTTTAATTATAATAGATTTTTACATTTAAGTTGTTAAAATATTATAAAATTAGTGAAAAGCTGCATCGGCTTTCCTAAGTGTCCTTATAAGATAGATCTTTTTTTTAGCGTGTTGTAAATTGTATTGTTTTGACTAATCAGAAGATCCAGTAATTAAGAAATGTAATTTTGTGTTTATAATCGGGCTCTGATTATAAAGTACAGAAGACCAACCAGAATACAATTAAGTTACGTTATTTGAGTTCAGCATTGTTCTCCGCTGTTAAGACCTTTACTTTTGCGAAAGACATGTGGAGACATTTATTTGATTTTTTCAATTTCAACTGAGAATGGTACCTACAAGTATCAGTATCATCTTATGAAATTTATATGATTTTATTTTTATATTTATCTCAGTTATGACATTTTTCCATAAATGAAATATCAAAATTAATAATAAAATGAATGGAAATACAAATAATACAGTAAAATGTAGTAAATGTACATAAAATTATAGTATTTTTATGTACACTTCTGATAAAATTTCATAAGGTACCTATAAATTAATTAGATACATTTCTTATGAAATTTAATCTAACTCTTAACAGTCTTATTTTTTAATTTCTTTAAAATATATTTTCCATAAAACATCGTAAATGTAAAGGTGAAAGCTAAGTACAAAAAACAAAAAAAAAAATTAGAGTGCTGAAAGTTTTCCTTATAAATAATGAGGTAAATAATTTGTTCACTTAAATGTAAATAATTTCACTTTTCTCCTTCCATAGAACAAATTATCCTCACGAAATCCATCAATATGTCGATCATCAGTGACACGAAAGTTTATGAACTACTTTGTTTTATTTTCAAATTTCATTAAGTTAAGCTTGGTTCAAAATATTTTAAATAAACATTATAATTTCTGATTTTCTTAAAATAAGTTTTGAAAAAATGATAATTGATATTTAAAAGAATTTCAAACTGAGATTTTCATTTTTTTATAAAATGGAAAAAAATGGTTGCCATCTGTCAATTTTGCTGACTCAAAAAAAAAGAAAAGATTTTTAACAAAAATTTCGGACGTGCTAGGAACGATTAAAAATACCCCAAAAATACTATGATCTTTCCTCTTAATAATAACAAACATTTGGACAATAAAATTTTGTTTTTGTCAAGTTTGGCATCTTTTTCATCATGCTATGCTCATTTTTTAGTGATCTCATGGAGGTACCTATGCAATAATAATATACTAGAATGTAACTTTTATGATGTTTTGTTGCTATGTAATAATACATAAATATGATGTTTATATAGGCTCTATTTTATATATTTATTTTAATCATATATATAATAGTGATTTGTAGTATTGAAATGTATTTTACTGATATATAATGTATTATTTGGTTTGATGAAGTGGTATTTGAAAACTTATCTTAGTATAATATTTAAGGAGTTTATATATTTTTATATATTTTTATTATTATTTTTATTAATATTTATTATTTATTGTTTTTGATTTAATATATTATTTAAAATTTTTTTTACTATTAATTAATTTAATTAATATATTTATTATACAGTGTTATTTATTCTAAAGGCACTTCTTTCACTTTATTCAACTTATATTAACTGTTTTTTTCCTTGTAGATGGGAATTATTTAATGTAGGTTTAATTTAAAATATGTAGATTTAAATGTAGATGCTAAATGAGATACTTCTTCCTAAGATCATATAATCATTTCAATATATTGATTTTTCTTATTATTTTTTCTGATATATTGTTTATTTTAATATATCTTTAATTCTGAATTATCTCTCTTTCATATAAATAGGTTTATCTCTCTATTTAATATAATAATATTTTTGTTTATAGTTTAAGAAGGCTTTCTTTAAGTCTAAACTACCTTCTGATTGGTACTGTGTATAAAATAAATAAGTCATTTCTTCTCTCTTTTTTCTCTTCCTAACCCTCATATCCAAACTTACAATACTTCCTAGTTTTTAATTGCTCCCTTTTTCTCTTTTTCCTTCCTATGTCTGGCCATTTTTATTTCAATAATTTATCATCCATTGACTGGTTTGAAAAATCCTTGTAATTTTTATTTCAATTTACAAGGTGAAAATGATCATTATTCTAATGTAATCCTAATTTCTATTGTATATATATATTGTGTGTGTGTGTATATATATATATATATATATATATATATATATATATATATATAAAAAAAATCTACTTAACATCCATCTGCAGTTAACATTAGCAATATGAAAATTTTAAACTACCTAAAGTATACGCAAAAGGTTTCTTCATAATGAGACGGTTTGGAAATTGAAATATAAAATTGTCCCACAAATCTTTCTTTGATAAATAAAATAAATACTAAACTTTGTTGTAAAATAACAAAGTAGGTCTTGCACTAAACACTTCAAGTTCCTGATAAAAAATTTACTGATCTTTCCCTTTTATCAATTTACCTTGTTACTGAACAGCTTATTTCTCAATCAACAAATTTTGCTTGCCATTAAATATAATTTATACAAATTCTAGTAATCTCTACAAATATTGTTTAGAAAATAATGACCAACAATTCTTTATTATTTTGTAAAATCAAACTCCCACCAAATGATCAAATATCATTCTATACAATTCTATAAACTACATTATGTTCCCATTATCTTTAAATATTGCAAAATATTGAATTATTTTACCTAAAACTTAAATGCAAGTAGATATTTTTCATAGACAATGACAAATGCATATACAAATGTTATTTTGTAGTAATAATTATGACAGCCATTCTTAAAATACAATATTTTTGACTGCTATATCATTAAAATACATACAATAACAAGCCTACCTACATTTGTGACTATGTAAAGAAATAAAATATAAGAGAGAAATCAATGCATTCCAATATGCGAGAAAGTAAGGAAACTTTAGACTGACAATTTCAAAGAGAAATTACTGAGGACAAATACACAAATCAACAGCAAAATCCTTAAATACTAAATAACATCAGAAATTATTTCCTATCAATTACTATGACAGCTTTTTCATAGGAACTACTACTTTTTGGAACAGACTCCCATGTGAGTACTTCCCTGAATATTTTAATAATAACCTCTTCAAGTGTTATCTATCCTCCTTATCCTGAAAATCCCCACTTTCTCTCACTCATCATTATTATTTCAACTACCCTGAATGACTATCAAGCCTTACATTGGGTGATATTTAGTAAAAGAAAAAGTTTACTTTCAAAATGTCTCTGTAATTGTGGCTACTATATCAAAGGTAAACAGAATCCAGAATTTTTAACTTGTATATTATTTTTCTTTTCAACTCTTCAATTCAATATGCACTTCTTGCCACGATTTTAACTGTAAATATATAACATTAAATATTTTAATTAAAAGTTTTAAAAAAAACAAACAAACATGAAACATTTCATAAAAAATAAAAAAAAACTGACCCTAATATATAATATATGCCAAGATATTCCTTTTTATGTGTGGACTAGTTTCAAGCAATCCATCATTATACTATTATACTGAATAACAGTATTATAAATTACAAACCTGTTTTATCTAAATATAAATTAGTGCTAAACATAACACATGAAGTGAAAAAAAAAGTATAGAAAAAAAATTTTAATTAAAAAGTATTTCTTAATGTGGGGATTAAAACTAATGTCATTTTAATGTAGCCTTCTATAATTTCAAACTGATCTCAAAAGATCAATTTAAGCTATGAAAACAAAAATTTGTAAAATAACCTTAAAAATATGCAATTATTAGCTGAATGATGATAACAAGAACTATTTTATAGTGGATATCTTTAGCCTTATTTATTCACTATAATTACTAATAATAACTGATTCTTTTTATAACAATACTAAATACCCCAAAATAATACATTATCAAATAGGCAGGTAGAAAAAAGGGGTTCAGTAAGGCAAATACACTCTTCAATTATACTTCCATTTATAGTATTAAAAAACCATTTGACTATTTATTTTTCTACTTCATTTGCACACACACACACACACACAAAAATATCATCAGTTATTATTATCAAAATCACTTGGTCCCAAACACTTCAATTAATTAAATAATAATATGGTTTATAATGATAGCAATTTTTTTAAAGTTGTTTTAGGGGTTTTTTTTTTTAGAACAAAAGCATAAAACAAATTTGAAAATTACTCAAGAACAACTTACAGCAAAATACACAAACTTACAAAAAAATAATAGATAAGTTCCTGTTATTTAATATCAGAAAAATATTTTCCATTCATTTCTTTGTTTTTTTAATAATTTCAAGCCAAATAAAGTCACTAAAATGTAAGAGTTTACTGAGTGTGACAGAATGAGAAAAAAAAGAAAACATTTTTTAAGAGAAAGAACAATAAAAGAACAGCAATTAAAAAGATAACAATTGACATTGCATTTAAATTTTTGAAGATCAAACTTGATTGGAAAGCAAGAAGTGCAAGAGAAAAAAACTTAACATAGAACTTATGATTACATCTAGCCATTTCAACTGTAAAATGAGGAGACCTAGCTGCCAATCTAGTACTGTGCTTAAATTCATAAAGTTGAGATACCAAAGAGGAAAGCTTATCAGAACAATTACCATGAAAATATTTATAGAAAAGGCACAGGAAAGCTACATTACTGTGGTGGGAAAGTGACTGAAGCTGAGATGCCAGGATTGCTAACACTGCAGATTTTTTGGATTTTATTAAGAATCTCTAAATACATAGTAGAATCATCAGACCAGATGTGGCAACAATATTCAATGCATGAATGAATGGTAGACTTATAAATGTTTAAATTCTGTCAAGAAAAACTTTTTGCTTTCAATTAAATTTAATGAGTGTTTTCTAAACACTGCTAATCAGGTGTGTTTGGGAAAGCAATCACTTGATATATGAATAAACAAAATTGTTATATGTTTATGCATAAAATAGACATAAAATGTTCAGTTTATTAACATTGCCTTATTGTCTATTTTGAAGAATTACAATTTGTTAGCCTTTTTTCTTTTATTTACTAAAAATGTTTCTCGACTTAAAATGTATGTTTAAAGTAAGTGTAAAATATTCCTGTATCAATAAGCCTGCTCTAGATTTTATTCATTATATATTAAAATAGATGTACATATTTTCAGAAGTCTTAACCAATGAAAAATACTATTGTAAAACCTCAAATAAAATCAACATGAAAACTATTAGAAGAAAATGAATGAGCTGAGTTTGTTTACAATTTACACAAAGAAATTAAAAGATATGTGTGAACAGTGAAAAGAGCCCAGTTTAAAGAAAAGAAAAATAATTATGTATTTAATATGATATTTTTTAAATATTCACTCAGATTAGTAACCAGATTGTCTGCTATAAAAATAGCTGTTGTTAAACATATAAAGAAGGAACAAAAAATGTAAAAAACAGGTGAAAGTAATTACTTTTTAAAAAAAGGCTAATAAAAAAATTTCTATTTTGCTGGGCTTCAAGTGCTTCAATAGGTGATTTTCTTTTCTTTTAATCTTAATGAAACTAATGGTCATTAATAATGCTCAACAAAAAAATATCTTTCTACTTGTGATGCTACAAATCAAAATAAATTGTAATTGATTTTAATTTAAGGCAATGGTTTATTCTAAAATATCTGATACTTTTCTTAAAAAAAAAAAAAAAAAAAAAAAAATTATTTTTCACAATCCATAAATTTTGTTTAAATTTTTCAGGTCAAAAATCAACATTTATAAAAATTCATTTCCAAACTCACTAAACAGTCACTTAAAATAATTTACTTAAATAAGTTTTAAGTTTCATAAATCATTATGTGATAACAAGAATTTATAACACCCATCATTATTCTCCTAGGTAATGCTAACATATCAATATATAGTTATAACTTACTCTCCCCTTTGTATGCTCACAGAGGAAAGTGGGGAGAAAAAAAAGAATGATGTCTTTATCTGTGATACCAGCAAATAATCCTTATAAAATGTTAATAAAAGGAAACAATTTACAATTAAAATATGAACAGAATGCTGAATCTTTTTAAATCTATAGTTTTATTGTTTGAGATTTTAAAATCATTGATTTCTTTTCTATCTTTATAACTGTAATGCCTTATCAACCTGGAAAAATCCCTGATCTTAGCAAAATTATTTAACCACTGCTTGAAAGAAAAATCCTTCCCAAGTCTGTGGAAGGTGTCAAACATATACATAGTTTTTAAGAATGCAGGTGAATGCTAATCCTCTCAGTATAGACCCATCACTCTCCTTGGTGTCATTAGCAAACTTTTTGAGGCTATAATCAACAAGAAGGTTGTTGATCACTTAAACAGGAACAATCTCTTGATTTTGATTGACCTGATCCACTGGTGATATCCTAACTATCATTACTTGCAGAATCAGTAAGGCACTAGACAACAAATACATCTCAAAGACTATAACATTGGATATTTCAAAGAGCTTTGACAAGGTATGGCATAAAGGATTAATGCACAAGCTCTCTAGCTATGGAATCACTGGAAGAGACTTTTCAGTTATAAAGTCCTTCCTAATGAGTAGGTCCCTGAAGGTAGTTGTTAACAGCCAGCCATCCAGGGACCTAGAAATCAATGCAGGCAATACCCCAGGGATCGCTACTCAGACCTCCTTTTTACTTTATTTAAATGATCTGCCTAAGAGTATCCTCTGATCATTTATGAATATATATACTGATTATACAACAGTATATGAGTGCACCTTCAAAACTCTAGATGACCAGAAATTGGCGGCTGATCTCTCCTCTGATCTAGTTCTAACATCTCAGTAGGGAAAAAACTGGCTGGTTACATTCAATACCTCAAAAACCAAACTAGTTACATTCCATCATCACTGATGGGACCCTGAGGTATTACCAATCATGATGAATCGATGTTCCCTCAGGAAGGCCACATGCCTTGAGCACCCGTTACCCTCAAGTAGAGCTTGTACATACAGTCTGTCACTAAAGATGCTTGGAAAATGGTCAGTTCCCTGTATCACCTGACACCTTGTGCTACCTTCTATCTTTACAAGAACCAGATCAAGCCTAAAATGGAGTACTGCTGCCATATATGGATAGGAGCTATCCAGTCTTTACTTTCCAGTCTTGACTCCAAAAGTGTCTCCACATCCTTGTGGGTGAAAAATTATTTTCCACCCTACAACCTTTCTCACAAATGAAATGGCAGAAGCCTCTCATTGCTCTGTTGCTATTTCTATAGAAAGTGTTCAGATGAACTATATTCATTAGTTCTAATTCTAACCTGCCATGCTATGCACATTGTTGCAATCCTTTCGTATTCCATGTGTGAGATGTAAGTTCCACTTGCTTCTTCCCTCAAAACACTGTTCTGTGGAATTAAGTTCCAAGAGAGTGTTTTCCCCAATCACTACAATTTTAACCTGTTCAATTCTGGGGTTAACCATTATTTTCCCCACATATCTGCCTAAATTGTAATTCTTACTCTGTAAACCTCTACCTCAAGTGGCTCCTAGGCATTGTACAGGGTGAACATCATTGTAAAAAAAAAAAAATTACACATACACAATTAAAACTAACTGAACAAGAAATCAAAACTTAGACTGCAGTTGGTCAAAATGACAGAATAAAACAATTCCTTAGCACTGATAGTGAGCTGATAAATCTTTTCAAGGCTAAAAAAAGTGCTCAATATCCAGGATAGAGCATATAAGAAGTGTGGATACAGATATCAACACCAAGTAGTGACAATCAATCTCATGCTTGAATGCAATCTTTATTAATTAGACATTACCAATAGCACTTCTAACCACACAAAATCCATAATCCTACCCTGTAACACTCTAATAAACTTGTAAATAAATTAGTTATTCCTAATACAAGAATATTTACTCCCAAATCCAAGACAATCAGAGATATAATTAGGAAGAAAAATAAATCCAGCACCAATTCAGATGCTAGTACTTATCAAATAAATTGTTTATAATGTAAAAGAATTCATGTTGGAGAGATATCACAAGATCTAAAATCCTGTAGCTATGAACATAAAGAGATTTATGTTTAGAGAACCATTCAAATTCTCTCAAAATACACAGGAACAAAATTGGCCATTTTATTAATACCACCCGAATTAAAAAAAAAATAGAACACAATTCTTTACAAAGAAAGTACTTTGAGAGCCTACTAATAACAATATTACCAAATATAATCACACATCAAAAACATTATATTACATCACCAACTTTTACTGAATCCATTCTTAAAGAATCTAACATATGTATATTTAAAACAAACAGTATGTACATGAACATTTTCAAAAATCAACAATCATGTGAAAAACCAACAAACATAATGTCTACTAAACATGCACACACATTTATAAATATACATCATCACCTGAATCTCACATAGACAAACTACAATTATTAAACACTTACATACATAAAGGAACATTTATAGTTTTTCAAGCAGGCTTGAAATCCATCAATTTTTGAAACTTTGGATGGATGTGTCATCTCTCCTTGAATTCAGACCACCACAAATTATACTAACATTGATTTAAAAAGCTGAATGTGAATGCATGTTTAACTGATGAAAATTAAACAATGCAAAAGTAAAAATACCCAAATTTCTTTCTTTTTCCCTATACCTCATTCTCTGATGAAGCTTTACTAAAATTGAAACATGTTAGAGTAATAAATGTTTCCTATTTGTTCTTAATATATATATATATATATATATATATATATATGTGTGGTCCTGAAAAACCACTGTAGATATCCTAATGACATCTTCTTGAAATTCATTGCTTAAGTTTCCCTGTTGTTAAATGAAAAAAAACTTAATATGATTAGGTAACTAAAAAACTTCTGTTGATTAAATTATTAGTTTAAGCAAAGAATAACTATATCTTTTATTGTAGTTGGAATTGCTTCTTAATAATAAAAAAAAGAACTTAATACTCTTTACTTCATTCACTTTATGAGGGGGCTACTGAAAAGTCCTTGGTCTAATCCCCTTTCCCAAATCTTATTTTTATTGGAAGGGCTTATTGGTCCAAGAATTTTTCAGCACCCTTCATAAATAACTTCTTATTTCAATGGGAAACAAAATATATATCTATTTTCCAATTCAATTTAAAAATTGTGTTGGATGGTGTCAGTGTTTCCAATAACTTCATTAGTGGTAAGTAGTGCAAAAGAAAAACAAAATAGACTTCACTTGTTCATGATAAATTTCCAATGAAGAAATACAACAAATAGAAAAATTGTTCTGTAAAATTGCTTTTTCAAGACAATTATTTTTCTTGTTTGGACATTAATAATAAAACAGTTCCAAACAATAATTGTTACTTACTGTGAAAGATAAATCCATATACAGGCTAGTTATCACTAATTGGGAAATTGTTATTCATGAAAACAATTCCAGGTTACAGCATAAATCTGATACTACTACATGAACTGTTCTTGAGAGCTTTCAAACATTGCTAAGGAATTTTTACTTAGTCTTTTGACCTTTTTTATTATAACCAGCAGATGTTTAGCTCTAGTCATGGCGCTAATGAAGATAGAAAATGCTTCTCATGGTGTGAAGCTCACAATATCATACATTCACTTGATGTTGGTTTAATTTTCTTTTTCCTTTATTAACCAACATTTACTGGCTTCCAGGGTATTTTAAAGATAAGATGAAGGATTAAGTGTATTCTAATATAATCATCAGTAATCTGACAAAATCACTTATCAAGTACCCCTACAGGTTCCAACAATGCCAGTTTAGTGATGGTCAGTGGAAAAGAGATACAGTCCCTCTTTGCCACCCACCCACTTTTTTTTTTTTACATTAAAAACCTTCCCCTTTCCCCTCTTCTGAGTTCAATAAGCTTGCATACCAAATTAAAAATGGAAACATACTGACCAGGTGTAATAAATAAACTCTTCCGAATATATACATATATGTGGGAGGACCTTTCAGGTAAGAAGTTTGAACTATATTCCTTGATCATAGAATAAGTTAAGTGCCTTTCATGAATTAAAAATAAAAATCACAACAGAAAGGAAAAAAAGGAGACATGAAAGTAAAAAGAGAAAGCTGAGAGGAAACATCATTAACCTCAGAAGTTGACACTTGTTAAATTTGATATTTATGTAAGTGTCAGTGTTTCAGAGTTATGTTACACAAAGAAATAAAACAATGCTATTCAAGACAATAAAAAAAAATGCTGTGTGTGGTGTCTGTCTAGTGCATGCAGAATATACGGATGTTAACTGGAGTATAACAACTATGATCTTAATTTCAGATCAAGCAAAGAAAACAAATGAAGACACAGAGCAAAACATCAAGTCTGTACCAAATGAATAGCTGCTTACTATTTCAGGAACATTATGAAAATGTTCTTAAAATAAATGGAATTAAAATGATGTTTAAAAGATTAGTGGGATCTATTTTCTTTCTTTCACAGATGTGAGAGTTTATCAAATCCAGTTTTCTTTACTTAAATTACCATTTTTATAAATATGGATAACAATAAGAATTTATGTCACAGCTTGTCTTCTCACTCTAATGAGAGTGCTTCTTTTAACTCTTGAGGTCCCAAAGTCCAATGAAAAGTATAAGTAAAGAGATTTAGAAACCAAAATGACAATAGAAACCATTTCTTTAACTATTGCCAGTTATATTTTGTAAGGTTCTTAAATTTACACTGCCTTACAAAAAAAAAAAAAAAAATATTCCTGTATTGCTTTGAGAGGAGAAAAAAGTTTTAACTTCATCATAATCAAGACTAACAGTAAAAATGTTTTTTTTTCTTAGGTAATCATATCTTTGTTAAAATCTGATCATTACACTGACACAAACACCTGATCTATAATTAAAGATGATAGAATTAAATGCCAATTGTAGAAATATATCAGCTATTAATGATATGAAGTTAGTTACTGCAAAATAAATTCAGTGATTTTCTCAATCAATCAAAAGAGACACGAGGGGGAGAGAGCAAAGAAAATAATTGATCAACAGATTGTTTATTCTTTAAAAATATCTCTACATTTGATTATTTTAATAGCATTAACTTGTATTTTCAAAAGACCTACATTGAATAAATTATATGCAAAGAAAGAGTTAGCAATATCCACACATACAAACATGCACACAATTTAGTCAAAACTAGTTTGGTGAGCTATTCAAATGCTTCAGTGCATTTGAGAAAAAGAAGAAGAAAAAGCACGATTTATGATGAATATTAGTTAAAATGTAAGAATGAAGACAAAAATATAGTTTGAAATTAACAAGTGTCTATGACAATTTTTTTAATGCAAAAATAGAATTACAATGAGAGTAAATTTATGTCTTCATTTTTACATATCTTCTAACAAATAGAAAAACTAATAGCAAACACTAAACATTTGATCTGAACATAAACATCAACTTCAAAGTAAAAATGGATCAAAAACAGCCTTCCAACTGCCAGCAATTCAGATATGTTTTACCCAATGCTTTAATTCACTTGGTCATGTGCCTCTTAGACTATTCTATGGTGTCATTTGGCACTCTTAAACCAAATATCAGTAGTGGAATTTTTTAGTATCTTTCCTTTCTTATCCATTAATATACTGAAGATGATTCTGCTTGCAAAGCAAAAATTTTATCCTGCTACTGCAAGTGACTCAGATGAATGAATACTAGCATGTTTGAATTTTACAGTTGTGTTGTCATATCCTGCTATAGCAACAGAAAATGACCATGACTGAAATTAAGTAGTGCAGTAGAGGAGCCTCGAAAAACAATGCAGTGGAAAGGAAAGTAGTGAATAATGCAGAGCATTAAAAGTTAATAAAAAACTACCAGATAGTGTTCAGTCACTATGCTTTGTCTCCTGAGGAAATTATCAGAGCCTGACATATACACTGATTACTCTATCTTATTCTCTAGTGTTGTTCTCAGTTTGTTAGCTTGACCATTTCACAGGGATCATTTTTTACTGCCATACATGATCAGCTATGCCTGATTTCACTGTCTACATCTTTATCAATATTCCTCCTCTTCAATGTATTCTTTTAGAAGGTGGTTGGTCTTGCTTTTGTATTCCTTGCCACAACAGCATGGAATAGAATATACACAATCCTTGGTAATGTTCTCATCTGAAGCTTGATTTGTTGGAGATCTCTGAAGGATTAAATTGCTTTTGAATACCATCCTGAACTCTGAAATTTTATTCACTAATTATTATTATTTTTCCCTACTCTCCCAACAGGAGTAAATATATTCGCCTATCATCCACTTCACACTCCTTTATGGTTTATACTTCTAACTTCTCCACCTGAACTCTGAAATTTTATTCACTAATTATTTTCCTTTTCTCCTAATAGAAGCATAGAAGTTCACCTATTGTCTTGTTCACACTCTTCACTGGTTTTTTGAACAGGGATAGAGGTTTATACTGGGTTTCCTGTTTAGGACTAAGTTTCTAGTTCATTCTAAATTTTACTTCAATTTTAACATCCCTGACTGAACTAATTAAATCTTGACCTCTTTAAGTCTAGTGTTAGCCATTATCTTTCCTGTATAGTTCCAAGAACTTTAATTCTTGCGCTTTCTTATGTTCTTTGGAATTATAAATTTTATTAGAAATAAACCAATAGTTTTAGAGATAAGAAGTCATTAGACTTCTTTTTGTTTAAAATCTGTAAACAAATTAGATTCATTAGAGTAAAGAAATGTTATTATTTTGTGAAAGGAATATTAAACAAAGTAAGCAGAATTCACTTTATATCATCCCTTGATAGATGGTGCATGCAAGGGTGACTCCATCCAGTGGCGTAGCTAAAGGGGGCAAGGGGGGCGGACCGCCCCAGGTGCCAGTACAGGAGGGGTGACACAATGTCACCCCCAACAAAATTTTTCAACCAGGCTAAGGTGCCAAAAATAGTCTGAAAACAGTGGTGGAGACACAGGGTTTCGCAGGCAGGCATATGACCCCCCAGAAATAATTTATAACCCCCCAGTTTTGTCCCCCCATCAGAAATTTTCTAATAAATTGTCGGGAAATTTGTGAGTAGGAAAAATAGCAATGTTTTCAGCTTTCATTTTTTTTCAGTTACTACAATCTTGGTTACTAAGAAGAGACATTGTTGTAACATTTTATCGGATGATATGGTGTTTTAACTCTGCATCATTAATAACAACAAAGTGAAATACGAAGCCAAAAATGCAACAATTTCAGTCTTGCCTGTGTATCAATTCGCTGAGATACAATTTTCCATTGAGTGAGCGATATACTTTTGAGTATATCTACTAGTGTTGGGATGATTAATTGGAATCAAAAATCAGAAAAATTGGAACTTTTTGGGATATCGGAAAAACTTGTGCCTATTTTCCGATTCCAAAAACGATTCTTTTAAATTTTTAACTTAATTTTCCATTATTGGTACTAATGATAAATATTTATTGTTTTTAAATTATCACTAAAACTAAAATCATAATAACATCAAAATACAATGTAAATTTATTTTACTTGTATAAAGAAAAACAAAAAAATAAACTTTGCATAAATTCTCTAGGTAACTTTTAAAAGAATGCAGTTGATTTACAATGTTCCAAAAAATGCTTAAAAATTAAATAGAACATTTTTGTCAAGAAAAATACTTTCAAACATCATTGATAATTAAATGGTACCCAGAAAATGATACACCGGAAAATTAGCAACAGAAAATTATGTCAACCATGAGCCAGTCAAGACTGTCAGATCTGGCTGTGCTGTCCATTGAAAACGAGTTTACAAGACAAACAGATTTTGATGATGTCATTGACCAGTTTGCCACAATGAAAACAAGAAAACATTCATTCTAAGACCATAGTATCGAATATCATTCTTTTGTGTATTGCCATGTTTTGTATTTAGTTGTTCTGAAAGTGAACAGTTGCATTTTAAAAATCTTTTGATTTGAACCGATTATTTTGTGGTATTGGATTTTGTCTTGGATCATACATGTAAACAGTAACGTACTGGTCAGTAGAGTAAAGTAGAGGTAGAGCATGTATGAAAATTTAGCTACAGCTAACCATTCAGCATAGGGTGAATCGGGGTCATTGGGGTGACATTTGAGCAGACCGCCCCCGGGTGATATTTACTCTAGCTATGCCACTGGCTCCATCTAAGGTGGGGTCCCATAATCTCATTAGTCTAAGGGCCCCAAAAGGTCATAATCCAGCCCTGGTTAAATACATATATTTACTTCAAGTTATGTAAGAAATTAAAATCAATTTAAGTTGTAATTTTATTTATTTTACCCAAGCCATAAAAATATAACTGGTGCTGATTCAAAATTAAGAACAGAATTTTTAGACTGCAGGCAAGTATTTTATATAAAATAAATATTTTTACACTCCTTTAAAAAAAAGTAAAAAGAAGAAAACACTTAAATTAATTAATAATAAATTCTGTAATTAGAAATTATACAATAATCATTTAATGAATAAAAATATTTTTTTTTTTTTTACTTTTTTTAAGAAATCAATTCTACTTTCACAATATAGAAATAATTCTAAAAAGAAATAAAAAATACTCAAGTTATTAACTGCAAACAAATTTAGAAAAAGTAGAAATTAAATTCAACTGAAGTTTTCTTTTAATTGACCTTACCATAAAATATCCATAAATAACATAGAAGAAAAACACAGATCCACAGCAAAGTAAAAACTGTGCACCTCTCGGTAAAGATGTCAAATCAAAGCAGAGTATTTCCATTGATGTGTCTTTCAAAACATCTTCTGTTCCCTTAAAACTGTCAGTAGCCCCTGACTGAGAGGATTTTCGGGGTAAGTTAGGACCGTGGTTGTATATATCCACGGCGATGGAATCGTCTTTGGATTTGTAAGATCCATGGGGAATATGTTGATAATGTGGAGAGATGGACGAAACCGACGGGTCAGTTCTATAGTGGCCAGCATGCGACGTGTCCATCTTACTTCCAGCAACAAGGCTGTTACTATGAAGTTGCGTGTCACAAGGGCTACTATATTCTCTGTATCTGGACATGCTGAGGAGGAGAACAGGTTTTCACATCGGTGGGAGGACGAATTTAATCGAAACACCTGGTTGGTTAAGAAGAAGCGACATGTATTTATTTACAAGGTGAGCAAAAAGCTGAAAAACAAAAACGAAACATGAAAATACTTTTTCAGGGTAGGAAAATCACAGATGACAACACTAAAATTGCTTTTTATTATTATTTTCAAATTTAGTTGGGGTACACAGCTTCTAAACTAAAGATATGAAAGAAATCCCAGTGCTCAGACAAACTGGCGGTAAGAGATTTCTTTTTTTATGCTCGCTAGAAGACCAACAAAATTAAAGCATATTCGAGGATAAGCTAGATTTGAAACAAAAAAGAAAGAAATAGGTTTATTTGCAAATTAAAAGCAGTAAAATAAAAAAAATTAACTTTGTAAAATGTAAATCATTAACAAGGGTACTCATAAAATAGTAAAACTTAGATTTTTTTATTTTATTTTTGCTTATTTATCGCAACTTACACAGTTTACCAGTTACCTGTTTCTTGCAAGCAATTGAAATATACTTTTGAAAAAAGTTGCTTTTTTCTTAATGATCCGATATGCCATTACAATAATTTGGCAAAATTAATTTGTTTTTGTTTGAATGCCATTTTTTATTTTATTTTTATATCAATTGAAAAATAATTGCGAGTCAGTGATGTTACTCACTGTTACTACACGACCATACACTAGTACACGGTAACAAGAAATTTTATCAGTTTTTTTTACTCTTTAGTCATTTATTTTAGCATATTCTAAAATACTTGTAAGTTATCGATAACTTTTAGTTTCCAGTGTTGTCAGATGTAAACTTTTTTGGAGATTTCAGATTTTACAAGTACTAAATTTGTGCCCGTACGAAGTGGGATAACTCGACAACCGTTTACCGGGAACACTGCAAAGTGGCAGTAGGAAGGTTAGTTTACCTATATTCGTACGAGGTAAACATTTTAAACAAAGTACCACATGAATTTATGCATAGGAAACTTGGGATAGGTAGTCCCAAAATATTAGTTAATTCAAATTGGCACAATTTGGCTAGGGAAGTTTGTGTGAATTGAATATTAGAATTGTTTTGAGTTAAAAGAGAATGAATAAAAAGCCGATTGCGTAACGATAGTCATCAAGCTGTAGGATTTTTTTAAAAACATTTGCTGCTGCTTCGATGTCTAATGTGTTACTACTCATATTTCAAATATTGATGTATTGTAATTTAATAACAAACACGTTTCTATGAAATGCTTCTTTTTTTTGGTTGTAAGTAAAACAAACTGTGTAAAATAACAATAACAGACAAATGTTCTTTCCCCAAATTCCAAGAAAACTTAAGGTGGGGGTGGGTAGTAAAAAGCTTTTGGACAGAATGACTTACGGAATATGCAACTTAATTGTATAGGTAACTCCAAGAGATCGCTAAAAAAAGAGCATAGCATGATGAAAAATACGCCAAACTTGATGAAAACAAAATTTTATCGTCTAAATGAAGTAATAATCTAATCATGAACATAAAGCAAAAACCTATCAAACACGAAAAACATTGTGATAAATATTTACATTTTGAATTAACAAAAACGAAAGGAAAAAAAGTGGTCCAACAAAAAACTCCAGGAATCAGTCGCATTGAAGATTGAAGCAATCATATTGGATTGTATTTTTTATTTTTAAATTTACGTGCGTCAAACAAACTACTTCATCATCTATGCCACTGATTTTTTTAGAAAATGCGAAAAATATAATTAACTGGTAATAAAATGTTAACTTTTAAAATTAAAAAAAAACCACACAGCTATCGGAAATTTTGTCGAATACTTACCAAAAAACAGTTTTTACGGCACTTGTATAATTGGTTATATTTTCAAAAATAAATTGATTTGTTGTCTATTTTTGTAAATTATAATTTAACTTAAATAATTTAAATATGAAATATCTGAATTCATTAAAAAAAAAATCAGTTCAATTTGAAAGCTATTTTTAATTCCATTCAAATAATAAATTTAAAAACTGAACGAATTTTTACTAAAAAGAAAGACCGAATTCAAAATAATTACTTTTCCTTTTCCAATTTGTAGTAAATTTCAGAATTAAAAGATCATTCGGTTTAATTTTTTTTATTCAAATCAAGCAAATTTTATTTAAGCAATAACATAAAATATTTTTCTTTGCTTTCTTTTTAATCCTGAAAAATCTTACTTGCACAATAAAGAATTTATTTCCTTTTTTTTTTTTTTTTTAAAAAAAAAAAAAACGGTTTTTAGTTTTTAGCACTCTTTTTAAAACTGTTTTTAATCTATGTGATATCCTTTGTTTTTATATAAGTCGGCATTGCTATTTTTGTTGTAATTTTGGGAAGTAGGTAGTCGTATGCCGAAATTGCCTAAAAGAGGGCACCGTAAGAAAAAGTGCAAAGGTTGTCAAGTTGTTAGGGGCGGCTCCTTCTTTATACAACAAACGTAGGCGATGCTTTCTGCTTTTGTTTCGATTTCTACGCGATCAAACGTTACAGGTGTCATGTTCACGTCCAAAGGGGCTCCAAATAGTAAGAGAGAAAACTGATAATATGCTGCCAAAATTATCGATGGAATTTTGTATTTAAACCATGTGTATTATTTTGAAAGGCAGAAAGAACCGGATGTGATATTACGTCATAGTGTTATGCGCAGAACATCCCGTCATCATATTATGGGTAATTTAAATTACACATTAAGATTTAAGTAAAAGTTAGAGCCAGTTGTATTTGACTATAAAACTTAATTGTTTACAGTATATTTAAATACGTATGTTACGATAATTACTACCTATTTTGTTTTTACCTCTAGATTACGAAAGTATTTTTAAAAACAAACTACTGTGTAAGGTTATGTGTACACTATTTGTTATGACCATTTCATAAAATGGCATAACAACTATTTATTTACACATACTTGTCATGATCATGTACAATCATAATTTGTATATATACTCACAAAAGGACTAACTTTCACTTTACTTAATGAGGGATGGACTGACTTGCATATATAGTTTCAATTGAACTATCAAATATTTTAGTTTCTGGTTAAAGGATAAGAAGATTATTACAAAGGTAATCCTACTGATAACAAGGGTACACAAAATACCTGACTTTTATTTTATTTTTATGTTAAGGATATGTAACCACAATGTTATATTTAAGAATAAGTATTAGTCTGTGAGTAGACCTTATATAAGAATAATGTATAAAGTGCAATGACCACACACTTACCTGCTTGTAATCACTGCAATTATCTATAAAGGGATTGACAAGGGAAATTGTCAGTCACTCCTTATGTGAAACTTTTTTAATTATATATGTCTTATTAAAGCAACAGTAGGTTTTACATTATAGTGTTTCTGAAGAAAAATTTAATTCAGATTTTGTAAAATTAATGAATTAGATTCAAATTCCAGTGAGCACATTATTAAAGTATATTCTATTAATCAGTTTAGGACAAAATAAAAACTGCTTTTTATTGAAATATAAAAAATATCAGCATAAGATATCCTTATTGAGTGGATAACAATTTCAAATAAAATTTAATTAACTTATAATTTACAGAAAAAGATAAAAATTACACATTTAAAACATTTCAAATTATTTATCTGCAAAGTTTCAGTGTTTAAGCATTTATAATTGTTAAGTTATTGAAAATTTGATACTCTTCAAATAACAACACACTTTAGAATAGAGTCAAGCGTTTTTCTGTTAAATATTTGTGTGTAAGAGGTGTTATTGAGAAATCTTCCTGCATCTCATCTTTTCCTATTGTACAAAAACTGTCTTCATAAGAAACAATTTTTCTCAAAATTATCTCAAAAATTTCTTGATTATAAAATTTTTTTATTATTATTGTGAACAAGTTGAATATTTTTACAAGGCCAAGCATTCACCTCTTCAACTTTCTATGTCAAGGTTAGGTAAAAAATGAAAAACCTGGAGCTTGTTCAGAAAAAAAGATAATGATTGTCTCCAGATATGATATGCTCTTTTAATTCATAATAAGCAATGTTTTAATTCATCTTACAATGTTTTATATATCTATAGGAATTAAATCCTATATTTTTACACCAATAAAACTCCATCAAAAGGTTTGTTGGATAAACAACCATTATTAGAGCAAATACCACCAAAATACTTGCAGATGTAGTTGTAGACCTACTACATGTTATTTTGAGGCCATTTACAAAATAACAATAACTCGCTTCACCACTCCTGCAAATTTGAGAAAAAGATTTTTGCAAGCCAATGTGAAATTATTTTCTAACTAATGAAAGCACTGTCCCTGTATTCAAAAAGTTTACACCTTTATGTGAAATTAGATTTTGGATCTCCCTTACAGATACTAAAATAGAAGTATACTGCTTCTCAAGGGACTCAAGACAATTTCAGAGGCCAGTTTAATCCATACATATGTACACACAACACACACATACAAACTACACACCAACTAAAGCCTTGTCCACAGTAGAAGGGATTAACCTACTAAGCCTTTGTCTATGAATTGAAAAAACACATTAGGTTGCCCATCATAAGTCTGTTCACACATTTTACTCAGCAATAAGAACACTTAATTACTTTATAAAGCAAACTTCAATGTAAAGAAAATTGAATATTTTACTGTATTGCATATTTCTGGAAAAAATATGTAAATGTTACTTCAACTGGCATTCTGCTTTTACTTTTCCTCCTGAAAATAATCTATTATATGTTTCATTTAAAAGATGTGTTTTTGTTGTTGTTGTTGTTAAATGTTTGGAATCCCAGCACACAGATAAAAACAAAAACCTGGGTAGACAGATCCCAACATATCTCTCTTGATTAGCTGTGGGTAGTATAATAGAATGGAAGATAAATGTGGTTTATTCTTAGAGGAAAGATATTTAATTTACATCTTCCATGTCTACCCTTAGCAGTTTGAGTTTCCTACAAAGATTAACAGTGTATCATAACAGGCAACTCAGTCAGCCAGTTGAATATGACTGTTGGAACACTGGAGATGGGTTGCTTATATTGAGGTTCAAAACAAAGGAAATGGCTGAAGCCAAGTGTTGGGCACATGGGATGGATTCCCTGAGTGCAGTGACTGAAAAATCTCTGAAAGGCATGCATAAAAAAAACTCACTACATAAATTTGCTTTCAAATTTCTGGGCATTATTTTAAAATTAACTACTTCTCTTGATACACTATTTTTATTTTACTTACCCTCTTTTAGGTCTGACACCTTGCTTGCTCTGCTAAAACTTAAAACAAAAGAAAACCTTTTTTGTTTTCAAATTAACCCATTTTATCATGGCACATTATTTGTTTTGTCTATTTTCTTCAATCTTGAAACCTGAATTAAAAGGAAACCCTATTTTTAAAGTTACCTACACATATTCTTTTTTTATGTGTATACTAATGGCTGATGTGAGTGGGTAGTGTCATCAAGTTAACTCCCAGGTTAGTTAAATTTCTAGGATATGAAGTTATCATTGCTTAAATTTGATCTATGGTTTACAACATTTTGCTCATTGTGCATTCCAGCCATCTTCAGGTTGTTGATCTAGGTAAACTTCAGGGAATTTTTTTAACTGAATCCATTATTTAATTTAAACCAATTCTTGCTCTGCTGTTCATGTCTAAGGATTTCTTGTTTTGTTTTTATTTAGACCTGTTCAATTATTGCTTGTCCTGTTGTATCTTGTCAGCACTCCCACATTTTTTAAAAAAACAACTGGAAGAAAAACCTTAACCAGCATTGTTGTAAAATTTATTCAGGATATAAAGATACCTCAAAAGCAACAACAAAAAAAAAGAAATGTTCGACAGCCCAGATGATTAGTATCAAAATGTAGTATCTGTTGCAGCCGGGAACCAGCACCAGGCACCAGCCATCAACAGTAGTTCCAGCTAGTTAGCCCTCATCATCTCCAGCTTGCCATCAGTCGTTGCTCCAACCATCTCCAGCAGGCTTTCTCCTCCAGCCATCCTTGCCAACATATATGCAATAAACTGCCCATTTCAAGATAATGCTCTTCAGCAACTACCAAAATTTTCCTTCTCAAGAGAACACTATTATCACTATTTACATGAGCTTGCAGAGTTATTTTTTGCATAGTGCACTGTACAATAACTTTTGTTTATATATTTTTCTTTAGCAAAAATAAACTTGGCAATATATTTTTTATACTGAAGTCTTCATTTATTTTGTTGTTGTCTTCCATCATTCAATATCTGTTTGTGGGCCAATATACCACCCACAACACTGTTTCTGCTGAGTTTGAGTTAGGGTATTAAACTCAATTACTTTTCACCAAATTCATAAAACAATGTTTTAATCTACTAGGCTATTGTCTATTCTGAACCTAATGATGTTCTTGCCTGCCTGCAGTTGATACCACTACTGCTGTCATGCTTGACTGCAGTTACCATGGTTTCTCTTTATTTATTAATGATATTTATTTCTATGCAAGGCTTACTAAAATGGACAGCAGAATGGGAACAATCTATCTACTTGATAGATTAAATAAAGAGTTCTGTTCCAAATTCCCTGATGGTTATCTGGATTGACAGCCACCTGCAGAGGGCTGGAGAGCAGAACAACCAAAACATTGTGATAACAACAAAGATAAGGACAATAATCCAAATGTAAATAACATTAGCTTAACTTTGAATGTTGACTCTGCTGAATTTCTTTTCACTATTTTTTTTTCTCTTCCCCCAGTAGGAATAGATAGGTTCTCCTATCATCCAGTTCATACTCCTCCCCAGTTTTTTTTTTAAATAGGAATTGATGTTTATCCTTGTTTCCTGTTTAGGATTGTGTTTCAAGTTCTTTCAACTCTTTACTTCTAACATCTCTGCCTGAACTTTATTTTATTCTGTAATTTTTTTTTTCCTCTCCCAATAGTAGTTGCCTATGATCCAGTTCACACTTCTGCTTGGTTTTTTGAACAGGAGTAGAGGTTTATCCCCTGTTCCCTGTTTAAGATTGGGTTTCCATTTCCTTCTAAAGTTTACTTCAACTCTATACTTCTAATGTCTATACCTGAACTCTGAAATTTTATTCACTAATTAAATCTTGACCTCTTCAACTCTAGAATTAGCTGTTATTTTTCCTGCATAGCACCAAGAAATTCACTTCTTGCCCTTTCTTATGCTAATACCACTCCACACAGTAATCCTCTATCTTGGACACAAATTTACTATCAATGATCTAGCGATTGAAGCACTTTCTATAGACTTTTGTCTTAGTTAATTACTTTCTCCTTTAATTAAAGTAGTTTTTGTAAATTAAATTATAGTCAGACTCATTACAGTGAGAGATTAGTGCATTGAGTGTGCTGTTTTGTAAAAGATCCCTTTTGTGTTCATATAATATTTTATTTAAATTCCTTTAGGTCTCTCCTATTTTTTCCACTTTGTCATTAATTTAATATAAAAATTTTTATATAATTTTCTCACATAAATATGAATATATTTTTTCATTTTATCATTAATTATTTGGTGATAATACTTAAAATAAACAAGTTATAACATTCTTAAGATCTTTCATATTCCATTAGAAAAAAGTAAGTAGCTTTTTCCCATGAACCATTGCTTTGTGAATCTGACTCCTTAGATTAGTGTTTTTTCAACCAGTACACTTAGGCACAATAATGGATATTTATTGCATAAAAATACAATTATGGCACAAGGTAATCAGGTTCATCCCAAATTAACAGAAGAGTAAATTATGAATTATTTTTATATTTAAAAATCTATTTTTAAAAAGTTAAAGACACCAAGCACATGGTATCCATGTCTAAGTCAAGTCTCTGTCATTTGAAACAAGTGCTAAATTCCTTAATCTTTAAGGAGTGGATAATCCTTTCCGTTTTGCCTTCCTGAAGGGATTTAAATCAGTCATTATTGGCCTCTCTAAAAAATAGCAGATTCTTCATAAATCCCTTTTAATGAAAACTGTACTTATTAAATATACTGTCCATAAAATATCTTAAAAATAAATTCTTATTTTAGGTAACTTCTTTAATACTTTCTTATTTTCAAATTTTGTGACTAATTTTCTTTATTAAAATTTAAAGTGAACCCCAGAGTTTTAGTTATTCTACAAGTAAGTCCTGAAATAAAAAAAAGGTTATGGTATTCTATTCAAATGTAGGAACATTGACTTCAGTGACAACCAAATTCATCAGAGATTTTGTTACTTTTAAATTCCTTTTTCTAGTTGTTATGGGATCATAGATTTTCCTATTGCTGAAGTCTATTCTCAGGCCAAATTTGTTTAATCATGAAAGTCCAGGTGAATGATCTTGGGAATTCCAATTTCCAAGTTTGTTTGTAATATTTTAATCTCAGTTCTACAGTAACTCCTTTTATGAGTGATATTGGTATTATAGAAATGCGTGCACCTATATCTGCAATAAATTTTATCTTGGTTGTCCCTAGTTATGTGGTGATTTCTAGTAGCAATGAACTCTGTGGGACTACTAATTCACTGTACTAGTTTTCTAAATTGCTTGTGGCAGGAGTTGGTGGTCAAGAACTGTGTAACAGTGACAAAGTGTGCTTTTTGGGCTATTTGCATGCTCTTGCATTTTCTGCAAAATATATGTGTTCTCTGCATACTATGGGTTATTGTTCAGTCCTATATAATCTATAACCTCTATTGGCACAGGAGTAATGCAACTGTGTTTTCTGTATTCTTCTCTGAGTAGGTCTGGCTTATATTGTGGTGCAACAAATACTGTCACATTATTTAGTAGTGGCATCAGTTCATCAACCAACTTGCCCACTGAAGCAGGGGTTAAATCCCTCTGTGAGATGATGACTGATGCTATCCATGATGGTAACGCCTGGAGAAATTTGTGAAGCACAACCCACTCGCCAACACTTAGTCATGGACAGCATCTCCAGCAAATATGCCAACAACCATTCCATAATCACTGTTGTCAACATTAATTTGCTAGGAGCTCTAGCTTCATTCTCTCATGTGCTTCTATGAGATTAAGTTTTAGTCCTTTGTGATTTTGTGACTCTAATATTGAAAGTTTTTTTTGTCACCGTCTCAGCAAGTAGAAATGCTATGATGATGCCATCACACTATGTAGGGGGAATTAAGCCATTAACTACTGTTCCCATAAATTCTGGGTCTTTAATACTGACTTGTTCTGTGGATGTTTCCTCTTTTCTATTTATTTTTTTTATTTATTTATTTTTTTTTGAGTGAACTGGGGCTTCAATTGTGTGTTTTTAATGGATGCATTTTGTTTATTAGTCAGGATCACCAGTGAAGTAATTGGTAGTAGTAAAAGAAAAAAGTGTAACAAGTTACTGTAACTAACTATCTAGCTCCAATTTGTAGCAGAGAAATCTTCTGGGTTAATACCAAAAATGAATTGTGAGGAAAAACATGTAAAAAAAAAAAACACGACGACAAAGGTTATTGAGTTGAGATTTTATTCCTTTTTATGGTTGGTAATAAATTTACAGATATGTTTTGTTTAATGTATAATAAATTGTGATATGTAACACAGGACAGAAATTTTTTTAGTATTATGATTGTTTGTATTATGTATTTTTTTTTTCAGTTTAGTTTACTTGAATGTATCAATCCCAGATTCTTTTGAGGATTTAACTGCATAACAAGTAATGAGATTTGGAGATTGGTTTTTCTTTTTTTGCTTAAGTATTCACAAGGACTACACTGATGACTTCTACGATGACAAAAAGGAAGAATATAGAATTAGGAACGGAAACATTAGTAATGAGTAGAAGTTATGGCTACATCTAGCTAGCTTAATGAAGATTAAAAACAGCATAAAACCAAGGATGGAGCCCTGGAGAATACTTGCATTAGTACAAAAGGATGTAGATGAGTGGCTGTTCAGGATAACTTTCATTTCACAATTAGATAGGAACAATGAGATCAGCTCAAAAATGTCTAGAGATACTGTAACTTTTCAGCTTGTAGAGAAAACCTGAATGCCAGACCTTATCAAAGGCCTTTGAGATGGCTAATGCTACAGCCCAGGCTTCACCATTTTCATCTAGAACATAGATTCCTTCTGTAATTATCATTAGTATATCAGCAGTTGACCTGAAAAAACAAAAGCCGTATTGCTTTTCTGAGAAAAGGCCCTCTGATGAGAGATGGTGAACCAATTCAACCTTGATTAGGGCCTCTAGGAGTTTCCCAAACAGGGGTAAAGGCAAATAGGCTGATAGTTGGATGGGTTGGACAGTTCACTAGAGTTCTTAAAAAACAGATAATAACTTCCAGCAGGCAGGAAAAGCAAGAGGCAGCGAGGCATTTATTATATAGTTTAGAGAGAACAGGAGCCAGTTCAGGAGCACACTTTAATGACTATTACAGGGATACATCAGGTCCACATGCTTTGTGGGGGATCCAGGTTAGAGATGATTGCAGAAACCATGGAAGGGGTTATATGCATATCACTCAACACATTTCTATGTGGGAAGTTAGGCAAAGATACTCCAGATGAGTCAAAAGTAGAGTTTGAAGAGAATTTATGGGCAAAGCATTCAGCTTTATTAGCTGAGGATGATAACACCTCAAATTGATTGAAGAGTGGGGAATAGAGACCTTGTACTTATTTAGTACTCTATTACAGAGACACCAGTAATGAGAGCCAAAGTTTTTAGAGGCTATGCAGTGACTCATTCTCTCAGCAAACAGGGACTTAGCTCCTTCGAGGACTCATATTTGTTACGGACAGTAGCAAATAGGCCCCTGTTATGACGAGAGTTACTACACCTGTAAAACCAAAAATAGAGGTTCCTGTGTGCTATGGCGGCTGAGCACACTGGTGTGAACCATGGAGAGGATTGAGGTTTCACCTCATATTTCTGAGAAGGGATGAAAGTGTCTATAATGGCTTTGACCCAAGAAGAAACCTAGTGGCACCATTTTCATTTGGGAAGTTGAAGATGTCAGCCCAAGGGACATCACAAAGAAAATCCCAGAATGAGTCCCAATCAGCATGCTGGTAATAGAAAGTAGTCTTATGGATAGTAGGAGGTTCTTGTTTAATGGATGTTTAGAAAGAGATACCAATAGGTGCCCCAGATTGGTACGAGTAAAGTATTACAAAACTTGGCAAAAGTGAGGAGTGAAGATAAGAAATAGATCCAGTAGAGAAGCCTTTTGCTCAGTTTGACTAGGGAAACAAGTTGGGAAGTCCACAATTTGTGTGAAGGATTGGACAATGGAAAAATTTAATGTCTGTATACTGGCAACATCAGTACCTTTAGAATGTTTCAACCATGTGTTGTGGTGAGCATTAAAGTCACCAAAGACAAAGATGTTTGCAAATGGACAGAGAAAAAGTGCCTTTTCCACACTGTCAGCAATTGCATCTAATATACTGCATTCTTATATATAGATGATATATATATATAATGCAGTGATTCTGAATCACAATGCCATGGCATAATAGTGTGCCATGAAATATTGTCACAGAATACACACACACACACACACATATATATATATATATATATATATATATATATATATATATATATATATATATATGTGTGTTGAAGTAGTAATGGTACAGCATTGTATTTGAATAAATGAATAAGTATTAAACTTTTTATCTCACATTAGCTAAAAGGCTTTATCAGATTTATTACAATTTTCTACTTCTTATTTATGTTAATTAGGCTTCTCTAAATAACAGCAAAAATAAGAATCAAGAAAGACAACATTCAACTGAAGAAGAAATGAGGGTCTGCTTATCACACATTCAACCAAACATTAAAGAAATCATGTAAAAGACACTAGGCACAGGTTTCATACTAAATAAGCTTCACATATAGTTGAATAGAAACATTGAAATAAAGTTCTATAATTTTTGGAGGCAAAAAGTTTCTGGGCTAAAGCAAAAGATTAGTAAAATTAATAGTCTACTTAATTTCATATGAGATTCACTGAATAAATAAAATATTTGACATCTTCTAGCCATTATAAGCATTGTACACAAAACCACATTATCTCATAATCAAAGTTTGTTTACTGACAATTAAAGATTAAAGAATCTGTTAAAAGATCCATCACCAAATAAGGGGTTAGGAGATACCCAGGAAAATCTATCAGTGAATATGATGTGATTTAACTTTAATGTGAAAATATCAACCTTTACCAGTTGTCCCCCCAGTTTAATGCTTTCTCCTCTACAAATAATACACTTGTGACAGGACATTTATATGTCAGTGGTATTTGTTACAAGATGGGTAACTTAAATAGATATTTTAATAAATGTTTTTAAAAAAAATATGTTTCTCAGCACCCAAATATTTAATTAACAGAATAAATTAGTGAGATAGTAATGTGTTATTTATGGTTTTAACAGTTTTATTTTCTTTGGCAATCCTCACACAGGCACTCCCTTTCTCAAGAGCCTCCTGGGAACAAGCCAAAATAACTACTACCCACAACCCATATAAAGGAAGATAAAAACTAAAGTACACACCCTCCAAAGTAAATGAATGTCAAAACTAACAGTGTTAATTTTGTTTAAACAATGTTGCAGTCAGTTTCCCACTGTTCACAGACAGTGGACAACACAACTTATATTTTCACTTGAATACATTACAACAATGTCATCTTCAGCTCCAATCCCCAACTTTCAGATTTTGGAACAAATTTTTAACCAAATTTTTTTCCTCTGAAAATATATATTAGATTCTCAAAGAATGTTCATCAGACATTGGAAAGATAACTGCTCAAATGTTTCTTTCCATCAAATTGTACCAATTATGCTAGGTCTATGTTTTTCTCTATATTGTTGATGGACTACCAGATGAAGTGAAATCTGCATTCATGAAGACTTGATTATGGTGAAATTGAAAGATGGCAAATTCAACAATGTCTGGCTTGATTATACATTAGAAGACACAAAAGACAAAGTATTGAAAAGCAATGGTGGAATAAATGATCTGATACTGAAATGAAGTACTTGTAATTGCTGGTAAATGCAAAGATGTATGCCTTGTGACAGCAATGTACTTCAAAGATTTTACCATCAGAACAACATCAAAGAGACTACATGTTGAAGTCAGAAGTAAAAAGGTGAAACAGAGATGTGGAGAAAATAAATAATAAATTTGAAGGAACATTCAGGGATTCCTTTAATATTTCTACACCTACCACAGAATTTCACTACTGGATGTGTAACCCCAATCTCAATAGACAACAGCCTGACTAGAATGCTGAAAAAGGGATGTACAATGGCATCAGCATTTCTCCATGAAGAGTTGAACATATCTGAGGAAGGGAAGACACAAAAACGTTTCTATGATCTACTAAAATCCAAAGCAAAAACAATGTCTGAACTGAAGAAATCTGTGAAAATTCACAAGAACATGTCCCTCAGTGGAGAGGTAATGTACCTCAGATTAATGTCTGTGAAGGCATTAAAGAACATCAATTCAAAGAATTTTCTTTTGAAAATTTTTCCATGCTACTTAATATGTTTACCCTTTAACATGCATAAAATCATATTTTATACAGAAACTTGTGGAACTTTGGACTGGGGATAACATTATACAAATTATTCCAGGCCAAGTAGCACTAAAACTATAATGTTCAGTGACATAGCTTTCAACTTTCTATGACATAGGTGTCATGAATCTGTTTAATATTTCTATGACAAGAACAGCATCACTGACAGAATAGAAATAGTGGTCATGAGGGTTGATAACACCATGTGCAACTAGATATTCAGGCTCCTATGACCTGATCAGACTTTTATCATTTATGGGGATAACAAGCATGATCTTGCCAAATGTTAGATAGACTACATGAAAGAACATGCTTCTCATTTACTTCAGGTTGATCAGTTGATCTACACAAGTTGTAGGTCTTCAGAGAGAGCATATGAAATAAACAAGCAAGAGCCAGTGTTATGCTTTGCAATAGCTTGTCTCCAAGAAGAGACTGATTCTAGAATAATTCTTCATGCTGTTGTGGCTACAGAAAAGGATTCCAGTAGATAGCCCAAACTCAGATGTTTTGGTTTTACTTCTGCATCATCAATCAGCTACAGTAGCATGAATATGTAGGAGCAGAGGGTGCAACAACACCAGGCATTCATATCAGGAGGGCATCAAAAACTGTGAAATAAAGATTTTGTTTATATTTAATTTGAATAAAGTGTTTATGTTTCATCTGTTTTTAAATATTTAAAATGTCTTCTTTTCTCACATTTTTCAGTAGTAGGCCCTATAGGCGCCCCCCCCGCCTTGAGTCTTAGAGGCATACAATCAAGGGTGATTTTTGGTGATACCCTGGATATCACCAAACCTCTGCATGTCACTAATGCTGAAAAGTTATCCTTCTTAACATGGCACACTGGAAAATATGCATCCCTAACTATTTGCTATATAAGAAACTCCTGAACAAATATACATCCTCCTTCCTATTTACTGTCTTACAGTCCATGATATAATCAGCTCCTTTTATGGCTATGGCAAAACAAAATCATGTAAGATTATGGTGGAGAAGACAGGTCTTTATTGATCACTCAAGAATTTTTGTTCCAAAATCAATTCAAAATTAGCTGAACAGAGAGAAAAGCTTACACATATTTTGTTGAAGTATTATATGGGAAAGCAGAATGTGATTTACTAAATAAACTATGTTGTGATAAAACCACAAAAAAAAAATTGCACTGAGAAAAGTCCCCCTGTCTACTGAAGATAGTTTTCATCAACAAATGCTTCATGCATCACACCAGCTCATGATCTGGCAACAAGCAAGAAACCCTACTTTGGATCTCATTGCTTTGGGATACTACACGGGGTGGATCTAATTCACTCTGCCCTGTAAGGATGACTCAGTCAGCTGCAGAATGAATTGATTTGCCAATACAAAGAAAAGGAACAAATTGATTTTCCAATACAAACAAAACTTCTGCAGTATAAACTGAACATATCTCTCACACACACTCATATACATCTGCCTGCTCTTGTGGGTCAAACTTCTCAAGTGATGAATCTGATGACATATATAAAAATCCATTGACATTATCTGCTTTGTCAGTAGAAAACAGTGACTCTGATTTGGAGAACTGAAATGGTCCTGCTATTTGTATAACACACACATAGATTATGGGCATGTGGCTGAGTGGTTAGAACGTTCACTTTCTGACCATAAAACCTGGGTTTGAACCTCATCATAGTCGATTTTATCAGGAAGGTGACCTCTTGATGTTATCAGACTGGGGAGGTGATTCCAGCATGCAGCACCTTTAGAAAGTGCCTGAAAACCATATCATGGGTTGACCCAAGCCTTGTGAGTTAAATTGGGCAGACAAAACTATTTGGGAGATGCCACTGGTTGTGCTAGAACAAAGTCCTAAATCGTCATAACTGACGGTTTCATCTTAGTGGCCTTGTTCAGACTCTCTACCAGAAACTGTAACTGTTTCACTCAGCATAGATGCAGTATAAACCACAGATGGGCTCTTTTGGTGTTGAATAAACACAAATGTGCCTGAGCAGGTACCTGCAACAGGGATTAGCTATCTGCCATAGTAGACAGACATACTTGGATACAAGTGGCAAACCACCATAGAAATTACTATAATTATTTATTATGTAATGCTTTCAAAAGTCATATGATGTAGTAATTAATGTACATAAAACACATCAAATGGTACAATGTGTCTGTGTGGTGTTTATATTAATGTAAGGTGACATGAAGTAAAATGTTATTATGTCAATATTCTTTTAGAAAAGGTAGGAATTGTATGAGTGAAAAAAATGTGTTAAACAATTTTTCATTTCTATATTTAATATTGATGCCTATATTTAATACCATTAAATTGATGAATCCTTTCTATTTCCATTAGTATACATAATGTGGTGGTGTGTTATAAAACACTATTAAATTGTAGCAAATATAAACACCAAACCTCTACATCATAGCAAGCAAAATCTAGATAGTGACATAATGTAGGTTTTAGGTAGATAATATGTCTTATATTAAACAACAAAATCTCTAATCAGTATGAAATTATTCTTTATTTAATAAATTTTATATTAAATTAAATAAACTAAAATCTTTCATTATTCTTGAAAAAAAAGTTTTTAATCACAGAAAATGTTCACCCTCCACTCAAAAAATTCACAAAAGAATTATTGATTTTTATTTTTAAGAAACATGTTGGATTAAATTCTAAACACTTTTGCCTATATTATATACCATATGAAAGCTGAACCTTTCTTCTTTCCAACAATATGCATATTGTTAGGAATGTAATAGACATCATTAAATTATAGCCAATATAATGACCATACCTTTAGCTAGCAAAAAATGTGGTCATAAGTGTGTGTCACTTTGAGGAGCTGTAAAAAATTTTACCATATTTTACGAAGTGGCCTCTGCCATTTTCTTGTCCCTGAATGGCCACTCTTTCTGGAAATATAGATGTCCTTTGTTTTTGTTGCATTAGGTGTGTCCCCCACTGAAAAAATATACATTTTTTTAAGACTTGTTTGCAGCACTATATCCAAAGAAGAATTTGCAAATGTGCTCAGTCATTGCTGTGTATTCTTCTGCCAAAGTTAACCATAGACAATCAAGTGTATGATGCAAACTCATAAGAAAAATTGCCAGTCATTCATCAGCTTTTATATCTTGCCAGGAAAAATATAACAACTAAAGAACATAAAACAATTTTTATGGAGGGAGAAAATTTACTCTGCTACAACAAAATGACTTCAGTGTCAGACAAATTTAGGATGAAAATCACCCTGCTTGTGGATAATGAATATTCAATTACAAAACAAGGATTATGATTAATTTTTTGTTAATATTTACATCATTATCAGAACATTAAATATTGTTCATCCTGTTTTAAGGATGATGTAAAAAATATTGAAATATTAATGAAAATATCAGTAACTATTGTTTGATAATTAGTTTTTGATTATGTAGAAGCATTTTTTTTTCAGTTACATTTATTCATTTACAAATGTAAATGTAACTTTAGTTTTTAAATATGAGGCCTGTCTGAAAAGTAACAGAACTGGGTGTACGTCGTTATGTGAGCTATGGGTGAAGGAGGGATAAGCAGATCATCTAACATATCTTAAGAGTATATAACTGTAATCTTAGCTTTCTGCAAACATTGCTTTTTTCACAAATCATTACTGTTTTTTGAGGAAACAAGTTTAAAGATTAGGTTTAAGTTCAAAATCATAGCATTAGAATTTTGTTCAAGTGATCAGTGAAAGCCTTATAGCACAGACTTATTACTAAATCATTGTGCCATCATATAAGATATCCAAAGGGAATGTATACTTGAACAATTTAGCTATAATATGATGTAATATGTTACACAATGCAGTAGTTTTAATGTGACTTTCAATAAGCTATGCAAATTTAACACATTTTGTCTTATAATTTGTGACCAGCAGTTTTATATACACTTTTATCTAATTCTTGATCAATCAAATGATTTAACAAAAGTTATTCACTGAGTTGCTCAAAAATTGGTAAAAGCTATGAATTTTTGGTACTAGTACTTATCACATCAAGCCCAGCTTTCACACAATGTTGATTTCCTAAAAAAGTGAAAAATCAACCTACCCCAATGTATATGCAAAGGAACTATGGGAAAGACAAGCAGAATTATTATTATTATTATTATTACTACTACTACTAGTAGTAGTTGTATAGTGTACTAAAATGGAAAAAAATGTGATTGTTCATTATTGAATAGATGCAAAAGAAATCCATAGTGAATATCAGAGGGTGTGTAACAAAGGCACATGTTATGAATGTCTTCAATGATTTGTGTGAACTGAGGATTTTGGATAAGTTCATTGTTTTGTAGAATAAAAAGACTCCTTTCATTCTTGCAGTATCTCTTTATACCTTTCCATTTCACTTTATTATATTTGATTTCTTAAGTGAATAAACTGCAATCATTGACCTAGAAATAAGGAGTCATGTTCTGTTGTCCAAAAAAGTGAGAGGATTAGTCATTTTTGATTGGACAGAAGATTTTACCAATTGGTGGTAAATTATCATAAATGACAGGGTAATTAGACTCTCCATCTAATTAATCTTTTATTTATCATAATTTTGTATGTCTAGTGTTTTTGTTTTTCTTGTTTCTTAAATATTTCTCATTTATTTTCTATCATAATTTTGTTTTTCCTTATCTTAGAAGTAGTTACCTACAAATTTTAACACCATTTATTCAATATTAGCCTACATTTGCCAGTAAGTTTGGCCTCAATGACAGGCTGAAAGTATAATTACACTATCAGATTTTATTGCACAACTCATTTTTTTCTCAGTAAAATTCATATTATTAAAACTTTATTTATATGAATAGTATATAATATGGATTTCAGCTTAACCTTATTAAAAATTATTGATAATAACTTGTTTTAAGAATATCAAGTTTATTATGCAAACAAAATGAAAGAATTTTTTTATTTTTAAATAAATCCAAAAATTATATACCACAAAAATATATTTAAATGATACAATATCCTATCTAGTGGATTAAATTAATATTCTATTATTTTATATACTAATAGGGCTCTTTCACATTCTATAACCTTTATCAGTTTTTACATGTTGGTTTTGTAAACTTTTCATTCCTTACAGTATTTTTTATTGCTTAAAATATTGTTTTCTTATTCTCATATACATTGTCCATTTTTTTTGTTAACTGTATTTTCATGTATATCATTTTTTGGCAAGGTGGGCAATAGTCAGTTTTGAAGGATGTGAAGGAACATTGTCTTGCATGAATACACTCTTTAGTAAAGTTTCTGTAACATTAAAAAAAAATCTTGTCTCAGAACTGACAATAATTCTCTGAATTTATCTTAGCCACATAACCAATTTTGAAAGGTCCTATGATTTTACTGCCTACAATACTAGACCAATACATTACTCCACCTCCCCTCTTGTCTTCAAAGTCATGTTGGTTAACTATTTCAGTAAAGACACAGCCTCTAGACATCAGGTCGAACCAATGTAGGTCTGTGGTGTTGTGGGAAGTGTATATTCGTTGGTAATTGTTGCTTGTATAAGAAGGTAGGTAAGCAGTAGCAGTCACTTATGGACAGCTGCTAGTTTGGCCTAAAGGTTCAACAAGCAATCAAATTGAGGTCACCATAACATAAACAAAATATGAAAGAGAAGGGTATATCAGAAACACTTTATATTTAAATACACATCAATGATAAGTATAATGTTTCTTGATTAACACGCACAAAGTCCGTTATTAAAATGTTCATTCAAAGAAAAGAAATCAGATTATGAAAGGAATTAAAGTATCATTTTGTGAATACTTAAGTTTAGGCGTGCAGGTCCCAGGAGATGAAAGGTGAGGTCAATGGGTTGGTAGGTGTCATTTGATATCTCCGTTGGTGAAGGAAAACTGGGCGTCGGGTTGATGGGTGAGAAAAGCGTGGCGACATTCTATGACGGTAACTTCAAGGCTTTCTGACCAGAAGTGAATTCATCGTTCTATTTATGTGTGTCCATCGGATCTGAGTCAGTATGCTGAAACAAACTGTTGGATATGGCGCGGGGCCGTTTAATTGGTGGAAATTGCTTATTATATTCTTTTATTTCTTTTTGATTTTCCACCGAACTTATGCGCGTCGAGCCTGGTGCTTAAAGACCAGTATTGGTCATTTGCTATCTAGACCTCTGAGGGTTAACATCCGGTCCTTCGCTTGCTCAGTACCACCACAGGTCTACATTGATCACTAAAAATTAGTTGAAAAATCAATTCTCATGCAGTTCTTCATCCCTTTTACACCTTTCTCTTTGTAATGTTTACCTAAAGTTAGTAGTTTGTTTTTTTCATGTCTTTGCAAATGTTCTTAATATTCTACATCTTTTCTATTTACATCTACAACACTAGCTTCTTTAAAAACATTTTCTTTATGCCCAAGACAATGTTCTTGCTTTTTACCTTTTTTCTCAAATTTCTTTTTTGTTATATTCCTAACTTTTTCTTGTTCCTATCCTGTTAATGTGATTTATTTACAACTCTTTGCAATTTCCAGAGATGTATTTGCATCACTCAATAATTTTACAATCCCTTATTTTTCTTTTGAGGCTTTATCCTTCTTACAACCCATAATAATCTTTACATATTTGAAATTTAAACAAATCCTGCAGAATAAAATCGGCTATAACGTCACTAATTTTATGCATGATACCTGGCCATCAAAGGTTTTTGTATGGATAATTTTCTATGTGCAGCTGTCTGACCAGTATCAAAAATCATTTCTATTCATACATTATTATTTAGCAGCCAAGAATTAGAGATTAATAATGTTAAATTTTTGCAAATATCATCAGGCAGGTTGATATATGTTCACTTGATTTCCTGCTGTATGTTCCCTACTTGTATCATGTTACTCATGTAACAGGTGTATGAAATGAAAATTTATACTTTCATTTCCATAACAGAAGGCTTCAAAAGATGTTAAGATAAATTGGCTATTAATTAATGTCAATAAGTTCTTGAGTCTTAATAAATGCTGAAATACATGGAGAAATGCAAAATGATAGGTCATTATAAAACTCTTTTTAAAAAAAATTACTCCAGACTAAGTACACCTCAACTTGAAATGTGTCCAATAGTTTTTTAAATAGCTGTTGTAAAGTTTATTTATTTTTTACATTTTCTTTTTATGAACAAGAAGTCTAGAGTTAACCATTATCTTCCCTTCCTCTCTGTATAAACAGCCTTTTAACATAACCCTCTACCTCAAGCCAACCCTTCCCAGGTGTTGTATACAGTGAACCTTACTGCAAAAGAAAAAATAATATGTATAGTCTCTTGTTTTTTTTTTTTCTGGTTTTCACAGGCTTATTAATTCTGTGGGAATATTTTTTAAAATGTTAATATATTACCATTTGAACAGTGATACAAAAAATTGCCTTCTTAATTCAAAATTGTCTCATGACTTTATAGATACAATAATAAATTTAATAATCAGACATGAGAATCAAGTGTGAACTCATAAAAAATATTATGGGTTAGTAAATTAGACCCTTTAAAATATTTCATGATATTGAAAGTTTGATTATCACTGAGTTCTCTATGATTGTGGATCCTTACCAAGCTGAGATTGGTAAATACCATTAGACATTTGCTATAAAGCAACTCTAGTCTTACTAAGTATTGCTAGTGTAGAGAGATCATTGGATATCTGACAATTGTGTTCCTGTGCTAGACTAACTTAGTTCAGTACAAATCTACTTATAAAAATGCCTGTCAAAAGCACAAGTAGTATAAAGGATATCAATGCAGAAATTAAAATCCGAGAGTTAAATTTGAATTGCAGGCTAGTCTGTTATGTTTCCTTTCACACAAATGCCTCTGGGAAAGACATTAGTTCATTTCTACATCACACCCCACCTCCAAACCAGCTATGGATTGAATAACAAGGAAGACTTGGCTCTCTAATTATGAGTGGTAACCAGTCTAAGAAAAGGAAATCTCTGAATTCTAAACCATGTAAAACAAACCATTCCACTACAATCTACTGAGCAACAAACAGTATGGATTTCACTCTTCTAGGTTCACTGCTGATGTCTTAACTGTTATTACACAAAATCAGTGAAGTACTCAATAAACTCATCATGGGTGTATGATTGCTTTAGATCTCTTAAAGGCCTTTGACAAGGTGTGGCATGGGGTTGCTCTCCAGCTGTGGTATCTCTGGAAGTGTTTTCACAATTAGCTATCAGATAGTGCCATGAAGGTTTTTGTTAATGAGCAATCTTCTGAAGCCCACAAACTTAATGCAGGCATTCCCCAAGGCTCTATCCTCAGTCACACCATCTTTCTGCTTTATATTACCAATCTGCCCAGGAACATTCTCAGATCATAAGTAAGTATCTGCAAATCATACCACACTTTATGGGCACATCTCCCAAAAATCTACATTATCAAAACCTGGTAGCTGATCTCTCCTCTGATCTAGCTCTAACAGCTCAATAAGGAAAAAATTGACTTGTAACATGCTAGTAATATTCCATCATCACTGAGCAGCCACTGAATGTTCACTTCAGGATAAATGATTGTATTCTTGCCATGAACATCTAGTGGGACTCAAATTCACGTCAGATCTCATATGTACAAACCATTGCTAAAGATACTGGATAAATGGTTGGTTCTTTATACCGCTCCAGAAAATACCTGCCTCATCCTACTATGCTCTATCTTTACAAGAGTCAGATCAGACCAAAAATGTTACCATATCAGGTGTGGAGCTATCCAATCCTCATCAGGAAATTACCCTTACTCTATGTATTAGGTGGATATTTAATAAAAAGAATATTTAAAAAATGTTTTCCAAGAATGCCAATAAAGAAGAGGAATTTGAAGAGTCGTGATCACCTATGTCCTAAAGGGACATGGTATTTTTTTTAAACTCTTGGTTGTACATAACTGTGGACATCAAATTTAGTGTCAACAGCTTACATAAACTTTTTAACTGGAAAAATAAGTATATCTAAATTTGTAAGTCCTAAGGGAAGTGACTCTGTCAAAGATAAGAAGCATGTCTTCTTGCTTGCTATTTCATTTCACAAATGCAAAGCATTTCAGGGATTCAGTGGGTGGGTATGTAGAAAGATTTAAAGGAAAATAATTAGTTTTGTCCATAGATTCTCATTAACTTATCATTGAAGATTATAGAGATTAATGTAATTGTTTAATATATCCTTGTATAGCTGGTATATATTCCAACAAGCATCCTACAATTTTTGTCTATATTTCTGAGATGAGGTATTGTAACTATTTACATAGTTTGAACTGTTGCCCTAATGTTTATTGCCATATTCATGATTTTTTGCCCAGTGAATAAAAACATTAGTTGAAGTAATCTAAAAAGTGACTTGACTCAAAGAGTTGTGAGTTTAATATCTGGCCATAGCAGAGGGAACAAAATCTTGGAGAGTTAATTTACTAAAAATGAATTAACTGAAACTAAAATATCCAAAAGTGGTAGTATGTGGAATTAGAACAATCTACCCCATGGACTAAATTAAGGGTTCAGTTTGAAATTCCAATGTATATCATCTGAAGAAGGCCAGAGCATACAATGCCCGAAACGTGAATATAGCAATAAAAATGAGGACAATAGTCTGAACGATGTAAATAGTGTAAATATCCTACAATTTTGTTTATATTTAATTTTAAATCCCACTATTTATAGCAGAGTGATTATTAGTTTTTGATTGCGTAATGAGAAAAATTCTTTGCATTTATATTTTTGTTTTTATTAATGAAACTCAAGCAACTAAGACGGAACTTCAGACCTCCTAACCTTTAACCCCAGGTTTTTATTACAATCAGTACCAACTCACACTTTCAAACTTGCATATTCACTTTTTTTAAGGTGTAAGTACCTGATTTTGGTTATTTATCAAAATGGAACAAAATAGTTGCTTTGAACCAAATATTTTAAAAAGTCACAACTCTGCTTAAAAATAGCTTTATTAGCAAAAGCAGGCAACATTAGAATTGACACAATTTTGCCAAAAATCCCACAGTGACCTTATTCTGAAATGATTTTATTGAAGTCACAGGAGTCAACTGTCAGAAGCAATTTTCAACAGAATTTGCATTTGTCTACTCCTGCTGTAAGGCACAAAAAATAATTGGTAATGAATAGGCTAAGTGGATACAGAAGGTAATGCAAGACCTCACTTGCTTAACTATCAGTTTTTGCCAATTGATTTATGAAGTATAAGATTGATTTATTCAGCAGGCAGATAAGCCTCTTTATATTCACTATTACTGATTAAATGTTTACAACTATTGATATCCAAATCATAGCAATAGGATTCTACCATGATGGATTTACTATATTTTAAGAGGCAGTCTTGAATTATTTCATTACAGCACCACCAAACAGACAAGAAAATCTTTTGGGTGTGAAGATTTGATTTTAGGACTGTTAAGAGAGTGAACAAGTTTGTCAACTCAAAGAAAGACACTTCCAATTATTATACAGAAGGCACTTTTCATCAACAGTAAGCACACAATCAAGAAAAGGATCATATTTCTTTAAATCAAGCAAGAAAATTGCAGCATCAAATTGTAGAGGATGCTGATTATCACTCAAATTGTGTGGTGACCATGATTTGGTATTATAAAATAAAGTGATTGGAATAGTATAAAGAGATACAAAACAATAAACTTGTCTAAAATCCTCAGTTCACACAAATCATCAAAGAAATTCATAACGTGTGTCTTTGTTACACATCCACTGAAATTCACTATGGATTTTTTTGCATGTATTCAATAATGAACAATTATACTTTTTTTACATTTTAGTACAACTAGTAATAATAATTTTTATTATTGCTATTACTACTTGGTTTATATTCTTATTTCATCACAAGTTCAATGTTGCTAAGTACATACTAATTCTCTTAGCCTGAGGTCATAGAGAGACAAGTTTCAAGTCCTCTTGGGTTCATTATATTTACTTACACACAAATACCCTTGGGAAAGGTATGAATCCACCTATTCTCCGCCAGTTATGGGTTAATTAGTAAGATTTTTATGATTAAACCATTATTATCTCCCTCAAAAATTCTTACAATCTAAAAATATTTTCTGGCTTCAACTCAATTGACCAAACATGCCAATCTCAATTTCATCTTCCACAGATGTATAGGCATCTTCTTTGCCAATTTCTGCCTGATGTCTTCTATTATATAGGCTTCCCTAATTATGTTCCCAATGTCTGGGTGTTTGCTTCAGGATGGAGGCTCTACAACTACCATCAATTCCTTATTATCAAGTGACAACTTGTAATCATGACTAAATTCATTCATCTTGGGAGCGCCACATCACCAGAAGTGAATTTTTGGAACTCACCTCTGTTGTAAAGCTGATTTTAACACTCCTAAGGATGTAGTCAACTTTGATGTTAAAATTTTTTAAATCAGGATGGATAACAACATGAAAATCACATTTATTCATCTTTGTTTTGATACCCTATAAAAAAATGAAAGTAATCAAATTTAAACAACACATAAAATAAGACACAATTTTGAAAAAAATATATTTTTATGTACACATAAGCAGAAGGGAGTGATAAAAAAAAAAAAAAAAAAAAAAAAAAGATTCACAATAATGCAACTCAAAAATGGCCATTTATTTTGTTCCAAGTTAATATTAGCAAAATATGGTGATGGTTATGTTTGTATTAATTTTTTTTTTTTTTTTACAAGTGTACTACAACTTATTTAACATTGTATTAAAGACTGTAAGAATTCTATGTATTCATTTTCTATATAAATATTCCAATTATTCACTATCAAAAAGGTTTTTGAAGTCTTTATCAAAAAATGTTAATTTACAATTACCTGCTTCATATTGTGACTAAAATTTGTTTATTATTTGTTAAATTCTTTCTTGTATTTTCAATTTATGATAAGCCAAAAACAACACATAAACATTGTTAAAAGGTTCTGTTTTTTAAACAAAAATTGATAGGAAAAAATATAGTTTTTTTGTTTTGTTTATTAAAACAAAATTAGTTCTTACAATTAGATCCTAATGTTTTTCACATTTAGTGATAAATAATACAAATATCTAAAGTCCTTCAAACTTCATTTCGGCTTCATTCATCAATTTAAAAAGAAGCAGTTTTTTCAGCTCCTTTTATTAAATACCTCCTTTTTAAAAATATAAATGTTATCAATATACAAAAACCAATAAAAACACAACAATGTAATTATAAAAAGCAGAATATTTATCAAAACTTTTTTTCTACAGTGGAAAATAATAAATATACAATAAATGCAAGTTAGACTATTTTCTTGTAAAAAAATAAAATTAAATTAAAAATCTTTGGTGCATGTAAAAAAAAAGAAAGAAAAAAAAAGTTTTGTTTTTTTTCATTTTTGTTTTTTTCCTTTTTGGAGAATTTTCTTTATGCCAGGAATTTCACCAAAATATTTGATATGTTTGACAAGCAATAAATTGACATTTTCACAGACAAAATCTCCTGAATATATGTACTTTAAAATCACATTAAGCAGCATTTTACTTGTAGGATTACAAGACTTCACAATTCTCTTTAACTGTACATTACTTATTTATTCATCTCATCCTAATTGATATTTGTTATTTAAGATTTTAAATATTTAACAACAACATATAAATGAGTACCAGTCTTAATCAATGGGCAACTAGATTAATTATTAAATATTATTTAACTGCTTTATCATGAATTTAAAAATCAATTAATATAGATGCAATACCGATTTATAAAAAATAGTATCACCGATGCATAACAAAAAATACAGAGTATGTAAGCAAAGCACTAAGGTATCCAGTAACAACACAAACTACAAAGGCAGATCAATAAATCTACAGGTTAATGAAGAAAAAAATTTATTTTTCAACATTATTTCTTTCCTTACCAATGCACTTAATTCAGTAGTGAATATTCATCACCTAGGCTGAACATTATACAGCAAAAATTTCAGCACAAAATTAACTTAGATAACTGGATGTCAGGCAACAGACTTATCAATCTATCCATATGTTCTTGAAAATACTAGTCTGAGTAATTTATGAAACAATGAACATTAACTTCAGATTTATTTATAACAATTTATTCAAAATTCACTATTTTTTGTATAATTATTGGAACTGATTCATTTTTCTTTTCTTTTTCAATAAATAAATTATAAAATGGAAATGTTGATAGATGTATTAATTCTACAAATTCAAAAAGGAAAATACAATTATAAAAAAAAAAAAATAGTTGAAAATTATGGATTGGAGGTAATTATTGCTCAAGTATATTTAACATTTTTAGTGACACTTTAAAATCAGCAGTATTAAGTAATTTTCACAAAAAAAACACAACAGAACAAAATTAATTGGAATCAAAGAAACAAATCACACATACAAAAAATTGAGTGTACCATCAAAACTATAAAACATGAATGATCAATGTGAAAAAAATTATTAGCATTTGAACAATATGAAATGATTCACTGAGAAAATAATCCACTTCTTCATTTGTATTATCAGTCCATATAAAAAAAAAAAAAAACTACAAAGAAAGCAATGAAAATAATGGCATGGAAGGAGTATAAGTATTTTTTTTTTTTTTTTTTTCACAAGACAGCACTGATTTTGGACTTGACTATCCTATCTTTTATATCTTCTCTTTGGAATATTTGGATAGAGGCTGGCAAAGTAAAAAAGTCTCTTTCAAAAATGGATTTTAGTTTCAGCTTTCCAACAATAGCAATCCACTTGAAATGTCTGTAATATGTCATTTAGATTAAACTTCAGAATAAAATTCAAGGAGCTAAATTTATATTAGCACATATACTTTTCTAAGAGGATAAAGTTGATTGACAATTACACAGTATCATAAACAATTGAGAGCAATTCATGTTAAAAATCCTTAAACTTACATTTAATGCAAAAGATTTATAAATATCACTTTTGTTCACAATTCACAGAAATAAAAAAAAATCAGAACAGTTGAAACTTTATAACATCACTGATTTTTCAACATCCATCAGTGGTAAAATTTTATGCGGAACAGAAAATAAACATTACTAAGTTATTTTGCTATGCCTTCTAATAATTCCAGAAGTACCTTCAGGTTTTTATAGTCTCCACTGCTTACTGATCTTAATTTTTAATTAGGATTTTTTTTAAGGACTTCCAGAAAGAAAGATTTCTACACATATCTGACATCAGAAAATGTATAAATCTTGTAAAATCTATATTAGGGTTAAGGTTTGAAATAATAATAGGGGCATATTTTTTTAAAGTTTGGTTTAAAAACCAGAGCAATTACTTCAGTAGATCAATTATATTACAAGTTCTAAAAAAAGGTAATAAAATAATAAGCAATAAAATATTTCTTCCCCCAAATGCTCTTTCACTGAAATTTCATGATTTCTTCCAAAAGAAAAGCAATTACGTCATTCAAAAGTCATCGATTTCAGACACCGATTCTTTATGATAATGATTTATTATGATTAATTTTTCGGTCATTCTTCATGGCAAAACACCAAAACATGCTTCAGAAAATTTCCTATTAAATTCTGAAATTGTAAAAATTCTATTGGAATCATCCTAACAAAAGTGTGAGCAGAAATAGCAATGGATCTTACCGTACAATATCAGTATTTTGTTCAAACTCAAAACTTCGCATATTTTAAAAATGTACAAATTTCTGAGTGGAGATTAATTTCTCAAACCAAAATCTATACATTATCACTAAAAGTAATCAAGAGAAGGGAGATAACTTATAAATACAAATTCCGAATAGTTTCCCTTAGCCAAGTGTTTAAATATTTTTAAGTTTATATCTTTTCCCAATTTGATAAAGCTAACATTTATATCCATTTTCTTTTGCAGGATATTACCAAACAAAAACCATACCGAATTTTAAACAGATATTTGGAAAACCTAATGACCTCATATAAAGATATCTTGAAAAACTTTCTAGAAGGATTTATTATTACCCAAGAATGATTAATACATCAACTGAATTTGATTTTGTTCTCTTTAAAACAATTTATCAATATATCAACAGAAACAGAGCAGGTTTAACTACTTTTTTACTATTTTTTTTTCTAAAAACAATTTAGTGAAGTTTATATTGCAAACAGAAAATAAAATGATTTCTGAAAAAGGTATGACACCAAGTTTCTATCTATATTTCTGAGATGAGTATTGTATTATTTACATTGTTTAGACTTGTTCTCATCTATATTATGTTCACGATGTTTTGGCTGTTGTACGCTCTGGATTTCTTCAGGTGATTGGAATTTCAAACTAAACCCATCATTTCGTCTACTGAGGTAGATTGTTCTAGTTCCACGTGTCATGCCTCTCCCAGATAACTCTTCAAGTTTTTTTTTTTTTTTTTATTCGCCACTGCCATAGCCAGGTATTGAACCCACAACTCTTTGGGTCAAGTCACTGGATTCAACCAACGCTTTTATCCACTGGTCCATGTGTCAAGGACCCATACCCAGGGAATAAAAGAGAGTTGAGTTAAAAGGGAGATAACAGACACCTGGAAGAGGCATGGCACATGGAACTAGAACAACCTACCCTGGTGCATGAAATAAAAGGTTCAGTTCAAAATTCTAATCACCTGAAAAAAGCCAGAGTGTACAATGACCAAAACATCCTGAATATGACAATAAAGATAAGGACAACAGTCCAAACAATGTAAATAATGTAAATTGCACCAAAGTTTGCTGTTCATTTTAGTCATTTTGGTGATGCAAAGATATAATGCAATTATTGGTTGGTCATAGTTTTTTTTTAAAAAGAAAAAAAGAGCATTTTGAGAAGATAAAATGTTATAACTGTGTAAAAGAATTTTACTGAAATTTATACCTCTTTATTACTATTATATAGTAACATCAATCTCTTTTTAAAAAAAAAAAAAGAAAGAAAAAAGAAGACTGTTCTAGCTTTTCCTGTCACGTTATACAACTATATTAACAGCTCACTCAGCTTATATCACAATAAACCTTTCACAATTTCTGTTTTTTTTCCATTAAGCTTTGAGAAATATTTACCATCTTTACAAATTATAAATTTAAGCAATCTCTATTTGCTAGTCTTACTTTTTTATGCAGCAAAGCAAATTTTTCACTTCAAATAGGTTTTTTCCTTTGAATAACAAATTTAAAATTTCTTTATTACAATGCTACACTGTAATGCTGGGCAGGCAAAAGGTAGAAGTATTTTGACAGGTTTTAAGATTGCAGAAATTAGCAAAATGTGTTTAGGTCCTAAACAGCTTTAGAGTATAAACCCCTATAGAAAAGAGTAATTTTCTTTTTTTCTAGTTTGTTACTACCCAAAGTTAACAAGTTTCTGGTAATATTATCTAAAACTTGTATTCCCAAAATGTATATGTGAAGAGTTTACTGACAATGTTTAGTGTCAGCAGAACTAATAGTACATCTTTAAACCAACAAAATATTAAAAGTGATACTTTATATAAATATCCTCAATGAAAGTCAGAACCTTGATTTTTCCTTAATGAAATATTCAAAGACAATAACCTGACATTATTATAAAAAAGAAAGGATATTACACTTGGAAATAATAGTTTATGTTGATTATATTAAACAAATTGAGAACTATATTATAACCCTGCCTCATCAATAAAGATCTTCATAAATTCATTTCTTTTCAGGGACACTGGAATTTTCATATATTAATAATTTTTGAATATCAATAAATAAAATAACTGTACTGTATTAAACAGTACAACTAAGTTAAAATAGCTTACGAGAGACATTGGACTTTTAATAATGGCTTAATATTTTTATGGTGCACTTAGGCAAGAAAAATCAATAAGTCCACAGCTTAATGATGAAAAAAAAAAAAAAAAAAGCATATTTTATGCAACAAATATTTTTCAACATAATCTCCTTTGTCAATGCGCTTAATTCAGTAATGAATATTAATCCCATAAATTAAACAGTATAGAGTAAAATATCAGTTCATAATTTAACTAATAATAATAATGGATTAAGGACTTATTGATTCACTCTCTTAGAGTGTGTGTATGTGTGTATATATATATATATATATATATATATATATATATATATATATGTGTGTGTGTGTGTGAATGAATGTCATTGTTTAAATTTGGTATATTTATGAGGAAGATCGCTCAGTATAATAAAAAGCATTTATATACACACACCCAATGTGGACATGGGAATCAACATTGCATGATGACTGTCAGTTTCAAGTCTTCAAACCAGCTTGATTTGAATATTGCCTTGAGGCGTGAATCTGAGTCACCATGCAATATTGATTCCTATGCCAACATTCTGTGCATGTACAATCTGTTACACTTAATAATACTTTAAGATATTACACTGGCTAAAAAAATTTTTGGGATAACAGAAATAATTTATATGTTAAATATATAAATCTATCAAATTGAATACTGAAAAGTGAAACTCATTTGACTCAATTCAAACATCGATATGAAGCTTTGCAGCTCATCTTAATTTTCCTGCGACAAAAGAGAAGACAAAATATGAGGCCTACTACAAAGACATCAACAAATATCATAGACGTAGCCAGGTACACAACATTGTTCTCATCAAATATCTTCCAGCGGGAACCTATCTTTGCTGAGTCTGCCTGCATCTGGTTTCGCACAAATGATTTTCGTTGATGGTCAAGTACAAGCCTCCACAAGTGACGAATCATGACTGCTTCCTGATCTGGAAAGGAATAATCTAGAACACCAATCATTGCAGCACTACCAAGATAATCTGGATCCATAAATTCTTTTAGAAGTCTTGGACGCTGACTGATCCCCACAAAAGCATAATAAGTGTCCACAAATTTAAGTCCCAGCTTCTCAGACAAAACTCCTATCCAAGCATCATCGGGCATGAACGAAGGTGTATCTAATGACATCAGGTACAATTTGTTGATGACTCTCATTGATGCTGCATATGCAGTCCCTGAACAGTATTCCGGAAATGCAGTACTTGTGTACTCTTTTGAAACACTGTATTTACCCTGATGAAAAGCCTGAGTACAGCACTGATAATCATAGCAAAGGCTGAAGTGGTCGTTGTACTCAGATTTCAAAGATGATTGACGCAAGTAAGAAATCAGTTTGAAAATATCCACAAACACCTCATCATTCATGATCATCACAAAAGTGGCATGCGGACAATAGAATCTGGCCCATTTCCATGCCATTACAGTCTTCAAGGTTAGATTACTATAAGACTCAATAAAGTCTTCTTGTATAAGATCTCCATAAATTTCACTTTCCCGTTGTATGGAGGCCTGCAGATGTGTGTCCTGGTCCCGCCCAAAGAGAAAAGCAACTACCACACTGTCATCACGGAAGTTTTGTTTATTGCCCCATGTTTCACGTATTGCCATCCTTCGATCAAACTGAGAGAATATTGTGCGTACTAACACTAGAAGAAACACTTCCTTCTTGCGCAGACACAATGATGTGGGGTTGATGAGCAGTGGGTATGGATGGGGATTTGAGTTTTTGGGAGCCAGATAATATTTAGAGGGTACAGGAGACTTTCGGCTCCAAGGACGGGAAGTGACAGATGTGTCCAAAGGTTCTAACACAATGTCTTCTGTTGGCTTTGGATTGTCTGCAGAGTCTGGACCTGTTAATAAAATAAAAATGAATATAATCTATCTTCATTATATTACATGAAAAATAAAATGTTAACCTGATCATAAATCAAGAACTGGTTTATTATGAAAGAAAAACAATATAAAATAATAGCCAAAAAGAAGTTATTGTTTTTGCAGAATTTATATTTTGTATGCAACTGTTAAAAATTTAAGGTTGTTATAGTTGCTTTGTCATTATTTTTATAGTAAATTACATAGAAACTTTCTTTCCAGTACAAATTACTGTCAGGTTATTTTATGACAGCTGAAAGACATTGGACAATTTATATTTAAACTTTCACCAGAAATCAAGCAAAGGGTTTGAAATATAGAAAAAGAATAAACAAAAAAAAAAAAATCTTAACACAAAAAAACCTTTTTGATCTTTTAAACAAACTTGCATAATGAAGTGGGCATACTGATTAAATATTAATATAAGACTTGAATCTTCATTACATAACATTTTATTCATTTCAATACTTTGTTAGTTACTCTCAGCCAGTCTGTGGTATGCAGTCCACCTCTATTGGCAGTATGTGAAAGACTACCTATTCATCTCTGGGGCACTTGTTTATATTTACCTGTCCAACATTCTCATTCCCATGCTTGCAATGCTGTATGCTAGTGTCGGTTCACATACTTTTGCATTTGGTGGCAAAGAGTAATCCAAAGTCAACCCTACACCTGGCTTCCTTTGACAGTCTGGTGTAAAACTTGGGTGCAATGTCTATTCTTGCATAATGACACACTTGTAAAAATAAAAAAAATAAAAAAATAGCTGCTTAAAAATAAACCCAATTCAAGCGTATCCTGTATACAATCCTCTTTGACGCAAGAAAAATTCTTAGGTTTGGGTTTGTTTTTTTTTCAATCTCACAGAAATTTTTTTTATCATTTTCTGAAGTGTTAAAATACAAGTATTGTTACCAAAAATTTTAAAAAGGTGTATTTCAACAATATGAATACGATGTACAATTAAATGTAGTACTATTGAAATAATTACCTTGGTGCAATAAATGGAAAAGATGCATAATCCATTAGATGGATCCTGGCACAATTTTTTTTTTTTTTTTGGCTTTTAAATCATTTCATCCCAAGCAAGGCAATGTGAAAGAAAATGAGAAGGCTTTAATTTGTTCAAGGTGTTGTTTGTAGTGAAGCACTTTAAAACCTAACAGAGATTTTGCTTAAAGTATCTATTACAGCATCAGGGCTACATACAGTTTTGAATTCAGTGTTGTCCTTGTAGACTGAGTATCAGCCATGACTAGATAACTTAGTCTGCCCTGCTTATTAACCCATAGCTAGGAAGAGAAGAGATGGATTCATACCTTTCCCAAGAAGAGTATTTTGGTATATAATTGAATGTAACAAATTCAACTTGAATTTGAATTTGAACTTGGCTCTCATTTTGAACCACTATTACACCACCCACACATACTCCTACAAGCCCTATATACAAGTGTATACACAAATTACAAAAAAAAAATATGCATTGAGTTAGTTAACCAGAAAAAGTATTAAAATGTTGTTTTTTTTTAAATAATTACAAGTTATATGATTGTTTTTAAATACTGGGAATACTGTTTCAATACCTACTTGACAGATAGCAGACAACAACTGAAGCCAAAAAAATTGGAATATTTTTTTCAGAATCCATAACTTAAGCAATCGCTCGGTTAAAATAAAGTAACTAATTTTTGGAGAAAATTAATTAAATGGCAATATGGTATCTTTATATTTGGAAGAATTTTATTTTTAATTAAAAAAGTTTTGAGTTTTTTTGTCAAAATACTTTTTTTTTAGTTTATGGCATAATTGAAATTAATTTTGAAACGCAAAAAATAATCCAAAACCTTTTTATTTATCTTAGACTAACTTTTTTTATGCTATTATTATTACAATTTAAAACTTCAAATTATTAAATAATAGCAACACATTTTAACATTTTTATTTAAAATGTTTGTGTTAACTGCTAGAATTTGTAACTTTTTGCTAACTACCTGGTGGATTATTTATTTAATAATCATTTATTTATTATTTACGTTACCTATTGGTTCGTTACATTTTTAATACAACTCTTACAACATTGGTAGAATAGTTTTTTATGTGGATATTTTGCAAAATTGAAAATTTTTTAAGGTACATCCTAAACTTTTATGAGCGAAAAACATAACGTGACGTTTTCTGTTACAAAAAACATTATCAATTTCTTGCTCACTCACACAACGTCCGAGTGTTTTTTTATTTAAGATGTGAAATTCTGAGTTGATTTTTAAACTTTAAGTCATGATGAACAAAGGTTGCAATCATAAAACGTTAATATAAATTTTAATTTTGGGTAAAAATAAAAGTGACATGAAGTCGGAGGGTTTTGTTTTTTTTTTTTCTTACCTCCAAAAACGAATTTTAAGTTAGGTTTAAAAATACACAAAAATACTAACCTGGACGAGGTTCCAACATTCTGGCTTGCGTAATTGTAAAGAAAAATAGTAACAACGATGAAAATAAAAATGAGTCCCGTGAAATAAGAAGGCTCGAACTCATGTTTTTGATTTTTATCTTTTCCAACATCCGCCTTTTTTTTCGAATAAAATTATCACAGCATTATGCAAAAGAAAAAAAACAACGACGTGCTCACGTTTGTTATTACAGTACTACAGAACAGAACATGCATATGAAACATGTGCACTAAGAAAAGGCGGAGGAGGAAAACGCCTTTTAATCCATTATTGCATTCATAATTACTTGCACGGACGGACCCCCCCAAAAAAAGAAAAAAAAAATTATACCCGAAACAGACGGCGCATTAGAATAGTTTTCCGTCTTAAATTTACACCGAACGGTGTTTCATTAAATAGTAACTTTATGGAATAAGTTAACGGATATCAGATAACTCAGGTAAAAACCTTGTTAATAGAGACTTACTTTTTTTTTTTTTTTTTTTCGTGCGAAGAGATTCCAGTTTTTAGCTTTGAGTTTGAAATAAAGTTTTATTAATTTTTTTCAAAAAAAAAAAATGGGCCATTTCTTTTACGAACAATGAGTGAATGACTTTTTTTATTTTCTTAGTTTCTTTCTGGTTTTAAGGAAGCTTTGTCTCTCTCATATTGTAATTAGCTCGGAACGAGAACTTGACTTGCCGAATTCGAACTACGTTCGAGTGATTTACATTCACTTTCAGACAAAAATACCCTTGAGAAAGGTATGAATCCAACTCATCTATCCCCAACCCAACCATTTAATTAATTCATATTAATTAAATGGCACGGCAATCAGTCTAGAACAACAGCAAAAAGCTTATGTAACCCGGGCGAAGCACTTACTGTGTAGCCATGGAAAAGATTATGGAGTAAAAATGGTCTCGACTGCGGTCGATATGACAATTGAGGCTTGGAAATTACGCCTTAAAACTTTAAACAATTTTTAACAACTGTCTTATTTTTCTAACTTTCCTTTTTGGTCAGAGATATTATAGTGAAAATAATAAAAAAGAAGAGAAAATCATATTAATTTGCCTAATCTCGCGTTTCTATCGTTACGGTTAAAATTTGTTGAAGATAGAAAAAAGGCGAGTTTCATTTACTTTCCTCGTGCTTAGTCTCGAAGCTAATATTTTTTTTTGTTGTAAATTTCGCACGTCACCCCACTTTTTTTTTATCCATATTTCATGGAAATTAAAAGTTGGCGAATAAGGAGAGGATATTTGGGATTCTTCTGGTCAAGGATTTTTTTGTTTGGTGATTGCTATCCATTTACATACATTCTTAAACAAATCTAATTCTGCAAACAACTGTTAAAAATGAATAACAGCTTTCATTTCAATTCTTTTCTTAAGAACTTTAAATCATTGTAACGAGTGTGGAGTGACTGGAATTACAGGGTAAGTAATAAAAAATACAGTCCATTGAGCAAGGTTATTGGTTTCAACAGAATTACAAAAAAGTGTGCGGAAACAGGTTTTCAGTATCAAGCAAAGTTGGTTAACTTACTAAAATCTTTCAAAATGAAAACTAAGTAATGATCTTCCTTGATTTTTTTAGGTATACGAATTACTGTAGTCTGCAAGTTAGGCATCGTGGGTGAAGGGAAAAAGTTGTGATCTTGAGCTTCTTTCTCAAAATCACAAAAAAAAGAAACAAAATAGTAGATGGTCCTACTTAAGTTTTTTTCCCCATTTTTGAAATATACTATATTTGTTAGACACTTCCAAATATTTTTCTGTTTCGCACGTTAAAGAGATCTCCAAACTTGTATTGACTTTAATAATGTTCATATAGGCATAATCAATTAGTTGGGGAAATACTTTTTGTGATCAGAGCCGTCTTAAGGCATGGGCCTGTAGGGAATTGAACAGCCTAAATTCAATCTCTCTCTACTATTTATACTTTCAACAAATGTACTAAGAAACAATAAACAACAAGAGAAATAACAAATTCGACAAATTAATGCAATAACACAAATAGGTTTTTCTTTTATCAGTGACAATAGTGATACAAGTTGTGTTGAAGTGTTGTATTGAAATTATTATTGTATTGTGACAGAGAGAGTCTGGGAAACACACACACACACGTATTTTTTTTTAGTGAAATTGGAGTAGATTTGGACTAGCGAAATTGATCAGAGTATTTCGTTTACTGATGGGAAATCTGATCTAGGGCAGGAGCTGTACCCATTGGAAATGGGTCATTAGCAGACAATGGAAATGGTCGAAATAATTTTTATTGATTAAAACTTAAAATAGAGATGAGTAAGCAAGGAGGACCTTTAGAATTCACATGATTTTGGTTGAAACCGCCAAAACCCCGTGATAATCACGTGCGAAGTAGTAGGGCCAAGGTTCAATTGTAATCAGCCGGATTTTTCTATATAAACGCGTAGTTATGCTGAAGAAGAAGCAGACGGATGAGAGAGACAGAAGAGAATTAGCCCGGGAAAGAGTTGGGCTAGAGACAGTGGAGAGTCGAGTTGGAGACTCAAGAAAGAGAGAAAGTGTCGTCAGAGATTGGAACGAAGCGTCCGCTAACATGTAGAGTTGATATAAGTACCGCTGCTTCTGCTACCATGAATATTACTACAACTATTACTACTGCTAAGGAGGAACGCCACTATAAACTTTAAACCGTGCACATAAATCTTATTTCCCCATCGCAAGAGTCGTATATCGTTCTGAGACGATTTAACAAGTTAATCATAACACTCTCTCTCTCCTCTCTCTCTCTCTCTCTCTCTCTCTCTCTCTCTCTCTCTGTCCAGAATCCAGTGTATGCGTTTTTACGTCAATTACTTTTCTTTTCTGTAACCCATTTTCTTTTCTATACTATTCTTTTCTGCTATATAAAAGACATTAACAATTCAATCACTGAATAGTTGTTTGTCCGGCTTTCTGCAGATATTAATTATTATTTTTTATTTTTATTTTTTTTTTTGCTGCATTCTAATTTTTTTAGCACAGACTCTCCAGCCGTGTCTATATCTTCAGTCGACCGTGAATGGATCAACATCACTTCTGCTTTCCGGATCAAACCAAACACAACGTGGGCAAGAAGCAGGATTTAACCAGTGGACCGGTCGAATAATCTACGGATGCGCAGGGGACCTATGGCCACTCCCTTAAGTTCGGTTAGGACCAAGTAGACACCTCAATCCAGAGAGTAAGACGTCGGATGTTGAGGGGCTGTGGCGAAAGTGTTAGAGTATTTAGATTGTGTACAACTGATATGTTGTTATGTAGAAGTTTTAATTTAGTTCAACGTCCTTTCCTAGTTTGCTTGAGATAATTATGAAAGTTTTGTGGAAAGAATGTGTGTTGAATAAATTGTTGGATGAAAATTGTATAAGTTTAATGAATATTAAGCTGTGAATGTTAAAATTAAACAATTTCTTGAGAGCTGAATTTTAAGCGTAAATTAGTTTTCAATTGACAGTTCATTCAGAAATTGTCTCTCTCTATTGAAATGTTGAGTTCCATTATCAAGTGTTTGATTGTAGTAAAGTTTCAATGAACTCAATGGCGAGAATGAATTATGATCGCTGCATGAGTTGGTGAGTTAGTGTTTTCCTCCGCGGGTTGATTTTCTCACTGGTGAAGTTGAGTAATAATTAATTCACTTGCAGGAATTAATGAAAAGTGCTGTGTGAACGAACTGAATGAGTGAATTTTCTGGAAGCTGAGATTATGTTAATGGGTAACTTTTAGCCTCAGAATGTATGACGTAGATTTTAGTAGGCGGTTACGTGGCTGGTTACTTTCTCATTAGTGAAATGCGCCGGTGTATCATATTTATTTACTTGTTAGTCACGCGATAGGCTCGAGAACACGTTTTCATATTTTCGGCGGTTTTCTAGTTTGAACAGGTTGTGCGTAGGCAGAAACATGACCTTGGTATTAATGGGCCAATTAATATGTCAGTTGCTAGAACTTGGTTTGGAGCCTCTATGTGTTTAGGTTGCACAATATTTTAGAACTTTGCACATGAAGATATACAAAATACAATTTTAATATTTATTGTCCAATCAGGATGTTTTTAAATAGCAGCATTGTGCAAATTAGGTGTGATCCACTGAAATGTAGGAGTCAGATTCTACAGGCCCGATGGGGGCTCCACGGGCATAAGGGCTCCATACCAATCTGTGTATGTCAAGTGACTTGTGTTATGGAAGCCCTTTTTTAGGAAATACTAAAAATATAAATTACTGCGACAAGCCACACTTATTGCGATTGGTGAAAATATATGTCATAACAGAAAGCTCCATTTCATTTGAGTTAGTATTTGAGTCGAATAAAAAAGAAAGTGGCGGAATGTCCCCCTTTGACCTAGAAGACACCAGAAATGGCAGGGACCTTCTTCAAAGAGGCCACCCACCTATATAAATGGAAGAGCTGGTTTGTCTCACCAGTACAGTTCACTTCCAGACAATTTCGCTATCACGGAAAAGATCAAAGAACTTACCCTGACTCCCGACGACCAGTATTCTTCGCGCAGACTCATCGGTAAAACTCTCATTTCTATCTTTTAACATTTGTGACAAAGACAACTGTTGATTTTCTGTTGGAGACAATATCTTTTATTTTTTCTCTGGTTTGATTTAATTCTTAAATTTCCCCTGGACTGAATCAGTATTGTTTTGAATGTTTAATATATTTATAGTTTTACTTTTGTAAAAATAAATTATTTTTGTTATAAAACTCTAGCGTTGATAGTATTTCTATAGTCTCCTTTTCACCTTCTCTCTCTTTTTCTTTTTGTCTCAACCGTGACAAAACGGGAGCTTTGATGTTTATTTAGAAACAAAGCAAATCAGCTGTCTTAACTAAAAGAAATAATTTTCTTATTCGATGTTCATTTCACAACAACAAAGAAAGTAATTCATATTTCTCTTCAGATATCTTTTGATAAAATTGACTTTGTGTTTGTTTCAAAATGTCGTTTTCTGTTGAAGAATTTCTTTTTTCATCCAAATTGGATGAAGAATTTCACTTATTAAAAAAAATCCGAGTTATTGCAACCAGCTACATATTTTGATTTAAAGTTTAAACATTAATGCAAATATGAAAAAAGCAGAAGTAACATTAGACTTACTGTAGTACTATTAATAGCAATGACATGATTATTAGATATATTATGTATATAAACCCAGGTATAGGGCTATACATAGATTATTAGTGATTGAACCTGAGAATCAATCATAACATTGTATGGTAATCATGTAGTGGTTATTTAAGATTGTGAATTTATGTTGCGGTACTAATTACCATGTATTGATAATTTGTGAATATATGAATGGATAAGCTTTTTAATTGTGCAAGTTGAGAAAAGTGTTGAATGTAGTCTTGTAGACCTATACATAGATAAGGCTAGATCAGTGCCAGACACCCCCTAGCTATGCCACTAAGCTAGATCTAGGCCTTGTCCGGCAGTTTTTTGAATCAGTACACAGAAGAGAGTTTGTATTATGAATACTGTTCATACATTTATTTTAAAGAAAGGACGTGTTCATTATGAAATCAGAATATTTAAATATTATGGTCTTGTTGCAAGAACACTTATATAACTCTACATCCTGGTATGGGACTAAATCATACTTGTTATAAAACCCAGGTTGTATGTGTGTCTGTACGTTTATATATTGGATCGGATTTCCTACATTTTTCAACCAATTTCAACAAAACTTCACAGGACTACGTAAAATTACCTTGCGGTGGTTCTGACAGCGCCAAAAATCGGAAAAACACAATTGTTTTTGCACGAAATCAATTTGAAAACACGATTAAGGGGCATCACGAGAATGAAAGTGGGACAACTCATATCGAGTTATACTTATTATAAAACCCAGGTTGTTTGTGTGTGTGAGTCTGTGTTCGTTTATATATGGGATCGGATTTCCTACATTTTTCAACCGATTTCAACAAAACTTCACTTTTTTTTTGGCAGGTAGTATTTCTTATTGTCTTGCACACTTTTTTCTTTATTTTTACATTCAGAATGCTTTAAAAATTCCATTTACAAGACAATTGTTTGTAATAAAATTCTATTCAATCGGTAGACTCCTAACAATTGAAAACAATGTTTTTGTTTGAGTTTGGGTTTGACCAATTCGTAAAAAAACAAAACAAAACAAACAAAAAACTAATTAAGACATGCGTGTCCGTCAACCTTAAGCAATAATCTTTGTCAATTTTATTTTTCAGTCTTTATGATGGTCGATACTTGATCTATCTCTTACTGTTACATCCCCGGGCAACGCCGGGCTCTACTGCTAGTACTATATATTTAAGATACATATTTCCAGGTGAATAACCCTTTCAGCAGAAATTAAATGTAATGTTCTGAGTGAAGCACAGAAGAAGAAGAGAGATACAGAGGAGAAGGAGAAAATAGAAAAACTTTCAAAATTAACATTGTGATTCACCCCAAGTGCAACGACAGCACTCATACCATTCCTTCAGATACAGCATCTACATCTACAACCATTTCATACTGTGCCATCTAACCAGTGTGGCATACTGAGTATTATTGTGTTTTTCAAGCCTTGTGTATTATTCAAATGTTTATCATGTTGATTAGTTGCTGCTGTACAGTATGTTTTTAATGTTTTAACACCAGTTTGTTGAAGTGCCAATAAAATAACTATGTCTAATTTTATTGACCATAGCACACTGTTTTGCCCAGGGGCCCATAATGTTATTAAGACAGCCCTGGCTGTGATTGCTTTGTGTGATTCAAAGAGAAAACGACGATGAAGCACAAATTTAAAGAGTTTAATTTATAGAACACGCACATACACACTACAATATTGTTACACATACTTTCTCTGTTATATTCTTGAAACCTTTTATGAAAACAAAATCAGTGCTGTTGCTGCAATAATTCTTTATGGCTAACTGTAGTAAGTAAAGCTATATTCTTTAACTAATTGAATTGGGAGACAAAACATTATGACCAGCCACGTGTGGCAAGAATGATATCAACAGCATATGCCCGAATCAGATATACATGAGTTAATCAGGTAAACCTGCCTCGAGTACTTCATTTTGATGCGTTAATTGTTGCAGTTATGGGAAGACCAAATTATTATGGACGAAAAACTTGATAAAATCATTTCCAAAATATTACGGTTTATATAACACTCATGTTTAGAATTGGCAGGGCCGTCTTATGGTGCTGGCAACTCAGGCAGCCGTATGGCGCACCATCAAATCTGAGAGCACCATTATGTCATGTGTTTGAGATCTTCCAAAACTAAAGCTTATAAAAGCATACTTGCGGTCGTCCATGACTCAAGACACTAAATTCTTTGGCTACTTTGTCAATAGAAAATGAACTTGTATAGAAGATATGTGTAGAAAGTGCAATGAAAAAATGTGCAGAACTAAAGGCTAGAAAAATGTTTTAGGTAGGATAATGAATGCTTTCTTTAGCTTGTATTTAATTGTATATTGTAATAAACTCACTATTCTACACTTACATTTTTCCTCATTGACAAGACTTTTGGTTGGCCAAGTTTTCTCGATCTAAGAAATGAATGGAGGCTTTCCTGATAATCATACTAAAATAGAACGGCTACTCTAGAGCAGATTGCAGATTGCTTTAATCAACATGAAGGAAGGAATACATTGCAACACTGTACGTTGATCCTTGTTGCATATGGAGATCTGTAACCGTAAATCTATCAGAATACTCATGCTAAACAATGTCCATCGTCTAGAGCATCTTCAATGTGCACATGATCATCAGAACTGGTCTTAACGCTATATAAGACAGTGAGTTAATCCAATGAATCTTGGTTTGTTTTAATACGTTGAATGACCAGAGTGTGCACATGCTCTTACTCTCTAAGGAAGTGATGGTACATGGGTGCACTATGCGAAAATAACAAACCAGTGGATGTAGTGTGGTGTTTCAGACAAAGTTCTGCTGGGAGAAAACTGAGTCTTATATTTCCATGTTGAATACTTTGTTACATGACACCTGTCTCCACATCAATGAGAACCTTTTATATCACTTCATGGTGTTATATGTGTGTATAGTTGCAAAGATAAGGTCATAACGTAACTTTCTCAATCTGTTTATAGCCAAACAGTTGTTATCAAATTATTATAACGACAAACAATAATTACTGAATGAATGCGTAAGATATGCATTGTAAATCGAATATGAAACAGTAAATCTGTAAAATAAAAGCTAAAATATTTAAACAGTGTGTAAATTTTGATGGATTCTGTATTTAAGAGAGATTAGTACTTACTGTGATAATCTGTTCGATTTTTAAAATCTTTCTTGTGCCTGTGTCCCCTTAAAATATACCTTTCCAGAGAGTCCGACTTTTTCTAATCCCACGTTTGAAGAACGCAGTTTTTTTTTTAATATGTAACAGTTACTCTATCAAAATATTTTAAAGCAGCAAAATTATGGACAATAAAAAAATCCTTAGTTGAACATAACAATGACAAGTCTTCTACAATGACACTGGCATATTTAATCAGGACAAAGTACTCTGCTCGACTTGTTCCGAAATGGTTTCAGGAACATCAAGACTTCGCTCTGTTGGTATGGTTATCAAACTCTCCAAATCTGATTATCATTGGACCAAACATTTTGCACTCCATCTTGTAGCTTATAGCAGTTTAAGATCCCATTGTTAACATCTTGGCACCAGATGGAAATGCTTCTTTGTTCGTTACCATCACACCGGGCTCGTGTCGTGCTTTGCAACTCTTTCCTCTTGGCAACTCTGAACACGTGTTAGTATCTCGAAATTTATTTCCGTTTGTTTATTAGGCAAGAAGTCCATATTCACAGGATATATTTTTGTTGTCAATGCAGTAACTGGGTACTCATTTCGTGATTTTCTTTGCAAACACACCCAAAGTAAAAATTTTAATCTTCCTGTTGAAAATTATGCCACCTCTCCTGGGTGAAAGCCTGGAAGCTTTTGTGCCAGCATACAAATACCAATTGAAACCATAATCTTCTTCTTGGTTCACTCCTGCTTGTTCAGCCGCTATAGCCCACAGAAAGCACTTCTTCTGGCTATGCCAACAAAACAGTTCAAATCATAACAGACTCCTCTTTGTATCTGCTTGTTAATGAGTGTAAACGTGCTTTCAACGTGGCTACGTCGTTGATAAAATGAGACATCATATATACTCTCATAAGTTTCGTTCTCCAGATTACTGACGACTTTGTAAGTGAGTGTTGAACAAGAGTAAATCCTCAATCCCCCCTTCTCTTCAATCAGTTTGAATTATTGTCATCTACTTTGCTTAGAAATTCTCTTCCAACTTTACTCTCAATTCATCATGAATATCTTTACCCGATTTTCTTCTAGATCGGAATCTCTACTGAGTGATATGCACATAACTCTGTCCATGGTTTCTGTTATCATCTTCAAACAATACATGTGGCTATGACGGCATCCCTACAATTATCCTAGAGAAATGTGCCCTAATCTGATTCATGTTCTCTCTCTGCTTCTTGCTTTCCAGCCTGTTGGAAATCATTTTCTGTATTTCCTGTCTTTTAAGAACTCTGGTGAACTTTCTGACCCCTCAAATTATCACCCTATTTGTCTTTTACGTCTTTTTGGCAATGTACTAAAAGCTCTAATCAACTCCAAATTAGTTAAACATCCCACATCCTTCTTTCGGATAAACAAAATAGCTTATTACTAAATTTGTCTATTAAATTTTAGATAAAAACAACGAGGCTTGGACTGTGATTTTAGATATCTCGAAAGCGTTTGACAGTTTTGCTAACCTTTTTTACAAACTTAAGGTTTATGGTGTCTTTGGATAAATATTTGATTTAATCCAATCATTCTTAACGAATCATGTAATAAAAGTCGAGTTGAACGGCCACGCTTCTAGATCCTTTCATAATAATGCACTCCTCCACCCCCCCAGGGCTCCATCCTTGGTCTTATGCTATTTTGTATCTTCATCAACGACCTGTCCGATGTCCTAAATAGGTATTTATGCTGATGATGCTATTAAGACAGGAGTAAATAGTTGTAAGTCCGATAGATCTGACAAAGTAAAATTGGCAGCTGCTCTCGAAAATAACCTCCAATCAATTGTTAACTGGGACAAGAAATGGCTTGTAAATGCATTCCAAATGAAGCTGCTATCTTTTAATCATCATAGAGAACAATTTTTGCCTTCCTTCAGCATGGCTGATGCTACCCTCCTGGAGAGCAACTCATTGCGCCTTCCAGGTCTCGTTTTTTTTCCATTAATATGAAATGGAGTGATTATATTGCGAAGTCTGTCGCGAAGAAACTTTGTTCAGCGTGTCATCCAAAGGATTTTCCTCTTCAGAATCCATCTCGCACATTTATAAATCGTTCATGTATTGAATATTCCTACCATATTTGGTCTGGTGCTTCTGCTCTATATCTCAAAATTCTTGACAAACTCCAAAGAAGGGTCTGGCTTTCTTGTGTCTTTTCTATATATTTCATGGTAATTGTTCTCATGAGCTTTCCTCTTTGGTACCTCAACCGCTTGAATTTAAGTGTACTATTAGACTGGCAACTAGATCTCGTCGTTTTATTGTTGAAATAGCTAGCTGTAACTGTAAGTTCTATTCTAATAGTTTATTTTCTCGTACTTCCCGCCTGTAGAACTCTCTGCCAATTTCTTGCTTCCCTGTCACCTATCTTCAAAAATGTTTAAATGCATTGTCATTCACATCTGTTTTCCTGAAATCTGTTCTTTTATTGTCCTTTCTTCTCATTCTCTTTCACTCTGGCGACCTAATGGCATTATCATCTTCTTGGGGTGAAATGATTAAAAAGAAAAAAAATCCCAGATAAAAATCTTGTTGAGTCCATGCCAGAATAAGAGCTATTTCATGAACACATGGAAATTCATCTATGGATTGAATAGCAGGACAGACTGGGCTCTATAGCCATAGTTGGCAGTCTATATATATGTATTCAGTCTACCACAGAAAGAAATGGTAGCTTACTGTAGAAAATCTTCTGCCTAGTCTACTATGAATCAAACAAAAAAGACATAATCGCCCAAGCTTTTGTGTACTGTACTATCTTTTGTGTTGTTAAAGTTTTACTACAAACTTTTCCTAATTATTACTTTCAATCGTATTTTTAATCCTATTAAAATCAATATCTTTTTCTTATTTGATTTTTTTCATACTTGCTTTACCATTTGTTGGTAAACATAACACGCTAAAGTACTGTTGTTGAAATTCAGGTAAAACTTTAGGGCAGGGTTTGTCATTAATTGGGAGTCACTTATTTCCTTCTTTTTCAAATAATATTGATGGGTTAAAAAACTTATTTAAAAAAAAAAACAAACAGCAATGCTAAAAATTTAACCTTTTCTTTAAATTTTATTTCAGGATTATTTCGGGTTAAAAATCAATAAATTAAATCAAAAGTACAATAAATTTAAGTTCAGATTCAAAATTTAATTAATGAAAATAAAAATAAAAAACAAACCAATTTCAAAATTAAATTAATAATTTGGACTAAAAATTACAGATGGCGGATTTAGGTATGTTTTATTTACAAAGAATGTTGTCTTCAAAGGTTTATTGTAATTTTTTTCATCCATAATAAGTAATTCGTAACTACATAGAATAACTCATTTTTTTAATATATGGTACTTTTACGCTAGTTTTATAAGCAATTCCATTTTGTTCATAAGTAAGGCAGATAAGAAGTACGAACCTGAATTGAAATCCAAGATGTCATCATAAATCTAAAATAGTAAAAAAAAACTCCTTAAAAAACTTTTTACATCGCTTTGAGAATTTAATTTTCGAGTTATAAGTGTTTTTATTTTTAGAGTTTCGGTTGAAATTTTTATTTATTTAAGTCCACAAAAATGGTAAAGATTTGGTTAAGGTAAAAATATAAAATTAACATTTCTCCAAAAATGTATTTTTCCTGTGTAGTTTATTCTGCTCCTTTATTCATTTTAAATGATTACATTTTTTCTGTTCACTTACGATAAAATGCAAGTTTAAAAGTGGAAGCTCGATTTTTAACTTAATGTGAAACTGAATCCTTATTTTTGTTCAAATTCAATGTGTCATCGAAAGTGCAATTTAATCGTCCTGCTAAACTGGATACTAATTTTGTGTCCGTTGGATTGAGTGTTCGTTGACATCATAAAAAGTGGACGCGGAAAAGTAACAGTTTCCCAGTTGATCAGAAACCATTGGATGATGTTTAAATGCGAGAACCTCTTTTTTTATGGAACAGTATCGAAAAAGTAAGTTGCGATAACAACTTGCTGTTTAAATGATTGTTGAATCCATGATAACTTGTTTAAAAAAAAAAAATTAGAGAAAGTAACGAAATTCTTGCATGGCAAGTAACTTCCTCAAAAAAAAAAAAGAAAAAAAGAAAATTATATCAATTTTAATCCCTACTAAATTTTGTCTTACTATTTTAATTTTAAGAAGTCCTTTAGCTATTAAAAGACATGTTAATTATTTTTTTCTTAAATCGGAATGATACTTTATTAGAGAAAAAAAGCGTAAGCAAAAACTCTCTAGTTTATTATTGATAATAAATAATATCTCCCATTTTCGTAAAAACAGACCAACCCGGACACAAAGTTATGGTCTAATTTCAAATTAAACTTCCATTGCTAATCGAACACCCATTTTAGATCTACTTCGATTCTACTCCCAAAACTTCATTTTTTCAAATAATGAAAAAAGTCCCAACACAAATAAAGTGAGCAAAAGAAACTACAGAAAAATATTAATCTAACAGAACTGAATCTTTACCAAAAATAATAATCAAGAAGTCGCTAGCAAGAGATGATTGGTCTTTTCTTTTTTCGTGTATAAGAGATCATTTTCTGTTAAAATGTTAAGAGGAAAAGAATACTAATTTAAAAAGTAACACACTTAACAAATATTTTCGTATATGCAGTCAAAGTTTGTATAAAATAGGCAACATCAAAACAATAAAAGTTAGGAAAAAGATTTTAGTAAGTAAATATATTATTTCATATCAGGCCATCCGTAAAAAGTAGATCACGTGGACTACACCCCCTCTCAGTACCGAAATCAGTATCATGTCTTTTGTTCTTCATAGAAGAAAATGTATTTCTCAGTTTCCAAACATTTACAAAATATTTGTATACAGAAGCCTAACTCTATTGAATAGTTGAAAATCAATATAGTAAACAAGTAAAGCAATATTGTAACTCATCTGCCGTGGCACCACCACCACCACCACCGAATTGAATACAAACAAAACAAAAGAAAAACGCATAGTATATTTGTAATTGTTCGTATTTTGAATTTTTTAACTTATCAAAAGATTAGGAAATTTCACAAACATCTTAAAATTATAAGGAATTTTAAGCTCTTGCCCTTTATATGAATTTCGAGAATAAAAATTTAAATTCGGCCGCCCATCTTTGTAAGCGGCTCGTTGGTCTAGGGGTATGATTCTCGCTTAGGGTGCGAGAGGTCCCGGGTTCGAATCCCGGACGAGCCCAACTCTTTTGATTTAATTCATTCATTTGTTTTTTTTTTTATTATTAACATTTTAACTATGCAGTTATATTTTGTTATATTTTTCAGGTTTTATAATGTTTTCTTTTTACAATTTAAAATGAAATGAATATTTGGTAAGTTATTAAAAATAAAAAATGACAAAACAACACTCCCCTCCAGGAGAAATAAAAATTTAAAAAAAAAAAAAAAGATGCGCCTTTTCTTATCGTGAGCAGTTAATTGCTTTTTATGAACTCTTTTTTTCAGTATTACAAATAAATGTAATTTATTGTAATTACACATTTTTAAATTAACTTATTAATTTTGAAATTCATAAACTAACAATTAAGAATTATTGTCCCTTCTCAATCTCAAAGAAAAAAGAATAATTATATTCTTGAATTTATGAAAATTAACATAAAAAATTAAAACTACATTAGAATCCCTGACAACCAGAGTAAGAAGGCCTTTCGGATATGAGGAATTGGTTACAAAGTCCGGATATGAGGGGTTAAAATAAAATATAAAAGAACTGAAATCAGGTTTAACTTTTATTTTCAATGTTTTAAACAAAATAGTGAGTGAACTGAAATGTAACGGAACTGATTTTAAGGAAAAAGAAATAAATTATGTATGTTAATGAAAATTCATTATTAAGTATTCCATGTATGCAAAACAAATAAATGTAATGAGATTTTTTTTAATCGCTGTTGCATGAGGATTTTTCTTTTATGTCATTCTCAACTTTTTCTGTTGCATTTCATTTTACTTTTGTAACTTTGTTCATCTGACAACCTTTTCAATGGCTTTTTTCAGTCCAGGTTTCATCACAATCATATTTTTTTTATTTTCTTGTGACAGTGTGAACGCTAGAATAGTTTCATTGGAAGATTTTATTTTTTATTTGACTTGTTTATTGAACTCAGCCACTAGTTTCAAATGGATTTTCACCAGCATCTCTCTCTAGTCTAGTCTCTGTTTAAAATTTTCACTTTTTGCGATAACTCCAAAGTTCTTTTTCTCTTATTCCCATCATTTTTTGCACCAATATAAGCCATTAGAATGGTGAAATAAGCATAAGCAATTATCTAAAGTAAATTTCCTAAAAATCAGTTAGAGACCCACATAATTCAAATATACACATCAGAATCATATCCGGATATGATCTACTCACTACTGTATTATCATTATTAGCTTTTTTATTAGCCAATCTCTTTCAAGTAAACAGTTTTGAAAAGTAAATTTTAATCCATTTGCTTTAATTTCATTAAAAGTAAAAAAAACAAAAATTCAAAATAAAAATAACCAATCATATTCAGTTTTAAAGAGATCTATAAACATTTTTAAAAATTTAAATTATTATTGTTTTCATTTTATAAAACATTCAAAATTAAACTTAGCACTCTCTCTGCAATGAAATATTTGAAATTTGTGGCAAAAAAATAAAAGATTTTGATAGTTTAAGAAACAGTTGTACCAATTAGTAAAATAAATATTTTAGATAAAAAAAATATCAGTCTCCTAAAGTGTTCATAATTTTCTTTTCTCCTTCACTCTTCCTGTTCTTTATGAAGCTTAGTTTAGTACAGCACAAGTCTAAATCAGGGAAAATAACTTCGTTGCACCAATCTTCCCAAAATATATGGCCTCCCTGTCTTGACATGCTGTCTATTATTACCTACCAAATGTTTTAAATAAATAATACTATTTATATATAATAATAAAAAGAAATATCAGTTTATCATTAGACAGTTCTTCCTTATGCAATCTTCACAACCTTTTCTATTTGAATAAGATATTTTGTTTAGAGAAAACAGAATTATTCCTTTTAGAAACTGATCCAATACAAATAATTAACAACCATAATAATCTTCTTGCATAAATAATCTTTTTTCTTAAAACCTATTTTGAATTTTTATAAATAATGACTTATTTGATATGGATGGATCAATGTATTATTCATATACATTATATACTACATATATATTTTGTGTTTTAGTCGAACAGCATCTGCAATTAATTACTGAATAAATTATAATATTTCAGGGTATATAAAAAAAACCTACCTTCCTATTAACATTTAATGTTAAAGTATTATGGAGTAGCCCAAAGTATTGGTAGTCGACAATGTCAAATAAAAATTAGCCTACCAGATATCTGTATTTCACGTATAAGACCCAAGAGATGGGCACTTTGATTTAGTGTAATAGTTAACTTAACACACTTGTCTTGCTCAATCAATTACGACTGAGTAGCGTGCCTCAACCTCACTGGGTGCCATATCTAAGCTGCACTCAGTAAATCACTATAAAACCCAGAAGATGGGCACTTCTACTGAGTGTAATGGTTAACAAGCTCATCTTACTGGATCAATTATGACTGAGTAGAGAGTTCAATCCTTACTGTGCTGCATACTTGCAGCCTTGTGCCACACTTAAGTTATGCTTAGTAAATCATTATAAGAAACAGGTGATTATTTAATATTCTCGTCTTTGTTCTTGTTATTATCACAATGTTTTGCCTATTGCACCCAACGGTCCTTAAGTGTCTTCTCAATCTGGATAACCTTGAAAGTGAAGTGAACACTTTGTTTAATCTACAAGGGTAGATTGTTCTTGTTCCACTGTTCATGTCTATGGATATACTGTGAACACTGTAGATTAAATGAAGGGTTCAGTTTAAAATTCCTTGAATTATACCTGAATAGATAGACATCTGAAGGAGACTGGAGGACACAACAGCTGAAACAAATTGAGATAAAAACAACAAAAATGAGGACATTATTCCAATTGTAAATAATGATAACACCTCATCCCAGAAATTCAGACAGTCCGATATTTTTAAGCCATATTTTTTTTAAATGGGGGGGGGGATTATATACCATCAAATTTGGTACTCTCTTAAGAAGACTTGATTATTACCATAAGCCTCTTAAAAAATAAACTTTAGTGAAATCAGTATTTTTCTTTAAAGAAAAATCAGATATAAAAACAAATGCCAGTTTTTTTTTTTTAAGTGAAGAGCAAAAATAAACTTTAATAAATGTTGGGATTTTGTATAATGATTTTACATAAAAAGGTGCTTAATTTTAACAGTCCTTTTTTACATTTACACTACTTAGCTTAGTATAACACACAGACACATAGAAACAGAAGTATAGTTTAATTCTAGATAATAAATGTATTTCTTACATAACCAACATTATTACTGCTTATATTCCTTATAATTTTACAATCACATCTAAAGTATATCAATAAGTCCATGGCCTGACACAGTTATTAGCTGAATTTTTTATCTCAAATATTCACTGTATAACATTCAATTTACACAGTTTATAAAAAAGCATTGGTTTAAATGCATTGATATGAATGGAAATGATATTGAAATATAAATATTTGTTTTGTAAATTAAATGTTTTCCAGCATTAGGCTATATGTATATTGTTGTTAAAAGTAAAAATACATTTTCTTGGGATGTTGTTAGGGGCATTTGTAATTTTTATCTAAAATCAATAACTTCATTCTACTTGGCATTAAAGAGAGCTGAAAATAGAATAAAGAATTTTTTTTCTTCTGACATTAAGATGTAAGAGTATAATAAATAAGAAAACAAGTAATTTGGCAAAATACTTTACTAGACATTGAGTATTTCAAGTATTCACTTAGCTAGTGTCACTGAATATTATGTTAAAATAACAAGAATCAAGATAACAATCCACATTGTTCACCACTATCATTCATCATGATGCTTCATCATAAAATCTATAAAGAAATATATGTATTGTGTATTCTTACTTGGCTTAATGATAAGCATAACTAAGAGAAAGCACTCTTAATTCAAGTTTGAAATCAAAAATGTCAATTTAAAAAAAATTTTTTAGTTAAATTATCTGAATATTTTATTAAATTTAGAGTACTATTCAGAAAGTAAGAACCACATTTGGCTCTATACATGTACAAGTCAGTAATGAATGAGGTTCAAAAATTCTCTCATTCTTTTAATGACTCCACTTAGACCTAATCAGAATCTATTTTCAGAAAATACTTTGAAAATTGCATAAACTTAATTCCCATTCAACAATTTAACAAAGAACAACCATAAAATAGCATTCACATGTTTAGGTAATCAACTTTCCAAACTATTTTTAGAATTTCTCTTATTCTTATTTTGCAGCAACTAATTACTATTGTTATACTTGTTTCTACTTGTGGGTGTAGTTTAGGAGCTACAGATGATTACAGGCTGAAAGGTCAAGGGTTCAAAACCTAGTGCAGGTTCATTACACTTGTCTTACATAACTGCAGAAGAACATTAACCCATGTTTGACTTGATAGAGATCAACAATGATGGTGGGGGATTGTGATAAATTAGAAATTAAGTAAGCTGTTTTTTTTTTCTTTAGATGTCAACATTATCTTTAAGTCCCAGATGATTAAAAGTAAAGAAATATTAATAAATGAAACAATTGTAAGATTTAAGCCAGCAAATTCAATTTTTTTAATTGTAAATCCCCGCCCATTTCAGCAAAAATTAAAAACAAAAAAACCTGCTGACACTTGTCTGTATCACTCATGCACATATATATGCGCGCGCGCGCGCGCACACACACACACACACTTTGTTTCATCCTGCAATAATAGTGTTTGAATGTCACCTGATTCTCTGAGTTTTTATTTCTTTTTATTACAATTCTACAGAATTGCTATATTTATTTTATTTGTGAAAGGCGCAAGGCTTGAAGATTTTAAATTTGCATATGGTATGCAAGCCCATACCCAAAATGTTTTTGTTTTTTTTTGAGTGGGGGGTGCTTTTAATTCAAAGGGGATTTGCATGCTAAAATTAGTTCACATCATTTTCACAGAAGGGGTGTAAAATGATCTTCTGGAGAGGCCTGCCCTGGAACCCCCAGACTTGCTTTGGCAATGAGCCTGACTAATAAAAGTAACTTTCCCTTTTAACATGAACCAAGTTAAAACTATTTTTTCTCCAATATCATCATCAACTCTAGTCTAAATTACCTGTTCAACAACAAAACATATCAAGTGTAAAAAAAAACAAAAAACATTTAAATATAACATAATTCAGTATTATGAATATATATTTCTTCTTTTATAAGTATTTTTGTATGTTATCATGTAAGTTATCAATTTATCAACAGCAAAAAAAGTAAGAAATACCGTTACATGAAATGAATTACATAAGATTTCTAGGTGCTAGTTTTAATTATCTGATTTCTAACAAATTCAAGGTAATTGTTGCCCAAGGCATAATTACAGGGGGGAAAAACATGGCATGTAGCTGGTACAAACATCTGCACACTGTAGTGTAGTGTAACAAGAACAAAAAAATGGTTTCTTGCCTAAGCTATTACCACTGGAACTAGAACCGGGTTACATAAACATTTTCTCATGTAAAACTAAAAATTATAAATTTTTTTTCTAACAGCCATTGCATTTTAAGGGAAATAAAACTGGTGCGGGTAGGCGACACATCACTTTTTGTTAGAACTGAAAACTAAACAAAAGACTAACTTTGTCTTCTTGGCAATGCGTAATTATTTTAGATGAATTATACGGTAAATGTGGTTCCATGCCACAATTAGAGGAATAATGATACCTCAGAGATAGCATTGCATTAATCTTTGATTTCAGTAGTAAATCATTTCTACTTTCATTCTCTGATACTCATTTCCTTTATTGTTTAACTTCTTTCATCAAGAAACCTCACCATCGATATTATTTGGTATTACATTTGTAATACGGTAAGACCAGTACTATGCGAGGAGTTTATATCATAATGACAAGTAAAAATAATTTGAAATTATTGGGTTTTTAAATAATCTACGTACGTTGCTTTCCAAAAGAAAAGAATAAAAAAAACTAAATTTTTAAATGAGGTGCTGAGGTTTAAGCAAGGTTACTTAAGGTTATGGAAGGGATGGTATCTAAATTCAACTCTTTAACTTCACAATCAAGAAAAATGTTTTTTTTTTTACACTTCCATGAATAAAAATTATTTTGATTCTTGTAACTATAACTAATAAAAGATTAAAAAAAATTATCTCGATTTTTTTCTATTTTTAATTCGATGCATATTCTCGTTTCTAGCATAAAAAATCGAAACAAAACAAAAACGTATTTTTTAGTTCTTGAATTACTCTGTCTAAAACTAGTTACTTAGTTCCAAAGAGATGAAGAGAGGCATGTTTGCCTTTATTGTAAATTTTAAGTTTCACACACACCATTAATAATGCCATACCAGCTAGAGAGAGTCTAGTAACTAGACTTCATGTGTTTATAAAATTTCCTCTTAGAGATATATGCACATTTACCCCAAATAAAACGTACTAAAAAAAAAATAATCCATGACAAGTTGAGTAAATCGGGTGTACGCATTGAACGTACGAGAGTTGAGTACTAGTACACATGTTTAAGTTGTAGACATTTGACACTTCTAAGTTCCGTTTCGTTCACGCTTGGTTCTCTCTCACCAGTAAAAAAAAAAAAAGAAAAGAATTCTTGGCCAAGAAGGAAAGCCAATAAACAAGAAGAGCCATGACAAGGCTATTCTCTTTTTTACTCTTATTTTTCGACAAACTTTTGTTTCGCTTCGTATTATCAATGATTTTGCAAAATCTTTTGTTGAACAGTAATAATGCCAATAAACCTTAGAAAATAAAAAATAACGTGAAAAACAGTAGCTTTTTTTTATTATTATTACTGCTTTGAAACTGTTCCGAAAAAAACGATAATTGACAGAAAAATAAGGTATCAAAGACCAAATAGGAATTCTGTAAACCAAAAACTACAGTCGCAGTCTGGGGGTATAGCAAAAACAAGCTAGTCTGGTAGTGGTAAACGGAACCATTGCTACTGAGTAGAAGGGAGTTCAATCCTCATTGGGTTCCCCATCCATACTGATGGTCTTCTTATGCCACAATTAAGTTGTAATAATGGTCAACAAGCTAGAGTTGTGTAGATCAATGGAATTGTACGCTCATTGTGTTCGATTCCCACAATGCTCCATACTTTCGGCCTTGTGCCAACAAAAAAACAACAACTACGCTAATGAAGTCTTAAAGTCTATTTGCATTATTAATTTGATATGTTTTTTTTTATTTGTTTGATAATGGAAAATTCGTTAAAACTTTTTAAAAAAATATTGTTTTTTCCCTTCTTAACATTGCAAAAAAAGTGTTTTCTTTTCAAAGAAAAGGTGCAAAAGAAAACAAACACTACTAAACAAAGTTTTAAAAAAATCAAGGCATGCAGAAAGAAATTCATTTGTTTTCTTACTTTTTTAGCAGCATCCTATTATTTGTGAGTTTGTCATCGGGGTTAAAATAAAATCTTATAATTTAATTTTGATTGTAGACGATAAATGTTTTAATTTATATTTTATTTTATATACTTAAACTTAATACTAAAAACTAATAGAAAGTTTTTTTTTTATGTTTGTTTTGTATTTGTATGCAAGTGTTTTAATTATGCGCGTATGTGAATGAACATGCCAAAAACTTTTTTTGTTGTTGTTTTTGGGGTTTTTTTTATAAAGATTAACATTCTCTTTTTTGTTTTTTTTCTACATTATTTTGGTATGTGCCTTCTTATATGAGGAGGTGAAATAGGTTTCCAAGGAATTATGAATGACTTCACTAGGATAAGAATTTAAGAAACAAAAAAATGTGGAAAGCAAATGTTGGTGGAGGGGGAATCCCTGTGTTCTGGAGATTGAGGTCAGCGTGTCGGCCAAGGCCTCAGTTTAAAGAACCCAGTCCGAAATATTCCTACTGCATTAGGGCTGAGATTAGGCTGCGACTATACTGCCCGGCTTTTCCATATTGTTTTTAATAATCGCTACTTAACTTTTATTTCAGTCTAATGCTAACGGACTCACAGGAGTGTTAAGAGCTCCTCTATAATTTTAGTAAAAAATTCGATGTACGTTCAGCTGTCGTCTTTCCTAACCAGAAAACCTGCACTTTAAGTTCTCATGGTTGTTTTTATGTTTTTAAACTTATTCTGTCTTCAAGTGTATTTTGAGGTAGAGCCCCTTCCTCTCTTATTGGAGGGGTTCTTTGATAAAATGCCGCCGCACCCCGGGAAAACAGTTAAAAAAACTGTAGGCTCTGTAGAGAGGAGAGGAAAAGGAAAAAGAAGAGTTTAAATGTGTTATGTTGAAATTTATTGGACTACTTTTCCATAAAATGTCGAGCTGTGAAGTGGAGGAAATCTGAAGAAGAAAAAAAAAGAAGAAATAAACAGAGGTGAAAATGAAATGGTAAGTTTATTAAAATCAGTTAGTATTATTATTATCTAAAATATTATTTCAAGCTATTTAACGAAAGTAAAAACACTTAAAATTTTTTTTAGCTATTTAGGACTGAGCCTGTGAGTTTTGATACGTCTCTAATGTTTTGTGCTTTCTAAAACCGTAACATAACATTTAACATTTAACAATTAAATGTGCGTAAAACAATCAGTTAACTTGGTTAACTTATTTTTGTGTAGAAATAGTTTGTAAACAACAAAAACGAAAGTGTTTCAAATACTCGGCAAGTAGTAAGCAGAAGCTGTAAGCTAAGCACTAAAATTGTTTTGCTTTTTGTTTGTAGGTTAAAAAAAATAATTTTTTTCTTGTCGTTGCTACAGAAAACAAAAAAAAAAACAGTAACAAAAATCTGAATAAGAATTTCGGTTAAAGTAACTGCTTTTTTGCCTTTTATACCTTATTACTTTTTCTACACAGAAAGTTGTTATGACAGGCAGGGTACCCCTGTTTTAACGTTATTTTTCTATTTGATGCTTATTTTTTTCTGTGTTTAACACAAACACATCTTCAGATTTTGAAAAAAGCAGATTTAAAAAAAAAAATTGTATCCGTAGGTTTAAGTCTTTGAGAGGGACCAAAACGTCAAGTTGTTAAAAATAAAAATAAAAAAAAATGTATTTCTTTTTGAATTTCCAGAAACCTATGGATCTTGATTTCTCCTAAAATGTCCAGAGAAGAATAAATTACATGAAAAAGTACATTGAAAAGTTTTAAAAGATACTCTCTGGTGATTTAATGGATTATTATTTCTTAGCGAGTTTTATGCAAACTATATGCTTTTCCACTTATGTTATTGTTCACTGTTCAGATTATTATTGTGACATCAATGGATGCTGCATCCCAGAGATTCTTTCTGTGTACCCTGCTCTGAAACACTCATGCATCAGAGGAAAGAAAGGTGAGATAATAACATTACTCTCTACCGTATAGTCTTAACATCAAACATTCATCATCTATATATTGAAATTTATGGCTAGCTTCTTTTTTTTTTTTTTTTCTTAACTATGTAGTACTTTTAAAATTCATTAATTCTCTTTCCTTTCTTCTGCTACAAATAAATGCTCTGGTTATCTAAAATGAAATTTGTTGTTATTTCAGCTTCATGAAGCTGATATTTTGAGTAACTCCCCTCCCCCCCCCACACACACAAAAATATATATTTCTTGGTGGTTGGCCTTGAAATCATAATCCATAGACCCTGACTAGGATTGATTAAAAATTTTTTAAATGTAATCTTTTATTTAATTTATTTTACATTTTTATTAGTATTTCTTTTCAGTTTATTTTTGTTGCTTTTCGTTTTGTTTATAATATTTCTTTTTATCGCACCACTCAGGTCATTTTATTCTACGGTCGTTAAATAGACAGTAAGCATTGAATAGTTTCCTACGAAATTTTAACTTTGTTAACTTATCTAATGGACAGCGAATGACTCGTTTTTTTACTTTTCAGTTTTTTTTTTCCACACTCCTCTATTCTCTAACATGCTCATATCAGTCATTTGTAATTTCACACTTGTGACAACTCATTGGTTGCTAATTAACTTGCTAATTGTTAACAACCTAATTTATAAAAATAACTTCTTCCATTATATAACAAATTCACTTACGTACAAATTTTTTAGACATTTATTTTTGTATTTCAATTTCCTGTGGATGCTGATTTTTTTTTTTTTTTTTACGTTATCTGAATCTTCCCCTATCCTTGGGAGCTTATCTCACATGGACAATTGAATTTCTGCTCTCCATTTTTAACCAGTGCCTAAACTTTTTAGTTTAATTTGTACACTTATTAATTAAAGTTTAATTAAATTATTTAAATAGTTTTTACACGACTCCACCACATTTGCTGTTTGAGACCTTCTGTGTCATTGTAATATATTTGATACCTCTTTTGGCCTTTTTATTTTTTAATGATCCCAATTTATTTTTTTTTTTCTTCGTTATGCTTGGAAACTGATTTTTTTTTATTGCAGATCTTTTTCGCAAACGCCATAATTGATTGATTGAATCTGAAAACGAGTATTTCTTGTTTCACCCTAATACAAGCAAACTAAAAGTTGTTTTTACCTTACAAACGTGATTAACACTGATTAAAATTTCACTTTTATTTTAAAATGGAAGATATGAAATATGGTAAAAAAAAAAAACAAACTAAGATCTGCATCTATGATTCTATAACCTAGTATAACAACTTTATTTAATTTATCCTTATTGTGTGGTAACTGTTACTGTTCCACTTATGACATTATCTTGAGAGAATTTAGAGAATGTCTTTACTGTGAAATAGCCAGAAGAAAAAATGTTATGGTTCAAGTTGATTTTCATCACTGCAAAATGATTATTTAGAAGTTTGCTGCAATCATTTTTAACATGTTTTAGGTGAAGATTTCTCTACGGTATCTCTGGTAAATTAAAGAAACAAGTTCAAGGGGAATAAAAATAAAATTGATCTTGAATTTTGAGACTGAATTAGAGTAAAACAAATATTTATAATTTAATGCCTGTTGATTTTACAAACACTAGAACTAGACTGATTATTTGTGGTTCAAAATTAGCTTTCTGCATTTTTCACCAAACTGGCTTTCAGAAAACTGTTCATGTCCTCTCAGCAACCAGTTTGTTGTTTTAATCATCGAGCCAAACTCAACATGAAGTATTGTTTTTATTATTAAAGTTAGCATGAAATGAATCTTTGACAAAATTCCATTTCATGACTTAAAGTAAGTCCCAAGAAGTGAATGGAGGATTATTAAACTTTTGAGACTTGAAATTGGTGTTAATCATTATGGACCAAATTTAAAAGAAAATTATTCTTGTCTTTGAATACAATATTAACCAAAAGATTACAATTGAATGTAAATGCTAAATACTTATATTTCATATGTAAATTAATGTTTTTGTTATGAAAATCATTTTTTTCTTATTACAAAAAATTTGACATCAGATGTATTTATTTTCAACATACTTAAAGTTATTCTATTCAAAAGGGCCTGATGCCTCACTTGGTCCACTGAACCAAACTCTTTTGCATTCAGCTTGAGCAAAACATTCATTGATAAAATATTTTTACACTGACCAAATTATTGCCAACATAAGATTCTATCTTTTTTATTTTGTAAACCAGATATCATTTTACTGTACAAACCTGTTCTAATTCCCAATACAATTTAATTTTTCAAATAAATTTGTTTATAATGAAATTATGTAGCTGGCTACTCGTATTTGAGGATACTTGTCTACTAGGGCAGACAGCCAATCCCTATTGCAGACGCTTGCTCAGGCGCATTTGTTTATTCAACACCCACAGAGCCCACACGTGGTTTATACAGCAACTATGCTGAGCAGACCTTAGTTACAGTTTTTGGGAAATAGTGTGTTATCTAGCATGATAAAGCATTTGAACAAGGCCAACACACTCAAGCCCTTGTCCACGACATGTGACTTCATGTTCGCACAGCTATCAAAAACCTCCAAGGGTTCCTTCTACCCAGTTTCACTCACAAGACTTGGGCCAACCCATGGTATGGTTTTCAGGCACTTTCTAAAGGTGCCACATGCTGGGATTGACCCCTCCAGTCCGATAACATCAAAAAGTCTCCTTCCTGACAAATCAACCATAATGAGATTCAAACCTGAGTCTCATGGTCAGAATGTGAACATTCTAACCACTTGGCCACGTTGCCTATAATATAATGAAACTATACTGTGTGAGAATTGACTTAAGATTGGTAAATTGATATTGCTGATGATTTGTTTGAACAAACAACCTTTAAAAAAAAGAAAAATCAAGTTAGAAGTAAAATAAAAGTCCTGCTTAATTAGCATGAATCATTTATCTGAATCCATAAATTATTTTCATAACTCTAGCTTAAAATTAATTTTTATTTCTCTAGATAACTTTAAAATTGAGACTTTGTTACCTCCCCAAACAGCTGCTTTTGGTACTTGAATTCTGATTAACTGACCTTTCAGGTACAAATTATAATAATTTAAAAAGATGGTCAACAGTAAAGAATCTTAACTGGTTTGATTTCTTCAACCCATATTCTCTTAGTATTAAAATTTGTATTTTGATTTTTTTTTTTTTTTTAAATGAAAACTTGGAAGATTTCCAACATATTTCAATTAAATTTTCACTTTCTAAAATTGTAGCTTATAATTCTAAAAAATGAAAAAGGTGTCAATTGAAACTGATTCCAGAAAGATAGGTTGAAGTTAATTCTTTAAGCCTTTATTCAACCTAGGAAATTAATTCATTGCTTTTATCTCAGGGATACTTGTATAGAAAGAGCAAATAGCAAATTTTGTCATCTACTTTGTCAAAACTAGTTTTGCGTCATACTATATAAACACAGTGAGAGGGTGTTAGTTTTGACAGCATGAGTATTTTTAACCAAATATTTTTTTATATAATTGTTTTTTTATAGAATTGAGTTTCTTCAAAAAATTTCATTTTTCATACCATTTTATATTGAACCTGGTCCTTAAAAATTTACATCAGTTTAATATCAAATACCTTGATTCCATATATGTAAGAGTATGTTGTAATTCCCATATATATATATATATATATATATATAATATATATATACTAAAACACACCTTAAGAATGGAAATTCTTAATTTGGAAATTTTTTTTCTCTTATCATTGAACTCTATCCAGTGTGAATCCACAGGTATTGTCTTGACTACATCCTAAATTTCATTAGTTTTAGTACCTAGCCACAAAAATAGAGCACACAGTGAGGATCAAACTCCCTACTCAGTAGCAATGAACATTAAAACGAGCTTCAAGCTCTTTTGCAACCGAGCTGTTTAAAATTGTTTGAACATACCTCGTATAAGTAAGTAGCAATGAACCAACTATTCAATTTGTGATTAATGAAGTATTACAATTACTTTTTTTTTTTTTTTTCTTTTTTTTTAATTTTTGCAGTTGAAGATAACTTTTTTTTATGAAGGTTTTTATCTTCTGATCAAATCATTGCCAGATTATATTGAGTAGCTTAGAGAGAAATTTTCATTAGTTTAAAAAATAGTAAAACTATTTAAGGAAAATTAAAGAGGAAAATCCCCCCACACAACACACACGCACGATTATGTAGGAAAGGGTAGGTGGATTGGGTGGAAATCTTTTGAAATGATAAGAATCTGCAATAAAAATCTAGGATGATGCTTAGGATGCAAATAAATTGATGGAAGAGTCCCCTTTTTTTTTTTTTTAACTTTTAAAATTCTCTTATCCATTTTTATAGCAACCTGCTGTTAGTGTTATGTAAACTGTTTACAGTGAAATACACTACTAACCCCATGCCCACGTAAGGGCAGACCTTGAATGATGATCTTGCGTTTTAACTAGAGCTGGGGAATAATCGCAAATGAAAAGAATGAGCACGCTCTGATATAAAACTAGTTACCGTCGCTCATCTACTGCATATGTCACATTCGGGTAGAGTTCGAATCCTATTTCTGTACACAGAACACTAGTTTGTTCAAAATCATACCAACCACATAGGCGCATATATTCGGTAGAAGTGTTTTCCTTGTGGTGCTCTGCTAAATGCTGTAGTGTATGTATACTACTCCTAATGCATGCATACATTTCTGACTTTGTAAAAATTTAATTTTTTTTTAATGTTTCAACAAAACTTGTTTCCTTGCTTGGCTTTTCTGACCACGTCAAAATTCCTTCCATCCAAAGACAACTTTTCTTAGAGAAATGAAAATTATTTTTTTTAAAAATCTTTAAATTTGAATGAAATATTTTTTTTTTTTTTTTTTTTTTTTTTTAAGGTAAAGGTTTTATTGATATCTTGAGAAAACAATGGAATTTTTTACAATTCACCATTTTTAGAAAATTTAATTAACTATTAAATTTAAAAATACAATTGAAATTTTAAAATACACCCTAAAATATTTTATTTACCTGTCCAATATTATTTAATTTTAAAATATTTTAAATTAAACTATGAAAGTCTTTTTTTTCTTAATTCCTCCAGTTTTAAATCCCAAGTTTACAACATGAGGGCATCAGTAAGAAAACAAAAGTGGTATTTTCTTTTTTTGTTTGTTTTTTTTTTCTTTTCTTTTTTTTTTGTTGTTGTGAGGTCGAGGTTTGATGATGCCCTTACCCCTAACCCAGAGTAAGGCCTGCAGGGGAATATGAAATGTCAAAGTCAGCCTTGTATCGGCTCCTAGTACACCCCCTCCCTCTCTGCTCAACGGACACTCGCCACCGCCGTCGCTGCTTCCTCCTCCTCCTTTTTCGTTTCTTATTCCCAAAAAACAAATTTCGGCTTCGTTTCTCTCACACGTTCATTTTTATTCTATTTTGTAAGAAAGCATCTTTTAAACAAAACCCTGAGCACTTTCGAAAGGTAGTTCTTAAATTTAAATTCATTCTGTCTTTAACTAAATTGTGTTACTCATTCATAGATATTTGTTGACCCACTCACATTTAAAGCCTACCTAAAATAAATAATTCTCACCACATGTTTTTGTTAAAGATAACATTTTTTTGCTCCATCATGATCTTAAGGTAGGGGTCTCGTTATTATTTTAAGCATCATCTGATCATTTTAATTGCTTTTTTAATACAGCGTTATTGAACTTTTTTTTCTGCTTGCCGTTTTATTTATCTCTATTTTCTTTCCTGTATTGTGAAAGAAGATTTGTTATTTTGTTTGTAATACAATTAAAAAGACTAAAAAATATTTCCATATCGAAAAAATAACTGAAATCTTAATTTGTTTACTTACTATTTCTTATTTATTTATAGATCTTTACTTCTTCGTCAATCTATATAAATCACGCCATCAAAAACAAAATGCTGGTTGTATTGGTTGATCATGTTTTTTACTCGTTACACATTCATTTTAACGGCTAAATTGCTGAGAAACACTTCGTTTACAAACATTTGAATAAATGCTGTATATATTGATAACGTGCTATATTTTTATCAGGAACTTCAAATCACTTGAAAAATTTATTTTTAATTCACTAGGGCTTAAATATGCCCTAGTTAATTTAAAAAAATGATATTTTTATTTTCAACATGCCTAAAAAGAAAGTTCAACCTGTTTTTAAGATTCATTACAATGTACGTTATCTATATATAAAAAAAAAAACAAACTATTCTCTCAAAAATTATAGCAAACAACGAAAGTAGCCCAATGTTGTAAATTTCTTCATACACACAAATTACTACTGTAGTACACAACACTTTTTTTCTTTTCTTTTTTTTTTTTTTTTTTTTTTGTAATTTACGAATAGTCATTCCCTTCAGAAGTGAGTCAAAATGAAAACTCAAAATCACTGTTTTCTTTAAGAATGTTGACTGATTTTGTTTAAAAAATGACTTAGAAATAAGGATTAAAATTTATTAAAAACAGTGCAATCCTTTTTTTGAGAAAATGATTGATGGACATTTTATTTAGACTTTTATTGTCATGATGTGACCCTATTACCTTTTTTTTATCTTATTTAAATAAAAGGTGTTTTTTTTTTTTTTGCATTTCTTTGAGCACTACTTTTATTTAATTTATAGAACAAATTAACCAAAAACGCTTTGAAGAATCATCTTTAAAGTTAAAATTTGTTTCTCACATAATCAGGAAATTATTTCTTCATTTATTTAATTAAAAGAAAAAAATCCTCCCTTTTTTTTTTTTTTTTACTATATTTGAACAGTTTTTTTTTCCTTTTGCTTTTTATTTTCTTTTTCTATGAAACTAGATTTTCTCTGGATTTTTATTACATAATTTGCTAATAATTGCTATTCTTTGTACTGTGATTCATTAATAATACAGTGTCCTGTATTGCAATAAAATAATTTCATAGCATACATTGTTTTTAAAATGATCAGACAACATAAATTTATTTTAACACCTGCAATAAACTTGAATTTTTTCCAGATATAGATTATGTTGTCAGTTTAACTTTAGTTTTTCATATTTTGACCTTGTACACAAATAATTCTTTAATTTTCTCTACACAGTTGCTTTTCTTTCAGTTTCCAAGTACCTTGTAGTTTATCCACATATGTACTACTCTTCATAATTGTGAAGAGCTTTTTTGTACTTGACTGACAACAAAATGCTAAATCTGACTGGTTGTTAAAGACTAATTTGTTCTCTCTTGAAATAGACAAAGGAATTATTTTTTTTTAAGAAACATTTGTTATTTTTATGATTCATAACAGTTTTAAATGTTACATCATTTGTCAGGGGCACATCACCACTTAACATGCTAAAAAAGGATTTAAAATGACTGGATAGGATTATTTTATTCTTGAAAACATTTTTGGTGAGTCAGAAAATTATGGCGAATATGAACAATGAACTTTATTATTCACAGATATGAAAGAATCACCCTGGGGTGGGGAGTTGATTGTATTTCTCTAATAATATTGAATCCAAGTTTCAAATCATAATTTAAATTGGCGGGTGTACTTCTGCGGTTAGGAATTAACCAAAAGAATTAATGTGCCATATTAAGGAACAAATTTGATTTAACCAAACAATCCTCGAGTAAGATATGTGCATTTTTTTTCCATTTCTTCCTTAAAAGAGTATTTTTATTTTATTTATATTTTTGTTTGAAGGAACTTGGTATGAAATGCATTTTTTTTTTTTCTTGTCATAAGTTCAGTTCAGTGTTCTGGTAAATGATTTTCATAACTTGCTTCATTCGTATATAAATTTATAACTCAACTGAAAAACTAAGTGAACATCAGATGTAACTGAAAAAAAATTGATGTGCTCAAGTTTGTCATGGGCTAAAAACTATAATTAAACCTTGAATAGTGTCATACCTCATCTATTTTTTCCTTCACTTGCAGTTTTATAAATATGCAACTAAATTTGTTATCCAGATTATCAAATTATATTTTCTTGTCCTTAGTACATATGTGGATAAACTACAAGGTACTTACCAGTCCTGGTAAATGTATTTAATCTTACTGTAAAATTGTTTAAATATTTTTGAGCTTTTTAAAAACTGTAAATAAAACACCATACACAAAACAAAATTGAATTAAAGAGTCTCAAAAAAAAAAGTAAAGAAAAGTTTCTCTGTGGTTTTATTAAAAAAAGAAAAAAAAAACAATTGTTTAGTGATGTTCTAAGACGGTTATAAAATAAATAGGAGAAAGTCTGGGTCTGTTGTTTTTTTTTTTTTTTTTCTTTTTTTAATAAAACCACAGAGAAACTTTTTTTTTTTTTTTTTTTGACACTCTTTAATTCAATTTTGTTTTGTGTATGGTGTTTTATTTACAGTTTAAAAAGCTCAAAAATATTTAAACAATTTTACAGTAAGATTAAATACATTTACCAGGACTGGTAATAAAAAATTACATACTGATTCTTTTGTAATGATCTAAAAATTTTGTTTACTATGTAGCAGTGTGAGGCGATAAGTTCTTCTCTTTTTTTTTTTTTTTTTTTTTTTTTTTTTTCTTCACTCAACTCTTCCTTTGTTTTTCAGAGTATTAAATCAAAGGCTATTGAACTTGGCCACACTGGCTCATCTATAAATGTTGGAAGTTTTACAAAAATTTAACGAATGGGTTGTAAAACTGGTGAATTTGCTACCATGGATACCAATCCTCAACCGACTCCTCCAACTTCACTGCCTACTCCCACTGCAGGAGCAATAGATTATGGAAATCATGTGATTGAAGCTTTACTGAAAATGTCTAGTGACACAGATGATGATGAAGAGGATACCGTGAATCCACTCTTACCCAACTTTTCCAATATTGGAGGGTCTCTGTATTCTGGGAAATTCTCTGCTATACCCCAACAGATAGCTACTAACCATGATCTTCCTGCTGGTCTGCTATCTAGTTGCCATTCTTCGGGATATACTGGTCAGGACCCTCAAAACTCTGAACAATACTTGGCATCACCACAAAAAACTTTTTCACCACTGGAAAAACGTCACATGTCTCCCCACTGGCAAAAACTTGGAACACCTTATTCCAAAGATGATTCCGTTCTACAGCAGAATTCTTCCTTTGAGTATGGATCAGAAAAACGAGCTTATTCCAATGATGAATTTATTACTCCTATCACTCCACGTCTTGAGAAGAAACCAACATATCTGAATTTAAGCTGCATGGGTAAATATGAACTCTACTTTTCATCTCATCTACATAACCCAGTCAATATCAAACCCCAGTCTGCATCTTCAATATCTAGTTTAACAGACAGCTACCCGGCATTTACTGGTGACACATCTGATTGTCCATATGGTCAAAATTATAACAAACCACGTGGTCTAACCAAATTTGAGTATCATTCTAGTTATATTAAACAGTGTCAAATTGAAAGGACAGCAAGAACAAAAAAAGTCTGGGAGAAATCATCAAAACAACGTCAAATCCTGTCACGAAAACGGAAATTGATGAAGCAACGAAAGGCTGAAGGCAATAATGAACTGACCAGCCCAAACTTGAGCAACCCTGATCAAAATAAACATAGACTTTCATCTGCATCCAAACCTCACCGCAAAAAGAGATTAATACATTCAAAGAGCCACTCACGTAAAGATCATGAGTCAGCTATTGAGCAGACTTTGGAAAATACAGACATTTTAAATAAAGCCATTGGTTACCTTGAGCAAGAAGTGTCGAACATTGAAGAATTTAGTGGTCATCTTGCAGCCAGGCCCAAACGTAACTGTTTGGATTCTCGATTAAGTGTTAATCAATCGGATACTTCATACCCTGCAAGTAGCCGTACCTGGTCAACTCCTGAAAGTGGGAATGCTGATCTTGTTTCCAGTAACTATAGTATTTTCAAATCTCATGTGGACCAATCTCAGTTTACATCCTCACCATTTGTAAATGCTTCCAACTCTTCAGTAGAACAGGTTCCAGGGCTATTGTTCTCTAGCAGCTCTTTGAACCTCTCATCTGTTAAAGATTCCAGTTCCCTCACTGAAAGTTTATTTGAGGGTCCTTCTGATAAGTGCAATCAGGGCTTTGCTCTCAGAGATGAAGTTTTATCTTCTTCTGTTTCTTCTTCCCAAAACAAGAAACCCTGCAATAAAAATATTCCTCCTATCTGTATCCGTTTAGATCATGCACTTTCTGATAGTTCGGTATCATTGTCAACATCACTGGGTGAACGTCCTGACTGTGTGGGTCAGTCATGTAGCAGCAATACAGACTCTGAATCAGAAGAACTTCCGAATAGTGACAACAATGACACTAGTCAGGTTGGGACTGGTCCAAATCATATAGCTAATATTTTATCATCTACTCGCAATAGTCAAGACCTATCAACTCCAGAAAGAAAGGGGCCAGTCATTATTTCACCATTATCAAGTGAGAAGGACTTTCCCAATGAAACTGAAGAACAAAAACAAAGTCCAAACAATTCTTTTCTCCCTGATGAAAGTTTTGTGTGTCCACTTCCCCCTAAAACTCGAATTAAAAAAATCAATTCTGTCAATGATAAAAACACTGATAAGATATGCACACAGCTATTCCCTTTTATAGAAACTAAAAAACAGAACCCAGATCCTGTTTCTACATCTTCATCATCTTCATCACACAAAAAATTACATTCAGCTGTCTCAAAACAACTTGACAATGACCTTCCCATATCAGTGAACAAACCAATGTCATCTCTGAAAGGGAAGAAAGATTTACATCAAATAATACCAGAGCCCACTTGTAAAACTCATTCTGGGTTACCCACTAAATATGGTTCAATCTATTTTACACCTGTCTCTTTGTCTTCTACATCCTCCAAACCTTCCCTCCCATTCAGTAACGTTTGTTCCAATATTTCCAGTGAAGACCAAGCAAACAAAAGCCCATCACGACACAAAACCCATCGGCGATCACATGCCAAAAGCACTGACAAAACTTCTCCTGACAGTGCCACTCGCAGGCGTAGAGCTCACCTAGAACATAGAAAATCTGGTTTTAACAACAAAGAGAATAAAGGTGCTAACAAATGTGAACGACCAAATGAACACACAGGTCTGGCTGCAGCTAAAGTACCTCGTGGTTCATCAAAACCAACCACATATGTTGTGTCTAAGGACTCTGGATTGGGTGCTTGTCGCAGCTCTAACCCAAGCCAGTTTTGGGCTACACCTTATATGTGTAATTTGTCTGATACCCCAGAACAGCTGGTTATTCATGGTGGTCAACTGGTTACAGAGGAGACAAGCCCTTCCAATCCTACCAAACATCATGGACCAAAGGATGGATTTCATTTACGTGATAAAAAAGCTGTGATAAAAAACTTTTGGAATTTCCACAAGAAATTCATTCGTAAGGACAGAAAAACAAAAAGTGACACAGAATTTAAAACCCTGGCTCATTTTTAAGTAAGATATTTGATGACTTTAGCTCATTTAAAAGGCTACATCCAAACTTGTAATATGTGTTCATTTGTGTAAACTTCTCGAGGGAAATTTTTCAAACATTTCAGCTGCTGTGTATTTTTTTTTTTTTTTTTTTCATTTAAATGAGGACATACTGAAAAGTTTTCAGTCTAACCCACTTAGCAAAATCAGTTTTCAATGACCAAGCATCAGAGTAGTGATTTTTGTTAAGTGTTTTCAGCACCCTCTCATATCTTTGTACAAAGATTACTACACTGTGTTATTTCGTTGTTATTCTTGAATTTGCTTTTTGCAGTTTACTGGGTAACTTCCTAATGTATCATCTATGTCTTAAATAAATTCCACATTGGAATAATTTCCTGACACTTTTTTAAATTTTTTTTTTTTTTTTTTTTTTTTTTAAATGAAGTATCCAAAAATTCAAGGCAAAAATTCATTTTCTAGCAACCAATAATTTTTTTAAGCAGTAAGAAAATGGTCAACTAGTTGATAATGAACAGTCCATTGACTTTTGAAGGTTCTTACAAAATAAGCTTTCATTTGTTTTTAAGATTTTAATGTTCTTCATGCATTTTTCTTTTTGAAATCTATGACTTTTTTTTTTCTTTTGCTATACTGGATAGTTTCTCTATGACTTTGTTTTTTTGCCTGCTACATTTATTCGTCATTAATATCAAACAGAAATTCTTTTATAATGTTTAATGCTTAATACAAATCTAATAAGTTTGTTTTTTGTTTTGTTTTTTAAACAAAACTTATATTTTGATAGCGCTAAAGATTAGTAAAATGGTTCCAGAACTTCAAAGAGCATTTATGTTGCTTGATCAGTTAATTCTAAAATATCTTTAGAATTGTTTTTCATGAACTCTACCAAAGCTGAGAAAACTGGTCATACTAAAAAGCAAGAAATGACTACATTATTTCCAAGTACTAAGTACAAATCTCTTAAAACCTAGGTTTTATGAGATTTGTACTGCTCTCTCTCTCTATCTATAATATGAAGTTGTATTAGGTATATTCAACTTATTAAAAAAAATGAATTAAATTATTTGGAAATGTTTGTTTTTTTTAGAAAGTCATGGTAAAAATCTTTTTTTTTTTTTTTTTTTTTTTTTCATCTGTTCACACCCATCACCCCCCCCCCAGCACACCTTTTACTTAATTTTATTTAAATCTCAAATGTGTATTTTTGCAATTTTTTAATTAAATGCAGAATACTTTGAAGAATATAAATCCTCTCTCTTTTTTTCTTCTTTTTTTTTTTTTTTAGCTCTAAATTGTAAAATACAGAACCCAATAAAACTTATTGTCTATAGCCAGAATATTTTTCTGATGAGAAATGAATTTTTACAAGAATTGTTTTTTTTTTTTTTTTTTTTTCAATTTTATTTACTAGACATTCTATGACTCCACTTACATACCAATGGGTATTACCGTGATGTGATCCTTCCAAGTTTCTTTATAAAGATGTAACTAATATCACATAATGTGAATTGGTATTAATAGAACTATTTTTTTTGCCCCTTATTAACCAAATTTTCATTCTCAATCTTCAAAATTACCTTAATCTGTTTTATCTGTCAAATGACCCAAGTTACATGCATATAAATACATATACATGCATTTAATATATATCTGTGGCTTGAGACAAATTCCATAGGAAATGAATTCCTGTATGTTGGCTTTCATTTTCAATTCAGAATTTGATTATTTCACAAGTAAACATTTCTACTTTGATTAATCATTTGAAAAAATATTTTTCTTCAATAGTAGAAAAATATTTACACGCAGTTATTTGGAGGGAAAAAAATTCTATGCAATGTTTTGTCCTTCATAAGGATTACTTCAGACTAAATAATGCTTTTTATTGTTGTTTTTAAGCATCCCATATTGGAATAGTACTGGTTTTACTCAGGTGAGATGCCATATTAATCTGAAAACAGTAAGAAGTTGAATGCTGTTGTTGATTCATCTAGACCAGTGGTTCTCAAATGGTGCGCCTGAGCGTACTTGTACGCCCTGGAAGATGTCTAGGTGCGCCCAGAGAAATGTGTCCAGATATAAGAAATAAATATATTTTCTTTATCATATAGCAGTACCCGTCTTGTTGATATCCCTCAATGATAGGAAGCTTTTGTTTTGCTTTATTGAATTCGTAGGAGTTGCTGGTTGATCCTCCATGCCTAATTTGAGAAAGTTGATTACTAAAAAACATGTAACATAAAATGATGAAGAGGATTAGGATTGTTTATTTAAAAGTTATCTTCTTTATGCTTTCATAGTAATTTATAATTTATCACTTATTTTTTTATAAGCAAATGTGATAAATTAGTTAATTTATTCACTGATCATGGGTTGATAATTAAACAATGAATTATCTCTTGAAGCTTTTTGGATTTCTATAAAAGAAGAATATGTGCCAATATCTAAAAAGGCTATGACCATTTTACTACATTTTACATCATATTTATGTGGATTAGGCTTTTCTGCTCTCACCACAATTAAGTGCAAAAAAGGAGGAACTCTTCAATGTATTGATGAGGAAATGAGTTTGCCTATCAAATATACATCCAAACATTGAAGAAATTGCTAAGACTCATCAAGGCTTATGTTTCTCATAGACAGAAGAATGAATAAACTTAAGGTATGTTTCATGTTATATATTTTATTGCATTATTTCTTTTCTGCAATATTTGACTTAATTATAACATATTTTTCCAAAATTTGTATATAGTGCGTCTACAATTATTGTTAGGATTTCAAGTGCACTCCAACTTCAAAAAGTTTGAGAACTATTGATCTAAATACATTGGACACAGTAATTTAAATTTAAGCATTGCTGCATCTATAGGATTTATCTTCGTGTTTAATTCTAACATTTTGTTTACATTTTTGTTCCCTTCCCCCCTACATATGATTGCTTATTTAATCTGAAGAAGTCCCTTTGAAGGATGAAATGCATTATGTAGGATTTCTTCCATTTTATCATTCCATTTCCTACACAGTTATGCATGAATCCATATTGGTTAATACAAGATGTTTTAAATCTGAAATCTTCATAATTTTTATGACAAAATCTCCAGCTCTTGAATATATCTTTGAATAACATTCTTAACAGTAAAATGTTTTTAGATACGGGAGGAAGGCTTCCTTTTGATTGGATAGTTTCACACTTGGGGAAACTCTGAAAAATATTTTTTTTATATTCTTTAAAACTCTCTTTTCTGTAGTACAAGCCTTGCACCTAAGCATTAGCAACAGGTCCTCCTATAGTATAGGCACATCACTTATGAAATTAATTAAATCTCAGTATCGAGAAATTAATAGATAAAATAAAAATAAAAAAAGATTTTGCCCAGGAATTTTGTGCCACCAAATAACAGAATTTAATAAATTTAAATTATGAGAATTGTAGCAAAGTTGCTTATACAGTGATATTTTTGTTTTTGTCTTAATTGCAGATGTATTATCCACCAACAAATTGGTTCTCCATCTTTACATTTTATATTGAAACCATCTTCAATTTTTTCTTACATCTTTCAGTGTTGTGTCCTTTTATAAATGATTGGTGTCTGTTGTTTTTAAATTGTCTGTAAACATCATTATTCTTAATTTATATAATTAAGAATAACAAGTGTCAAAAGTCAGAAACTGGGACAATATTTTTTTTTAATTTCAATCAAAGTGGTTGCAAATAAACTTTGTATGTGTTTGAATGTATTGAATGTGGCATATTTTCAATTTCTTTGGCATCATAAAAGCATTTCTGTTGTGGATATTTAATTACTGCACATTGAGTTGGGAATTTGACTTTTTACTTGATTGACAGGTTAATAATTTTATCTGTATTATAAATCCTGTAAAAACATTTTTCCAGGTTAAACAAAGGGCACATAGTAACATTTAACTTTGTCACATAAATGTATCTCAAATGCTATGAAACATGAGGAGTTTGCACATGTATTTTTGGTAATGTCTTCTGTAAAAATAAATGTTTGTACTGTCTTTTAAAAAAATCTTTTCTTGCCTGGCTTGGTCCAAGTGGCAGGTCAGAGAAAAAATATTAAGTGTTTTTTTTTTCCTTCCTTATATTTTTTTCATGTATAATATTTTGTTTGCATCAATGTTATTTCATTTTAACATTTAGAGAATAAAATATTTTGTATAGAATTTATATATAATATTATATATATATATATATATATATATATATATGTATTCTAAAATATTGGTTTGTATTACTCCTAAGAGATTTTATTTAAATTGTAATTTATATTGTTTAATTTTTGTGAATGTATGTTCCAAGGAAAACTATTATAATTTTGTGCTATAATAAATATTGAATATATGAACAATCGGATATGTATTGCTAGTTTAACAGATATTAACAAAATCTGATGAATAAATAGAACAAATGGAGATGTATAGACTGTAGTTGTGATATCGGTTATTGCACATCTGGATCCAAGTTATCCATATGTACCAATTCATCTTCAAGTATGTAATTGTTTGGCTGCAATACAGTTTGTAAAAGACCCAAACTAATTCTCTTTACTGACTACAGAAATCAAATTTGATTAACATACATAAAATTAAAAAAAAAAAAAAAAATTAAGTTTGATAGTTAACTCTATATTTCACTTCATTTTCTATGATATGCTCTGCCCTTGGCAATCTTGGTTGATCTTCAATGTCAACCTTCCATAACCTATGTCACAGCTGGAAGTTTAGTGAGTCTTCGTGCCACAAATCAGATTGACAGGAGTTCTCATTTGAGTGCAATCGTAGCAAAGATATGCACAAACAGATAATTCCAATTTTAGTATGGATAGTAGTCTCAAGCATTGTTGATAATCAATATAATCAATCAATAAATTTGACTTTTTTTTTTTTTTTTTTTTCTTTTTTTTTCTTTAGACCAAATATAAAAGTAAAGTATTCTTTTCATTATGTTTATTGTAGAAGTGTTTAGGATAATATACATACAGAATTACAACTTTATGGGCCATCAGAAAAAAAACAAAACATTTACTCCTGAAAGAACACTGGCTAAAATCCATGTATTTTATAATACTAGTTGAAATAACTATTTTTGGCTACAAGTATTTTCTTAAAAAAATGTTAATTATTATTGACTGGAGCTTTGAAATCATGCACATTTCACAATTTGGTAAAATTTTAAATAGATTTTTTTATACTTTGTGTAAGATACTGTTTTGCTCAATGATTGTGATTCAAGCCTTTCTGAAATTAGTTCAGCTCAACTTCCCACCCTAACCCTATAAAATGCTTTAATGGTGAGTATGTGAAATACAAATTGGATATAATATTCTCTCATATACTTGATACTTGTCATAACTGACACTTGTGTCTAGTATAAAGAATGAGGATCTCTTTACACACGCACACACTGCACAAGCACTGGGAATATTCTCTGGTAATTACAGACTTGTTCCTTGATGGCTATTATGGCTCTTAATATTGCAGAATGACAGCATATTCTGTCTTAGCACTCTGTCAACTATATTCTCTAGAGACACTCATTTTGAATCTTGTCATTTTTAAAAATTTATTTTATGAATTTTTCATAAGTTCCTAATCAAAAATTGTTGTAATTCAAAAATCTTTAGCCACTTACATCATTCTAAACTTTCTGATATTAGTTCCCATGATTTAAATAAAAAATTATTTAACAGACTTAGTGGTAAGAAAAAAAAAACCTCTAAAATTATACATACAAGCCATATTCTGTCAGTAATACTAACCTTAATTTCTGACCACAGAAAATTCTTTTTCTACTACTTTAAAAATGAAATATTGAGTGTAAAATCTTACCAAAATGAATTAGGTCAAATATAAAATTCAATGATTAATCATCAAAATTTACTCTCAATAAATACTAGCAATATTTAATTGTTGGTTTAGCAGGGTAATATAAAAAAAAAATTAAAAAAAATTGAACCTTTGCATACTTCTACCAGTTTAAAAAAATATTACTGTGACCACTATTATAAAGATGAAACAAATGAATGTTCAGAAATACATCATGAAAACTGTTTTTTTAATTTTTGAAAAATATTTCATTGGTCTTAAATATGCAAAAAGTGAATTTTCATATATTAGTACTAGCAGGCTTTGCCCACTTGCTATCACTTTGCAGAGTAAAATATATTCACTACTTGAAATCTTTGAAACAAAAATTTTAACATTTTATTCATAAATTGGCTTGTTATAGTTAAGGAAAGTTTTACAAATAGAGGCCAACTTGTTAAAGATCAAGTAAAATGCAAATTTTAAACACTTTTCTGCACTGTATAAGACAATATTCCTAAACAATTATTTTTGATATGAAAATCAAAACAATCCTAAAATAAGAACTGTAATGAAGGACAGTTAATTAATGAAATAAACTTTTTTTTAAAAATCAATATGAAATTAGTTAAACCTGAAGAGTGATATTGCCTAAAAGTAGATAATATATAATACAGATATTAAGCTTTTACTGTATAAATTACTATAAAATAGAGCTGGGGCTTTTTAATCTCAAAATGCATGGGAGAATTGAGCTCCAATTTCATATTTATTCATATAGATTCCATAATATAGGTTTTACTTAATTAACTATTATGTTCCACTGACTCTTCAAATGATGACTGTATAACTAATTCTATTTTCCCATCTTTATACTATATATTAATTAATTGACAGAATTACTTTAGTTTTTTAATGTACTGAATTTCATTATCAACTTTCTGAAGATTACTAAGTATTTACTACATTCAGGTATAAGGCTATATGTCTGATGGCAATTTGTAAGGTTCAAACACAAAAGTTGTAATGGTATTCAAGACTAACTTGCTTACCACTGCACCATTCAAGAAAATCTGTATTCAAAGTATTTTGAAAAGAAAGAAAAATTAATAAGGAACCAAGATATCCAACTTGCAATTTTGTTTCAAGTGTAAAATATATTGTGAAATGAAAAGAATACTTTTAGACTGTCTAGACATAAAGTAAAATTATTAACACAACATTGACTTTATTGACTTGCAAGTAGTCAGTAATCTATGAGATTTTAATAAGAAATCAATTCTTTAAAACAAAAAAATTGTCAAGTGTGCCTGAGGAGACATCTGCAACAAGGTTTAGCTAGCCACCCAAATAGAGCATAATCTACTGAGACTGATGGATGTCCCCATAGTATGTAATGATTATAAAACTTTTTATTTCTGTCTTATTAAACTTAAATCTTGTAATATGGAACTGAAATTGCTTTACTGTCATCTATGACCTTTATATGCATTTTGTTGAGATTTCAGATTTTGGGATCCAGTTAACAAAAGTATTTCCTTTCTGCTCACTGCAAAATACAACATAATTAGCTTCTATATACATTTTGGGGTTTATAACAGTATTACATCCTATTCTCTGAACTTCTGTATTTGTAACACTTGGCTTGTATTCATAAATGTAGCATAGACTACTCACTCAAATACATGAAGTGACATTTTAAATTCTGAATCGGCAAGATCTTTTCTTTTATTCATATAGATGAAATAAAAACTAAAAGTAAACTAAACTTCTCTTCATCTGCTAATCTTACATTTTTTTTTTCAGGATTTGGGTAAAACAGATTTTACAAACATTTAAGCTAATCACATGGAGTGAGGGGGACAAGGTGACCTACACTTTTAAATTTTACAAATCGTTATTTTGCAACTTCTCTACCATTACCCTCACCAAGAACCTATGAATGGTTCCTGCTTTTTGGAACTTTTACTAGCAAACATAATCATCACTAAGTGGCTCCTCATGGTGGCCAAATGTAGAAAAATTTAGAGAATGAAAAAAATAAAGAGTAGCAAAAGAAAGAAATGTATAGGATTGAATTATGAAGCATTTATTTAAAACCAATCATAAAAGACATAAAATACTAGAAGAATAGCAATAAAGACAAAAGAACCCCTACCTCTACTAAATTTTTTTTTTTTTTTTTTTTAAGAAATGGCTGGCATTCAGAATTGTACACTCTTTTTTTCCATGCTGCTTGTGTTTTTTTTTTTTTTTGCAACATTCATTTTGATTAAATGTCAAACTAACTTTTGAGCCATCAGCCATATTTCACTAAAGGGAAAGAATTAAAGAGGATTCCAGTTTCTTTTATTGCCATCAAAAACTCCATTCTAAATTAAAATTATTTCTTAGCATTCCTAATATTTTGTATTTGATTTGCCTACTTATCCTGTTAACTTTCTCAAATATTTGCAAAATGCTGAAGGTTATCTTTCATATTCCAGATTAATAAAGCTCCAGAAATCACAAATTGAAAATTGGAAGGGAAAGTCTTTAACTATGGCACATTAAGCACTTCTTTCAAATTCAAAAGCCTATGTATAATTTAAGTATTTACATTTTGTTATTTAAGATTTTCTTATATATAGTGCTTGTTTTCTGATTAGCTGAAGTTCATATAACCAAAAAGAATAGATTAAGTGGAAAGTGCATGAAACCTAATTTACATATATAAAATTCAGTTTTGGTTAATCACAAATCACAATACTAATAAGCAAATGTTTGTAAAAATGCTTCAGTGTTTAAGCCATCAATGCTCTTTTTTTTTTTCTTTTTTTTTTTAAGAATGGTAGCTTTATTGATATAATTAATAGTTTTTTTTTTTTTAATGCTGGAATTTATGGTTTAACTCATGAACAGAAAGTAAACAACAATAGGGGCCAATGCCCAAGTGATGGAGCAACGGTGCACCTGAAAATGCAGATCAATAACAGCTTAATAAGCAAATTAACATGGACATTTTATTTTAAATCCTACCATAGCCTGTAATTTGTGCAAATTTTTAGAGTACTATTGGTATTTTCATAGAGTTGACTGGGTATCAGCACTCCACAAACATGAATTTAATTTTGGCTGGAGATAAATGTTACCTTTACAATACTGCCATATTACTTTTTAACTTAAATTCTTCTTGCAATTATATACTTTTTTCAGCCATAAACATCTAAATTCACTTTGGTGAAAAACAATCTTGATAACCACAATTTGGACCATAGTCTGAAAACTTAGCTTTTATAAGCTTCTTTATGACTAACACCAGTAAATTTTCAAAATTATTGCTACAAAATTTAATAGCAAATTAATTTTATATTTTTTTTTTTTCTTTTTGCTGAGTCTCAAGTAATTTTGTCTCTATGGTGAATTGCTAAGTTTATTAGTCACAATTAATTTAGCAAATGGGTAAAAATTTAAAACTGAAATTTATATTTTTACAACTAAGTTCTGCAAAATTTTATTTTGTGGATGTGCCGACTTATAACAAGCAATATCGATATTGAGGAGGTCGAAATAGGATTGTATGAGACCGTGACAGAGGCCAAGAATGGCAGCATCTTTTTGTGTGTGGTTTAACTCGCGGATAAGTTGGCATCGCCCAGCCCCTTCAGTTGGACAGGACGGGTCGTACCAAATACTTTTCGCCTGGTTTAATCCCAACCGCCAGCTAGAGACAGAATCAGAAGTATTGCAGAAGGTCGATGCCGAATATATCATCTTGAAGAAATCTTTCCTTGAAGGAGAGAGCTGAGGTGTATATTTCGCATATCTACTCATTCATACTTTACCGACTGTTAGTATTTATATTCTTTTGTACCAATCTAACCTAATTAGAAAGATCTTCTTTACAGTCGCAGAGTTTCGATGGTGCGTCGCGAGATCTGTTATCGCCATCCATTCGAGGACAGTCAGCAGACCTTATGGTTACATTTTCTAGGCCGAGTGTGTGAACAAGATGACGATACTGTCAGATTCTAGAAAGAAAATGCCAAAAAGGCTTTTGTTTTCGGTTTTGAGAAGCGTACACTTGAATAAAGGAGAGGCTCGTCGTTTGCCTCAAATCGAGTGCCCATTTCGCGAATGTTGACATGCTCTGAGAGTTTTCTCGCGGATTAAGGCTAACCTCTCCGATATGCGGCCATTGTTGAGAAACGCATGATATCAAGTAATAGTAACGAGATGTGAAAAATAGCTTGAAAGGTTTGATCTGATGAAAGGAAAGTACTGTTCCCGACGGTCTTCAGCACCCGTTGTAAAATGTCTCAATAGCATCTCTGGGCTGGCGAAAAAAATCTTTCGCAGCAGGACTGGTTGTTTCACTAGAATGCATTCATTGCTGGGAAAAACTATTTTTCTATGCGTAATCAAACACCTGCTGTGCAAGCTTGTTGAAGGCAAGCTACAAAATTCGCATACTTCAGGCATTGCTTGCTTTTTTTTGAAGCCTGTTATTTTTGTAGCAACGTAGGCACGTTACTATATAAACACCTTATTTTTGTTTATATAAATGAAGTCCACGGCGATTTTTCTTTCTTTCCATTATCTGGTCGCCTATTTTAAGCTTATCTTATGGGTGAGAGTAAGAGAGAGAAAAGCTATCTTTGATGGACTTTAGAAAAAGATGGGTGAATATGGTGCGACTGTCGACTTTATGATGCCATCTTGAAATGACTGCTTAGAGAAAAAGAAAAAAAAAACATCTGTGCTTCTGATCAGCCCAATGAGGATTTAGGTAGAACAATATTAGATTTCTTTCTTTTCCGTTAAGTTTTAATTTAGTGGATGTATTTTCATTGGCTCCATCTAATCTTATTTACTTCCACACATTCCTATTTTTTACTTACTCTTCTCATCTCACCGTTCAATGACAGAAAGCAAAGTTCTGCAATGTGAGAATATTTAGCTTATTTATCCTTTATTTTTTTTAAATTTATTTTTAATTTTCTCCTACAAGTTTTTCAAACGGTTAACATCTGCCATTATTAGAATTTGGGGATGGAACAGTCACCCAGTGCATTATTGTAAATATTATCCCCTTCCACATGAAATTGTAAATATGGAGTTAAATAGAATTTCATAGAGAGAATGAGACTTTTTTTTAATGATTGCATTTATTCTGAAATCTTCTATACAGCAATGTTGTCGTAAAAGAAACAATGAAGAGTGTTTGGGTTAATAAAAATACAACTTGCTTTTAATGTTGGACTGTGAAAACCATCAATTCTAATGTTCCACCTTGTGGCTCTACTACATATTTATTTACTTTTTTAGCGCATAGAAGCCAACTAAAATTACCCTATAAAGTTTTATTATTAGTTACACCAAAAGTACGTGAGTCGTGAGAATCAAAGAAGAAAACACGCTTCTTTTTTTCTTTGTTATATGGGAAGGAAAAAAATGTCATAAAAATTTAGATGAAGAAAAAAATCAAAAAAGGGAAAAAATGATATGGTCCACTTAAAAATTAAAAAGCAATTCACCAGAAGAGGGAGCTTCTTAATCCTCCTCTTTCTCCCGTGTGACTTCGTCTTGGAAGCTTGTTATTGATATTCTTGTAAAAGGGCGAAGGAGAGAAACGGATGTAAAATGTGTGGGGTACTTTGAAGAAAACGTTTGATGTGGCTCTAGGGAATCTCTATCTGACTTTTCAGTTTGAGAGTAGGAGACACTATCGCTAAAGCTAAAGGATTTTCGGACTAGTTAACGTACTACTGTCTCTAAACATTTAAAACATGGGAACATTTTTTTTATTTTTTAGGGGCTCAGTGAAATAGTAACGCCATCTTTAAAGTAACATTTCAAACATCGGTGGCTTTACTACACAACCAAAAATGTTCATTCAATTTTTTTTTAGTAAACCAGCTTATTTTGGTAAGACTAAGAATTTTATTTAAATTATATATTTTTTGTTTTTTAAACAATGATGCTACAATTCTTTAAACTCTTTGTCTAATGCCCGTTTTATTTTCCGTGTTAGTTAACCTGGTAACTCTTCCTTCACTGATAAATTATGAAATAAAAGTACAATTGTGTTTATTTACTTATTTTTTAAATAGAACTGGGGATATGTTTAAAAAAAAACGAAGACATTATTTCTTTTTTTCTAAATTGGGGAAAACTTTAAACTTTTTACGATATTAAAAAAAAAGATGACTTGTTTTTATACTCTCTGTTTGTTTAAAAACAACACATTGTACTTTTAAATTCATAATTTATCAGTTTTTTTAATAATTCAATTCTAACAAGTGAGGAGTCATAAATTAAATGCCACGTTAATAGAAACAGGGTCCTTTTTTCTTTTAACAATGTAAAAAAAAAAAAATTGAATGTCTTTTTAAATTATTTTGTTTTACGTAGTTGAAGTTATTAATATTAGCAAACTAGACTAATAATTAAAAGTCCGAAAATAATTTCACTTTTAAAAACTGAAATAAATGTTACACTTTTTTAATTCTTAGTCTATTTTGCTGAATAAAACTTCAACTATCCAAACAAAAAAAATAAAACATTACATTGTTTTACTACCGTGAAAACCTGTAAATTGAAAATTTGAAAAAGAATGCCCATTTTTGAACTTTAAATAAAGTTTCTGTACTTAAAAATTATTAATTTTAAATTTCCGTTCGATATTTCCGGAAAAAATTGGAATGCATGTGATATCCTTAAAAGTAAAACATTGGAATTATTTCAATTTATTTATCTATTTTATAATTTATGAAAAGTAACGATTTTATATCTGTAAAGCTAGGCCTATGATAACATGATTAAAAAAAAACAAACAATTGGTTCACTTGTTTATTTAATTTTTTTTCACAGACATGAAAAATCAAAATCAAAGAACTGACGCCAAAGTCTGGTCTTCTCACATAGGTGTGAAAAAACTGTGGATTTACTAAATTAACTTATCCAACCCCACACCAAGCCTTTAAAAATGTTCAAATTTTTTTCACACCTTTTGCTCACGTCTTGTAAGTGGAGTTTATCCCCACTAGCTGACAGCGCGTTTTTGGATAGCTCTTTTTTTTTTTTCTTTATTGCTGCCAGCCATATCAAAGACAAATTGGCTTCATTTGAACCCTATCTTCTTCCTTATCGCTGCTTATTTTGCAAAAATTATTGAAATTGTGTTATTGTTTTTTTCTTTCTTTTCTGAAAACTCACTGCGGATCGCCCCCTCGTAGCTACGCCACTGAGTTAAAGCAATTAATTTAGATTTAAAAATTATTATCGACAAATTTAGCATACTTAATTACTTCCCTTATATTACTTTACTTAGCCTCATATTCTGAATATGCCTAGAAAATACATACGATGTAGAGGTTATTGGGGGAAAAAATTGAAACTATTTACTATAATTTTCTTTCATCTTTTTAGGATTCCGAACTTTAAATTTATGGCAATGAGAATATTAAGTTTTAAATTATAAGAAAACATTCGGTATTCATTGACCGAAGAGCCAGTTGCTGCCGGTTGAAATTTATAAAATCTTTCTCTTAAAACAATTTCTCAAGAAAATAGTTTTGTAGCTGTTAATATTATTCTTATTTCCAGTATTGATGTGGGGTGGGGGGGAATTACTTCATAACCTTTTGTTTGGGGGTAGTGTAGAACGTCAGCATCTTGATTGTCTTTCTTCTGTGTTTGAGTTACATGTGCTATCTATTTTGGTTGTTGCTGCTTTTGAAAGTCCTCAAGTGGTGATGTGGTTTCTGTTGCCTGGTGCAGTTCTTGTTGCTGTAGCACCAGTCTATGAGGTTCAAAGAAGAATGGTTCTCACTGAAACCTATATGCTTCACTCGCTCGAAGCCATTTTTAACTATTGATCTGAGAAAGCATTTGTATACCGCTGATAGATATTTCTGAACGAGTTTAGCACCATGCATGGCATCCATGAAAGTTTCGATCGGATTTATTAAAAAAAAAAAAAAAAAACAACACACACACACACACAGAGAAAAAAAAAACTCTAGTTTTTATGTTAATGCTTTGGTTTTCTTTTGTAGTAAATTATGGTGTTGGGCTAAATTAACCCAAGCACAACTTTGCTCAATTTGCTTATCCGCCATACTATTTTTTTTTTAAATAAATAATCCATGCACCAAGATATTTGAAGTATTTCTAGGTACCTCCACGAGATTGCTTTAAAAAAAAAAAGCATAGCATGATGAAAAAGACACCAAACTTGACGAAAACAAAATTTTATCGTCTGAATGTTTGTTTTTATTAAGAGGAAAGATCAACGTATTTTGGGGGTATTTTTTTTTACATTTTTTAATCGTTCCTAGCACGTCCGAAATTTTCGTTAAAAATCTTTTTTTTTGTTTTTTGAGTCAGCAAAATTGACCATTTTTTTCCATTTTATAAAAAAACTAAAATTCTTTTAAATATCAATTATCATTTTTTCAAAACTTATTTTAAGAAAATCAGAAATTATAATGTTTATTTAAAATATTTTGAACCAAGCTTAACTTAGCTTTTGCGCCGAAAAGATGTAATTTGAAAATAAAACAAAGCAGGTCATAAACTTTCGCGTCACTTAACAGGTGATGAATGACATATTGACGGATTCTGTGAGGATAATTTGTTCTACGGAAGGAGAAAAGTGAAATAATTTACATTTAAGTGAACAAATTATTTACCTCGTTATTTTTAAGGAAAACTTTCAGCGCTTTCTTTTTTTTTTTTGTACTTAGCTTTCACCCTTACGTTTACAATGCTTTATGGAAAATATAAAAAAATTAAAATAAGACTGTTAAGAGTGAGATTAAATTTCATAAGAAAAAGGTATTTAATTAATTTAGGTACCTTTCTTATGAAATTTTATCAGAAGTGTACATAAAATACTATAATTTTATGTACATTTATTACATTTTACTGTGTTATTTGGATTTCCATTCATTTTATTAATTTTGATATTTCATTTATGGAAAAATGTCATAACTGAGATTAATATAAAAATAAGATCATATAAATTTCATAAAATGATACTGATACTTGTAGGTACCCTTCTCGGTTGAAATTGAAAAATCAAATTAACTTCTCCACACGTTTCGCAAAAGTAAAGGAGAAAAATGCTGAACTCAAATAACGCAACTTAATTGTATTCTGGTTGGTCTTCCGTACTTTATAATTACAGCCCGATTATAGACAAAATTACATTTCTTAATTACTGCGGATCTTCTGATTAGTCAAAATGATACAATTTACAACGCTCTAAAAAAGATCTATCTCATAAGGAGACTTAGGAAACCTGATGCGGCTGTTAACTGTGACACTATTTAGCTATGGTAACTGGCTAACTAATTAACCATAGAAATTAAAAACGGGAAATACTTAAGGCGAGAAAGAGCTATACCGAAAGATAAACTCTTCTTTTTAATATCGCTCAGTCTATTTTATTTACAAAAGAAAGATACTTTTCGCAAAAGACAGAAAATCAGTAAGAAGGAGCAAGACTGTGATTCTGTCAAATTAATTAATGTCGCGATAAGGGAGTGACGTCAAAAAAAAAACAGAATTCTAAAAGATAAACAAAAATTTTGGTCGCACCGGGAAGGAAACTTGGCTTGGGACCACCCTGTAGAGTGGCCATTGATTATATTTCAGAGATATCATTTAACTTTAATTCTTGGGTCCAGCGAAGAGACCCATGTGGTGTATGTACGAATCTTGGCATGAGAAAGGAAATCACGGATGAAAGTGTTGTTATTACTTTTTCAAACTGTTGACATTAGACACAGTGTCGTCGAAAATAGCCATCTGGTGATAAGAGAATTTTAAGACATGAAAAAAATAAAGAATTTGATTATCAGGTAAACACGACCACCCAGTTAAAAGCTGACTAAGTGGATTTGGAATGTGATAAGGAATTAAATGGCAATCTGGGATTTGTAAATGTTTTGGCCAAAGGAAAAAGAAAAAAAAAGGATTTTGTAAAAATTTTTGATAATAATTCTAAGAGGGCCAGTCTCACCCCGCCCACACTGCCGAGAGATCATTGGCTAACTGGTAGCATGGGTGATAGGCGTAGGTGTATGTATGAGAAAGATGGAGAAGTTGTTAACACCCATTGAGGGGATTGGTATGCGATACCAATGTGAGAGAGGAAGAGTCAAGGAGAATAACTCTCCTCCGACCTTCCCTCACGGACGAGGGAGAAACCCCCGAAATGGAAAGTGATTAGTCTTCCAAAAATGGGAAGTAAGTAATTTTCCTGGCCTAAGAACAAAGAGAATTCCTGTTGGGAATTGTCAAAGTACCCAAATCACGTCAAGCCCCACCCCAAAGTTGTTCGGTGTCCATATAAACAAACGTCTCGAGGCAGCTGAGAGAGTTTTGGCAGTGTTTCAGATACGGTTGGAGTTACAGAGTGTTGCCTCGCAGAAGCTGACCGAAAGATTTCCACGTTCTTTTCGACTTAGTCTTCCTGCCAAAAGTAAGTTTTTATTGACGAACGACTTAAGATACCGTAACTGGCTTAAGAAACGCAAAAAGTATCACGAATCCATAGAAACGGGCCGGGAGAGAAAAGATAACGTTGTTATTTCTCAACATATTTGATCCTCATGAGTTTGTTTTATTATTTTTCTTTTACTTACGGTTGTGCGGTATCACCTTTACCCCGGATTCAGCTTGCACTATGGCCCGACGCCCGATTGATTTCATCTACCTAAGATCAAAGTCACAACGTGGGTAGGTTAGACTTGAGATCAAAGCAGTTACTTCGGTGACCAAGCGTTGGAGGCGAGCTGAAACGACAAAGCTGGTATCGAACCGGAAAACGACCAGATCGACCGGGACACAGGCTGGTGGCAGCGACAAGGAGTCAAACCCAAAATACTGGTGGAAGAAACCTTACAGCTTCGCGCCGCAACTGGGAGTTGACTACAGGCCGACGGCGGAGTGTCATATATTGACGTCGCGACCAGACTGCGACCGCAACCACCGGTGGATATCACATAACTAATTTTATAATATTTTAACAACTTAAATGTAAAAATCAATTATAATTAAGAAATAACAAATAATTGTATTAAAAATTCATTTTTCATCGAAATATTTTTTGTTTTCAGAAAATATTGTCCATATTCATAAAAGCATTTGAAATTAAATATTATATTTGTTTTATTGAGTTTTGTATGTTACAATTCAGAGCTGATTTTCAGGTGGGGGGGGGCAATTAAAAACAAAAAAAAATGATTTGCATTCCTGAAAGCCTTGTGCTTTTAACTATTGTAATCACTAAACATGATGCGATCGAATTTCTAGCGTTTTCATAAAATTAGTTATGGGGGAGGGTAATAAATATTTAAAAAAATATATATTATGCCATAACATTAATAAAAAAACATTTATAATAATTTCGATTATCTGTGAATAGTTCCTGAAAGTTTCATTAACATTCGACAATTATTATTTTTGCAAGATTTTCCAAATTAATGTGTGTCATACCAAAAAAACGTGCTAAAAATTTTATGTTATTTTACTAGTTCCGGTGATACAAAGATTTTTTTTTTTAATCAAAATTTAGAATGTTCTAAAAAGAAGGAAAATTTTTTTAAAATAATTAAAAAAAACTTTGGTCTTTCCTCTTCATAATAACATAAGCATTTAGACAATAAAATTTTGTTTTTGGCAAGGTTGGCGTCTTTTTTCATCAAGATTTCTATAATGGTTTCAGGTCAGGTGCCATTATTGCTTTCATTCCAATTTCAGATCATCGTTTTTGTTTTGTAATGGTTGAGTCTTATTTCTTGGAACACAGAGGATGTTAATTTTTCTGTTCAAGAAAATTCTTAACCAGAATATGAAAACCTGTCATCAGCATAGCCTCCGTCATCTATCCATTGGTCTCGAGAGAAAAAGCAAGAATGCTGTTTTTACTTAGTAATTCATTTGGGATATTGTATCGAATGCTTAAATCATCAGAGCACACATTTTTGTGCTTTTTATATGTGCAGAGCATAGCCTAAAAAGAGATTATGATTCAATAGACTGAGGCTCTCATTTCCTCCTCCTCATACGCATGATGAGGTTTGGAATCTTTCAGTGTTGGATTCCTCGCCAGACATGGACGATTTTGTGGACCGATATAGTTCTTATATCAGATCCAGACATTCGATGGATTTGGAGCTTGTAAAGTAGTTTCTAATGGATGGCAAAAGGAAGTATCTATTGATGTAATTGTATGCTGCTGTGAGGTCAACATGTTGGAGAAGTAAGCAATTTCCGAAAATTGTTTCATTACACATATGCCATTATTACACACCTTACCAGAGCGTAAGTGTCAGTTTGGAAATTATTTTTATAGAATGGTAAGAGTCTAATTAATACAATAACATTCACCATAATGGATCCAAATGAAACTTTGACATCTGTATAAAAGATTGCATTTCATGAGAAATCTACAATGGTCATTCTATTTATGCATTATGTCAAAAGTTCATCTATTTTTTTAAACATTTATCATAATTCAAATAGTCAATTCATTTGTCTTTTTGTAAAAATCAATTTGCCTATCCAAGTGTTGTGGGAAATTTGCCTCTGCTTTCCCACATGAAAGGTTAGGTTAAATGTGACAGAATCAATAAAAGCAACAACAGTTTGAAAGATTAAAGCGGACAATTCTTTCTTTTAAGCAGAAGAATAAATATTCAAACTCCTGCTCAGAGTGTAACATAGAAGAAGAAAATGTTTATTTACATACACAAAAAGATAAAGGGATATACACAAATACGAGAGAAAGAAAGAGAGAAGAAAAGTCCTTTAACTTCTAGGAAGAAAAAAATGTTCATATAAAAAGGCTTGCTCAAAATATTTCTCTGGGTACCTAAAAGTCCTTTAAGCATAGGATAAAGTTGAAAGACTATAATTCTACCCCTGTCTGAAAAAAAGCGTGGGGAAAAAGTAAAAATAAAACTTGTTTTTGTCAAACAGAAATACCATTTACCAAAAATCTGCTCTGAATAGTGAAATAAAAAAAATAAAATAATACATTTAATTAGAAAAGTTTTTAAGTGCTTTTATAAATAAGTTATATTAATGACACTATTGTCTTAATAAAAAAAAAAATCGATGAATAATGAATTTTTACAAAAATTTTCTTTTTAGAAAAATTTTTTAAATTTAAAATCTTAAATTCTGTATTAATTTCTGCCTTTTATATATATCATTATTAAATGAAAACTATATTAAAAATAATAAATAGAAAAGTTTAATACAAATCATCAAACACCAATATTTTTAAAAGAATTTTTTTTTGTATGTGTAAACAAGCGGATTTTTGTAAATACGGATGATCATACACGACATTATCAGACAATAAGAGCGATAACTACAGTAAATTTAAAAATCAACATTTCTAAAATCCAATAAAACAGTAGATTACGGAAAATATTTTACTAAATTTTTAAGATTATATAAAAAAGGCGCTCGCGTCATTTTCTTCAATTATGTTTTAAAGTCACTGTAGAACATTCGGTATCTCCACTAATTCGCCGAAAAAAAAACAGCATAGCATGATGGAAAAAGGCCCCAAACTTTAAAAAAAGTTTTATCGCCAAAATGGTTATGCTATTAAGGAAGGACCTAAGTATTTTTTTGATTATTTTATTGAATTTTTTCATCTTTTCTAGCACGTTTGAAATTTGAATTAAAAATCTTTTTTTTTTTTTTTTAATGTGAGCAGTCAACGTAATATCTACCTTTAGTATTTTAGCGCCTTTTTTCAGGTGAAAAATACATTGATTTGGAAATTCTTGCAAAAATCAAATAATTGTCGGATTTTAATGACACTTTCAGAACTTATTCACAAATGAATTAAATTATTTTAAACGTTATTTTTAGAAAGTCATGGTAAAAATATTTTATTTACACCTGTTATACTTAATTTTATGAAAACTCAATTCGACGGCGTACCTTTTAGTGATTAAAAGCAGGGTACTTTGAAGAATATAAATCAACGATCTTTTGTAAAATCAAAATACACAACTACCCAAAATTCATCCCTGAATTACAAAATACAAAAAAATAAATAAATAAAATATTATTTAATTAGAAAAGCTTTTAATAGCTTTATGAATAATATATATTAAGGACGCTATTGTCTGAAGCGAAAATATTTTCCGATGAAAAATGACTTTTTACAAGAATTTTCTTTCTTTTTTTTTTTTAAATTTAAATACAAAATGTGTTAAATATTTTAAAATTAAGTTTCAATGCATGACCTTTAGGGAATGCTGTTATTAAGTAGATCTATTTTTTACAGATCATAAATTTGAAAGATTATTACAATCTGTGATATACATGTATTTTAAAAAGATTTTATACTGTTTCATACAAACGTTTTTCCAAATATATGGATGGATGTGCTTGACATAATGTCAAGTGATTTAAGAGTTGTTTCCCCTGGCGGCAAGAAACTGACATTAGGAAAATTTTGTTTTCGTTCTGTGAGCACGTGTTGAATTCTCTGACCATCATTGCCACATTTTTAGAATTTTTAATTTTCTTGTTTTACATCCTATTTCACTAAATATTTTAATTTCTTTTTTTAAATATAATTAATTTGTTTTTCAGTGAGAGACATACTGCAGTTATTAATTATTTTCTTTTTTTAAATTTCAATTTTAGTGACGGAAAAGTGCAAGCTTTGGACATATCTTTCTTAAAAAAAAAAAAAAGTACCTATAATATTAGACTTTTGAAAATGTTTAATTTTTAAAAATTGCTGTATAGTTAAATAAGCTGGTTCACTTAAAATTCGATAATATTGTCCCTTCTGTCCGATAACTTCCTGACGTAAATTGTCAATACATCAACGTAAACATCAATTCACATGCTTCTCTTAATTAAACCTTAAATTTTCTAATTTTCCTCAAATAACTTTTGAAAAAGTTATTGATTTTTACAAGATTTTTAAAATGGAGAACTTAACTTTTGTTTACAAATTTCTCAAAAATGGTGGAGATCATTGCTGGCTCAAAAAAAAAAAAAAATCAAGATTTTAAACTAGTTTTGGACATGCTAAGAAGGATTACAAAATATGAAAGAATACTTTGCTCTTTCTTCTTAATAATAGCATAAACAGTTAAACAATAAAAAATTGTTTTCATCAAGTTAGAGGATTTTTTTTCATCAGGCTATGCTCTTTTTTAGTGAATTAGTGGAGATACCTAATTAAACCTGTCATCAGACTGTCAGCACATTTCTCAAATAAAGTTTCAGAAAAATATTTATTTTTGGAAGATTTTTTAATAAAGAGAATTACATTGCGAAGAAAGACAATTGAAAAAGGGGGCCATTAATCAGTTATTTTAGCAAAAATAATAATCCTTCCGGTCAATTCAAATTAGTTTTTGAAATACAGCAAAATATTTTGATTATCGGAAATATTAAATTTAATCTTAGCTTGAAATTAAAACTAGAATAAAAGCTTCAAGATTTTTCATTTTAAAAAATTCAGTTTAAAGCAAAGGTATCACGTTTTTTGTGGGGTCCCTATTTAACCTGATCTTCAAATGTTTAACTCTTGTTTTTTTAGCAGCTAGATATTGCTATATACATTCCATCAATGCATTTTCTCTAAGAATGCACTTAACAGTCTATACTGAGCCTAAATTGGACAGGTTAAATTAAAATAAATGTGGCAGAGAGCAATGGTCACCCTTGAAATAATAATTATAGTAATATAGAATTTTGTTTATAGATGAGAAAAATAAGCTGTGGTGAAGTTTGTGCCCAGAGAATATGTGCTTCATCAGAATTATTAATTATTAATATAAAATGTCAAAGCAACAGTGTTAATATGAACTATTGAATACCAATTGAGAAGGAGAAACAGTTTGTTTAATCGTTAAGGGGGAGAGGTCAGTAATCAGGTTGTATTCTAAGGTTACTCACACCCTAGGCTTTTGTCGCTAACACACACGTTTATTTAAGTGCGTGTTTATGCGAAATCAGCCAGTCGTTAAGTGAGTTGACAAACAGTTGCAGCTACTGGCTATCACGTAGGGTGCTGCCACCATGATCTTGTCACCATAACAGAGTTGCAGACTGGCCATCACACAAAGGACTACTACCGCTACTGTCACCGCCTTCACCACCATCATTCAACATGTCTGCTTGATGCTGCTGTAATAAGGGAGGAAGCGAACTCAATTTATCTGTGATATTGGCACAATTCTGCCAGTGAACCCCCCTTATATCCTGATAGGGAAATAATTATAGCAACTACTAAAAACAAAAATGGTGAACCTGAAAATTACTTCTCTCCTTTCAGAATTATTTGCAATATTTGTTTTTTTTTTCTGGACTTGATTTCATATACACTACTTTCTTGTAAAAGAAGCATTATTCTTTTTGTACCAATTTCTTCCTTATATACATAAATTTTTCTTTGGACTTGAATCGACTTGTTCATATTTGATTTTTCTGCTTGGCCTGATTCTTGCCCTAATGAACTTGCAGGTAGATTAGCTGAATCTTCTGGGATCTATGATTTGTTAATTGCTCTCCAGGATCAAAAAAATCACAACATGGGTGGAAAGTGGAATCAAATCAGCATTGTGAACTGGAGACTTTGATTGAACCTGTAATATTGGACCAGGACAGAACCAACAGCCAGTCTTGTAGAGTGCATCGATCCAGTGGGGTCAGGATAGGTGTTACATAAATTCATCCATCAGTTGTCTTACAGTCATTTTTTTGAAATTCTTTAGTCTGCTTAAATAGCTTTCAAGGGTAACCAGATCTTAATCATTCTGATACATTGCCAGTCTCTCAAAAGTTTGAAAGAACGTGAGAAACTGCACATCTTGATATTCAAAGTTTCGTAGCTATTTCTCTCGGATTCATATTCGGAGACATTTCCACAATCTCCATTCTGTTTGTGTTGTTTTTTGCGATTTTAACCATGATTTCAATTCATTAAAGAACTTGTTAATGCAAATTATCCTGACATAAATAACAATAATGCAAATTTTAATGAATGGAAATAACTTAAGAAAATGGTCCATTCTTGTAGGTTTTTTATTTTAATCATTTCATCCCAAACAAGGCAATAAAGCCACTAAGATGCAAGGGGGTTACTGAATGTTAGAGAATATGAAGAACAATAAAAGAACCAGAATTAAGACAGAAGATAACGATTGACATTGATCTTTAAAAATTTAAATGCCAACTTGGCTGGGATGCAAGAAGCTGGAAGAGAGTTCCACAAGCAAGAATTGCAAGAGAAGATACAGTTAGCATAGAACTTACAGTAACATCTAGCCATATAAACTGTAAAATGATGTGACCTTGCCATCAATCTAGTACTGTACATAAAGGTGCCAAAGGGGAAAGTTCATCAGAACAATTACCATGAAAATATTTTTAGAAAAGGCACAGAGAAGCTATGTTATGGTGGTGGGAAAGTGACTGAAGCTGAGATGCCAGGTCAGGACCAATAACATTGCAGATTCTCATTTGGATTTTATCAAGAATCTCTAAATGCATAGCAGAAGCTGCAATTGTAATAGCAATATTCAATGCATGGACAAATGGTAGACTTATATAAATGTGTAAGATAGGGGTGCTGAAAATTTTTTAGCCCAAGAACCTCTTATAAAAATTTAAATCTGATATTTGATTAGATTTTGGGAAGTTCATCAGGCCAAGAACTTATCAGTACTCCTCATATGTGAGTAAATAAATATATGAGAGAAGCAAGTATATAAGTGCAGATATTTATACCATTAATCTTACTTATTATAAAACGCAGATTGTGTGTGTGTGTGTGTATATTCGTTTATATATGGGATCGTGTTTCCTACATTTTTCAACCGATTTCAACAAAACTTCACAGGACTACGTAAAATTACCTTGCAGTGGTTCTGACAGCGACAAAAATTGGAAAAACAATTGTTTTTGCACGAAATCAATTTGAAAACACGATTAAGTCGCCAGAATGAAAGGGGGACAACTCATATCAAGTTATACTTATTATAAAACCCAGGTTGTTTGTGTGTGTGCGTGTGTGTGTGTGTGTGTCTGTGTTCATTTATATATGGAATCGAATTTCCTACATTTTTCAACCGATTTCAACAAAACTTCCCTTTTTTTTGGCAGTTAGTGTTTCTTATTGTCTTGCACACTTTTTTCTTTATTTTTACATTCAGAATGCTTTAAAAATTCCATTTACAAGACAATTGTTTATAATAAAATTCTATTCAATCGGTAGACTCATAACGATTGAAAACAATGTTTTTGTTTGAGTTTGGGTTTGACCAATTCATTAAAAACTAATTAAGACATGCGTGTCCATCAACCTTAAACAATAATCTTTGTCAATTTTATTTTTCAGTCTTTATGATGGTCGATACTTGATCTATCTCTTACTGTTACATCCCCGGGCAACGCCGGGCTCTACTGCTAGTATCAGATAAATAATTCATTAAGATACTTTTATTTATTTTTCTCTGGTTTACTAACCTGGTTTAACAAACTAACATTTACAAAACAACTACAATCACCCATCATCATACCTGAGAGGGTTAGAAAAAGTTATTGATTTTTTTTTCTTAAGCTTTTTTGTTAATGAACACAGAAATTAAACATTTTGTATGTTTGCAAAGGACCATTTTCACAAATGAATTATACTGCCTGTTTCAAGCATTGCATTCATTCACTTTCAACACTAAACCTCTTCCCCTGCTAAACTACAGTATAACAAATCATGAATGCTCACTAATTTCAATTCATTTAGTTAAGATCAAGTAACTTGAGATAATGAATACTTGCAACTTCATTAAGTAATGACATTACAACACAAATAGATTTGTTGCTATTTTATTCAGTGTATTTGCATCACAAAATAAGAAAGCGTTTACAAGTAGACAAACAAAATTCAGCATTAAATAAGCAGCTTGTTCTAATTATTTGGGCATTTTTCTCAATTTCCAAATATCGGATACAGAAATACAAATGTTGTCAAGGCAAAAATTTACCTGAAAATTTATTTACACCAAATTATCATTTAAGTCACCAAAAGACAATAAACAAACAAAAAAAAAATTGAATATGGACAGTGACTAACATATGATGAATCTATAGTGATTTTTTTTTCTCTCATATTTCAGGGTTGTTTTTTAAAAAACTTGATAGCATGAAGAAATTTAATGTGATGGAAAAATATTTTTCCAAATATCAAAATCAGTTTAGGGTCAAAATTGATATATAAAATAAGCAAGAAACAAGTCATTAAACATGGGAGAGGAAGTGTCTCACAGTTACATGATCTAAACTAAATGAAACAAAAACCTACAAAAAAATTCTCACAGGTTAAGAAATATTTTTGTTTGCATTTTAAATTAGATGTTTTGTATCATTCAGATATACAAAAGAAAATAATATATATATATATATATATATATATATATATATATATATATATATGGTTATTTTCTTTTGTATATCTGAATGATATAAAAGATCTAAAATAAAAAAAAAAAAAATCTAGCATTTTCATATTTCCAAAATGCATCAAAAAAACTTTCAACAACAATGATACTAATTTCAAAAATAGAAATATATATATATTAGTATCATTGTTGTTGAAAGTTTTTTTGATGCATTTTGGAAATATGAAAATGCAAGATTTTTGTTTCTTTTTTGGTGACTATTTAGACACGTTTCTTACAGACACAATAACATGTGTAAAAGGAAGACTTAGGGAAATATCTGCAAAAAATAATCAAATTGAAGCAGCTTGAACAATAATACTCCCCATTAAATTACAAAAATACTTGAAAAGGAAAAAGTAAACCAAGTTCCCAACTTTTATTGTAAAAATGAGTACATTGTTAGAATACAATGATTTATGTATTTTTCTCTGGTTTATTAAACTATATTAATAAATAAATTTAAATAGGATCTAAAAAATCAACTGCTGTTTTATTTTTAGCAAACTATTTTTTTTAATAACTAAAAAGTGATTTTAATAATATTGTACTCGATTTTAAGATCTTTTATCAAATATTCTTCTTTCATTAAATTGGAGCTTTGTTAATAGATTTAAAAACATGGAATGTAGTTTATGTATTAGAATTATAATAAATATCAGAATGAGATTACTTTCTGCTAAGTGAAGTGAGTAAATCAAAAAGAAGAAAGAATATTACTGACATTTGATAAAGATCATATTTAATGGGAAACTTGCTTGAGATGAAAAAAAAAAAAACACTAAATCATATCTTATGTGATGGGGTCAATTTTATGTACGGATTATTTCTGTGGAAAGAAACTTTAAACTTGTTACAAATGAAATTTTTAATTTGAATATGTTTGTCATTCAATAAATTTAGAGAAAGAATGTTGTTTCTAAACTAAATTCTCCTCCTCAAGCACAAAACTAAGAGAAATCATCAGTAACTTCTGTCTGGATTTCTGGATTGAGGATTTTACATGATTTACATTTGGACAAACACCCGAAGAAGGCTGGAGAACATAAGAGCCAAAACATTGTGAGATGAGGATAATAGTCCAAATTTAAATAATGTAAAAGTCATCAGTAAGATTTAAAATTTACTTTTAAAAATAAAATGAGAAATGACAAATTTACTTGTCTCTTCAAAGAATTGATTTAATTTGTTTTGTATTTAATTATAGAATAAATATCTTTATTTATAAAAGGTACCATGATTTATTTCTGCTCAGACAATGCTAAATTTATGTAAATGAATTATTATGAACTGTTATTGAATTCTAATTGACTTTGATCATCAGAGAATTTAGCCAAAGAGTTGAATCATTTAATTATGTTAACTGGTGTTATAACTTGAAACACTAATTGACCAATACAGATGATATGAATCAATAAAACTAAGAAGAAACATTTTAACCAATCATTCCTGAAATTGGGCTAATACTAAAATACAAATTTTGTCACAAATTATTTCAGTAAAGTTTGTCAGCATAGGCATAGAATCTAAATCAAAATAAAATAGTTACAATCCACAGCAAGATTTGGTTATCTTTTATGCTTTACATACACACACGTGTGTGTGTGTGTGTATATAGAGAGAGTATTAAAGAAGCATGCATTAAATTATACTAATGTAATTTACATACCTTGGCTTCATAGGAAAGAAAAGGAGATATTGACGATAGGAGATGTAAGAAAACCAACTGCAGTGTGTAGGTGGGGAGAAGAACAATGCATTTTCCCAAAATTTATATGTGTAGATTTAGGCTTGAATCTATGACAAAAGTATATTTGCAAGATCAATTAGAGCATTCACATGCATATTTCTATATCAACTTAGAAGATGAGGTATCATTGTTTTTATAGATGTCACTTACACAGCACACAATATATCTTTTATATGCCTTTATAATGTGTAAAAGCATGTAATTCAGAATATATTAATGGGCATTGTTTCTTTTACTCTTAGCTGCCTTTCCTACAAATTAAGTTAACAGCTGACTTCAATTCAGATTTTTAACTTAGATAGTTTTGATTAACTTAAAAGAAAACATGTTTATCTTTGATGATCATTTTGAGCAATTAAAATAATGGCAACCCAAAAGCAATTTCATATCAGCAAGCCTATTTGTGGTATTTGCAAAAATGTTCTCCAAAGCAACTCTCATTTTGCAGACAAGTTATTAATGATTCCTTTTAATCTCTTCCTCTATATATATATATATATATATATATATATATATATATATATATAATATGAGAGAGAGGGAGATTTAAAATTTAAAAATAATTCATCCATTCAATGAATATTCAAAATTTCATAATTGGTCAAGACCCAAATTCTTTAGTTTCTGGTGTGATTGGTTTGAATTCATAATTTCCTTGACCATCCATTTTCAAATAATACTGAAAAAGAAAAGGAAACATTTACAGAACAAATAAGATATAATGGTTAAGTTTGAAGTTTCTATTCATCTACATCAGAAAATGTTTTGGTTTTCTCATTTAATTGCACTGGGAGGCGCAGTTTGCAGGATGAGTTCCAGGTACTAAATTTTCATTTTTTGGCTCCACAAAAACACTGTAAAGAGTTGAAAATTGGGTCTTTTGTCTAACATGAATATAGTATATGTTCTTGTCTAATAAAGTGTATCTCATCAACTTCATAAAGATAATTTAAAAAAAAAAAAAAAACCTAATTAAATGTTGAGTAATATTAAACATATGAAAATTTGTTTAAAAAAGTGTATATAATGGATTGTTTATTTCTAAAGCCAGTCTAAAACCTAGTAAAAAAATTATACATTTTTCAGTTAATATCCAAAAGGAGACTTTATTTTATTCTCCATAAAGGGGGTCTTAGCAAAATATAAGGGTCAGCAAAGAATTTGCAGTCTGTTAAAACTAAGAACTGCAAAAATTTGAACATTTATTATAACATTTATATATTTAAAGAGAGAGAGAGAGAAAAAAAAGAAAGAAAAATGTCCAAGATTTTCTTCCCCTAAAGGTGATAGTGACCAGCCATTTAACCACAATCATCTAATAAACACAATTAATTACCTGAAAATATGAAACGTAAATTTTCAGCACTTTTTATTTTTCTTCATTGACTTCTTCTGCCCCATAATAGTTGACATTTAGGGCATGAAATGTGTAGGTAAATGTAACAACTGTTATGGGACAGATGTAATAAAAAGATTTTAACCTGCAACTTTTCTGAGATTAAACAGCAAGAATAAAAGCAATTATATATTAAATTAAATATCTTTATATATATGTACATCCATAAATATTTTAAGAAATAAAACCTAGTGTCTGAAAGCAGCCAAGAAATGAAGGTAAGTTCTTAATTGAATCAAAGAAAATTCCAAATACAGGATCAATAAAAAATCCTCTATTATTTGTTCAAGGTGTTCAAGCCCAGTTAACCTGCTTAATAAAATACATTAATAATTACAAAAAGAAGGAATTTTAGCGTTGAGAACAAATTCTTATTTCTTTATTTTAGATTACAACAGAATATCAAAATTAGCAATTTTCAAACTTTATATGGATGCCTAAACTATCAAGATTACTTGCTTGAGTTTAGAAATCATTACTCAACATTCATTTTTTGTAGTCATGCAATGATAAGTTGCTCTGATCTTTAATTTACTGCAGTACAAGAATTCATATGGAATGAAAAAAAAAAGAAAAAAAAAACTTTCTTACCTCATGATGTTCCCAAAGAGACTTCCGGTGAGACACGGTGAATAATGTTATACCAAGCTATAAAATAAAATTTATTTTAAAATAAAAGTCATTAAGTAAAATTTTAACAGGCCTAACTCATTGCAAAAATGAAAAAAGCATTTCTAATGACATCAGTTATACAACTAATTTTTTCATTCCAGCAATATTTATAGAGACATTTATATACATTTCAAGGAGTATATTAATGATATTGGAGTTTAATGCAATGTTGAGTACTAAACTCATCATCAAATTTGATGTAATGAATTTGGATACACCTGTGTTCCCCCTCACAGGAATATGATTGGCTGGTGTCAGCCATAAATACAGGCTGATGTGGAGGTACATGACGCCTATTGACGACTACGCCATTGGCTATCCTATTGGCCTACACCTATTGACTGCGAGTACGACGAGTACCAGTTCCATTACTGCTACCTGCTAGATTGTTCTACTCGGTTACAGTAGCCTAAACCACTTAGCTACTTCGATCAAATATATCCCTTCCCAGGACATATCAAAATTAAAGACTACTGAGAACATTAACTGCAAGATTTCAGTTTGCTATTCTTACAAAAAATATAACTGATGATTGAAATACAGATTATTTGTTTTGCTTTGTATTTTTTTTAGATTTCCAATGCTTATGGGATATCATGCATCAATTATTACTTTCCATTCATTTTGATATTTGTGTCATTTGTTCATTTCTTCTACTGAACCAGAAGATATGACTTTTCTGAACTTCCTATTGACAGGGAGTCAGATGAATTTCAGCCAATGCTTTAATCTACTAGGCCATGTGTCATATGGATGAATAAAGAAAGGATTCAGCTCAAAATTCCAAAAAGATTATTAATTAGGCTACTTGAAGAAAGCCAAAGGGTACAATAGTCAAACATTGTTAATGTAACAACAAAATGAGTTTCCTAATCTGAATGTAAAAGTATAAAATAGTGATAATTCTTTATCCCAAAAATTCAAATGGATTTTTATTTTTCCTAAATTCATACAGTAATTTCAAGATGTGAAATAATTTTGAAAAGTAAAATGATGAAGCTCAGCTTTTCAGGCTAATGATTTCTTTCTGTGCATCAATAAAAAACAGTATTAATTTATTTAACATGATCAAGACTATTTTTTAAATTAATGTTAATAAGGCTGGTAAGTAAATAGAATATAAACTTAATCCAATTATATACACAAAATACATAAGTTTGCAGACTAATGAAAAAAAATGTTTTAGGCAACAAATATTTTTCAATATGATTGCCTTTTTTCTCAATGAACTTAATTTAGTGATATTAATCACACAGATTGAACATTATGCAGTGAAAATGTCAGATCAAAATTCAGCTAATAAGTATGCATCAGACTGTGGAATTATTGATTCATCCTCTTATATTGGGACAAATTTTCAGTCCTGATTTTTAGAACATTCAAATATTTAATTGAAAAATAATTCATTTTGATTGGTTTTAGTGTTTAACAGTAGATAGGAAAATTCCTTTCAAACAAAAATTTTAACCTTACTTTTCGGCAATGCTGATAAATGAATCCCTCAACATCAACACTGACAGCACTTGTACATTCATCAAGTATGGCAAATTGAGGTTTGTGATAAAATAAGCGAGCCATCTATTGAAAAGAAAATGAATATTTTAAAAAATAGTATTAATGAAAATCTGTCTCTCTATGTATATATTTTTCAGACCATTTTCCTTGTTTCTGGTACATATTTAAATATAAATTGTCCAATGTCTGAGTACTTTCAGCTTTCATAAGCCATTATCAAAAACTTTGTTTTTTTTGTATTATGTTGATTTCATCATTTTCAAATATGCCGCATCTTCACGTTTGTGTTATAGATTTTTTTATGAAATATATTTGATATGTTCCTAAATTTGACAACATTTTATTAATGCTGCCACATAAAGATGTGATATTTGAAAATGATGAAACTGACATAGCACACAAAACAAAACCTCTCTAATAATGTCTTATGAAAGGCAAAAGTAATCAGACATTAGACAATTTATATTTAAATATGTACCAGAAACCAGAGAAATGGCCAAAAATATAGAGAAAATAAATTAAAAAATCTTTAAAGAATTCTTATTAGTCTAAACTGTAACCAAACTCATTTATATGAAAAAATTCTGCTCATATACATCTCCAAATGTAAAATAATAAAGAATAAAATTACAACATTCAAAACATTAATTTAAAACAGGGCCAATACAAGAGTAGAACAATAAATATTTATTATACACTTTTACATTAGAGACTACTTAGTCTTTTTAGTCTTTTACATTAGAGACTACTTAGTCTTTTACATTAGAACATGTAAGTAACCACTACAAAATTGTACATTTTGTTTCAACATTTAATAAAATGTCTTATCAGGTGGTTAACAATCATTGTTAACCACCTGATGAAATGTTTTATTAAATCTTGAAACAAAATGTACAATTTTGTAGTGGTTACTTACATGTTCTAATGTAACGGTGTATAATAAATATATATATATATATATATATATATATATATATATAAATAATACAAAATTTCTACTGAATACAATACTCAAGTCTCTCAAGGTAGAGGGTTAGAGTTAAAATAGTATGAGATGTGAACAGAAGAGGTGATAGAAAATGAAAATTATGAGAATAAGAACAAAAGATAACTCTTGGCCTTTAACTTGAAGAAGTCAAGATTGAAGTGATAAATGTGTATGTGCATATACATAGACTTATATACTAACAAAAATATATATTTATACATGTTCATATAAATAATTTAATAGATTCCATTACAATTTTAGTGGCAATCTTTTGATTCGGTTTTCAAAACAATAAAGCACAAGAACTTATAATTCATTGTCAAGTTTGCTGAATATTTGAATATTACAGCCTGAGTATAAAAGATGGACACCACCAGACTGAACCCATAATCATTGCAGAGGAAGATCAGTTGCTTACATCTCTCTTTATGACTTTGTTTATATTCTATGTATGAAGAATAAAATATATGTATATATGAATAATAGTAAGTAAATAAATGACCTATGTTTTGTTGGAACAAAAAATGTCACAACATATTGTATAAATGTAAACGGGTGAGATAAGTTGTTTTTTATTCTTATTTAGGAAGTCTACATTACATTTCAAATTAACAAATATAACAAAAATAAACAAATATCCTATAATATTGATTTCAAGAAGATATCATTCCCATTAGAAAAAAAAAGAAAAAAAGAATTGTTCTACATGTAATCAGGTATGAAAAGACTCCTAAAATACTTACAGCCATTCTTTGCTTTTCACCACCACTTAAAACATCCATCCAGTCCTGAAGAAGAAAAAAAAAAAAAAACAAAAAAAAACAACATGATGTGGAAAAAATTTAAAAAAATAAAGAACAAAATTTAAATTTGGGATTTTATTTTTCAAAAAGCTAAGAAACAAAAAAATTTTGTTAAAAAATAAAGAAAAGCGTACTAAACTTATGCAATATGGCAGTGAATATTTGCGAAGAAACTTGAAGCAACAGAAATGTGGTTCTACAAAAGGATGCTGAGAATATCATAGACCAAATAAATGGAACACACAAAATAAACAAACAAAACTTAGGTGCTTTTTTTTAAGCTAGTAAATGAAATCCAAATTAAAAATTATGGTTGAAGGACTTAAATTTAGACATTTGTATTTATATCTAAATGTGAAAAACATTAGGGTCTAATTGTAAGAATTAATTATAATTTAATAAACAAGAAAATTTTATTCAAGGTGATTTAACAGAAATCTTTAAATAAAAATAACAGTAAAATTTAACTAATTTGTTTCTATATTTATTCATTCTTAAATCTTTAAAATTTTAGCTGTTTTTTAGATTTTTTCCTAAACATTTTAATGATGTTTTTATTATGCTACTAAGATGATTAAATAATAAGTTAAAAAAAAGATTTGATGGAGTTTAAAAATTGCAGGGATGATTAAAGTTACTTCATGAGACAGTTCTTGGCCCTGTTTTTAAAATTCCAAACACTTTAAGCATTTCCTAGAAGTTATTTCATTTTTAGACAACACCTCTACCATCACCTAACTCCATTTGTATTGCATTAAATGATCTGATATCTTCATTACCTACCCAAAACAAGTATTTTCTAAAGGTTGCTTAGTTTAGCTTATTGATATCAAGCATTTTAATTTGGGATCTTAATAAATATTACATATTTGTACATACACATTATACCTAATATTAGTTTAATGCAAAAATAATTGCATTTTTGGAATAAACTATTATTTAACTATTTTCCTCTAATATACTGATTTAAAGTGAAATTTTTTTTACACTGTTTTATGCTAATGGTTTGGTTTTCATTGATTAGCTTTGTTTATTTTAGGCTGTCAAAGTAAAGAGCAAAAAAATCAAAAAAACAAATTCTATTTTATTGCAAGCATTCAAAACGGGACATAAAGCAGCAGAATCTACCCGAAAAATAAACTGAACATTTAGCCATGGAGACTGTCAGTGAATGTACATCTAAACACTGGTTTCAAAAATTTAAATCACAAAGAAATCTGATTGAATATATATATATATATATATATATATATATATAATAGCTAACAAGAATGACATCATTTGTAATCACTTTCATTCTATTTATTAATTCAGTAATAGTGAAATTCATTTGTTCATAAATTATGGTGTTAATCTACTTGAACAAAATAAAACATTTTGCTAACCTACCAAAAGCTTAATTTCTTGACTGTTGTGTAGAGATTTCCTTATCTAGATGCAAACATTAGGTGCAGACTCATTTAGTCATCCTTTTAAGCAGTTAATGAAAAAAAAATGAACAGTAGCTTCGTAACTGGACATCTGCACTTCAGACAGCATTTCTCCATTGCAATACAAAGAGTGACATTGATGTCAGGGATAAAGGTGGATGTCAATGGGAAAATTCAAAGATTGAAGAATTATTCTAAATATGAAAAGGGAGATAGTTAAAGTTGCTATAAAGATATAGGTATCTGACCATAAAAAAAATGGCATATGTTATATTTTTGAGTGGCTTATACAAAATAAATACTAATTGATTTCATTCAAAAGTTCTGCCTGAGTTTCTTTTTGTGTAGCTTTTGAGAATATCTGCATCATTAAATAAAGATTAGATGAAAGAGAGCACATAGAATTCATTGGTTCTTTACTATCTCTTGCTTATGACTTTAGCCAATTGTTTTCTTAAACCAAACAATCTTCTACAAAAGAGCACATAATGTGCATTAAATAATCTTCTTTAGACAAGTAATGAAATTGTAGAAAGAGGATTGAATTTCTGTTGGTTGTCCCTAAAAATCTCTTTCATTGCATTAATAAGAAGGGGTAATTCAGAATTTTTTTATGGATAAAAACTAATTGTGGAAGTTATTCAATGATTCATAGAAATTTTCAGTAAATCACTTTGAACCCAACTTCAATTTTCTTAATCAAATTAACAGCTGAAACACATTCATCTCTTGACAAATCAATTGTGCTATCAAGAGAGACTCCTCTTTTTTATAGAACTGAAGTTATTGATTGACAGACAAAGCTTTAACACTTGAATCATATTACACAGAAATATTGAAGTCTGAAAAATGCAATACATGGCACTAACCTTTACAGATTCCCAACCATCTTCTCTTTCAAGCAAATATCCAAGTTGAACCTGAAAACATTTAATTATAACAAATTAAAAATGAATCACAAACTTTTCTGATGCAACAAGTATGACTTAGATAAAAATCTAACAACAAATCTAATGACTTAGATGTGTTTGTTTTAATTTCAACATTTATCATTAAAATATGTTGAGTGTTTCTAAATCAAAATCTTTAATTTACAATTTTAAAAAATTTCTCAGACAGATGAACCCTATCAAACAAAGGAAAACAGCATACTGTCATCCAGGAGATTTCAAACTATACATGGTAAAATTAGCACCTTTGCGAAAGAAAGAGAACCACATGGTATTGAAATTTGTATTTCCACAACCAGCATACTCGAGTGACAAATTAATATATGCTATCTCTTTCTAATGCAAGCTCTGTGTATATGCTAAAATGGATTTATCCAATTGGTGTGTCAATGATCACCAGTTTCTTTTCTTGGAGAAAATTATTTTTTTCTTTTCTTTATTATTTGCACATGATTAAGACTGAAGAATAATGGATTGGCTGTAACTTTTTAATTTTATCAAGTACACAAGGAGAGGGGGGATGTTCAGTTGTCTGAACAAAATTTGTAATGTTGATAATTCTTAATGTTATAAACAAATTAAAAAGTGTTATTCATATCACTCAGAAAAGGAATACAAATAAATACTTTAAGTATTTTTAAATGCATAAATTCTTTCAATAAAAATAATAAATAAACAACCTTCTCTAAAATATCAACAAGTTCCGCATCATTAATTTCTCTTTCTATCTGATCTGCATGTACATCTGGATAGATCATCTGTTCCCGCAGGGTCCCAACTGCCATGTATGGACGCTGAGAGAGAAAAACAAATGAATATCTGTGTCAATGAAGAACCTCTTGCTGGTTAAAAGAGAACTTAATTAAGAAAGAAGATCAATTGCATAGTGCAACTTTGAATAATTTGAAACGTTTTGACACAGTTTAAAAAGAATAAAAGAAAGCAATTGCATTACCTGGGGAACATAGAAAAGCTTTCTTTTGTCTGGTTTGGTCATCACTCCTCCAAATAATGGCCATAACTAAAAATAAATTCAACCAAAGATTATAATTAAGATTTGCTCAAAAGATTTTTTTCAAATTGAAATCATGAGAATCTTGAATAGTCAAATATACACCAAAAACTGTATGTAGACAAAAAAAAGTACACTTACTCTTATTTTACGAAGAAATTTTTTTAATTGGTCATTAAACCACTCAATAATGTATATACAGCAAACACTTAAATTTCACTGTTTATAAAATATAAAGTATAATTTATTTCAAATATAATTCAATTCACTAAGTGAGTTAAAATGTTAAATCCAAAATACACAATTATTTTTGTTTTAAACAATGTGTAATCAAAATTACTAATTATGTTAAATTATAAATTAGATTTACTAATCTCTTCATATAAAAAACAAAAAAATCTAAGGTCAACAAAGAGTTTGTGCAATTTTTAAAGGGAGGCAATCCCTTTAAAAATTGCACAAACTACATGACTTTTGTAATCAGTTCAAATTTAAGAATTTTAAAATTGATTAAATAAATTTTACTTCTGAAGAAATGCGATACTAAAAGCTTTAATTCTTAACATCATATCAAATTTGGAATTTCACATCAATATTTTTTCTTCTGAAAAGTTTGTTTTGCTTTGAGACTGTTCACTTACTTCTCCTAGCGTTCGAAATAAAGAACTCTTTCCACAACCATTAGGTCCACATACTAACACATTCATATTGGAATGAACCTGTAATTTGAAATAAAATAGCATTATTTCTGTCACTGATTACACCTAAGTTTCATATATTTACCTACAAGGTACAAGTTATTTTAATATTTTTTTAATATTTATTGTTATACACATGGTGGAGAAATACTTATAATAAAATTATATTAATTAAAAGAAAAAAATGTAAGTTAACCTACTTTTGATAAAGAAATAATTTTTCTTTTACTTTATAGATATATGAGGCATGAGTATATCCCATTGTTTCTGTTTAAAAATGAATAAAGAACCAAGTCAAGTTTTTAAACTTGGAAATTTAATATCAGGCACTTCTAAATCAATTACAAAAAAGTATAAATATCAGTAATTCATTAAAATTGTTTTTAAATATAAAAACTAAATAAACCATTAAAGAACATTTCAGTTTTTTCCTTTTTTCATAGAGGGTTTGTTGTAACAAGCATCACCAACTTAACACAAACTTTGGGATTTTCAGTTGCCAGACAAGGGATCCAATATCATACCACATACCACACATACAAATCAATATTAATGCGACACTTAATTCTGATCCAGATTTTATAAGTAAACAGATATCTGAAATCTTTTACCTCAAAACTCAATTCTTTAATAAGAACATCACCATTTGGAGTTACTAAAGGCACTTTTTCAAATCTGAAAAATAAATAAAAATCAATCTATTACTTTCTAGGCAATATATGTGAATACTGTTGCTTGATGTTGTGCTCATTCTTACAATATTTCTATCAGATGATCAATTGGAATAATGTCAATGAATAAAAAATGTTTACTTACTTGATCATGTGATCCTTGAAAATCACTTTGCCACTACCAGGTTTTAAAATACTGGAACTATTTAAACCTATGAAAAATAATTAAGATTTCTCTTTACCAAATTCTTGCACAAAGAATGAAACAATGCGAATGTTGTCAGTTGATATGCAAATGAATTCATAAAAACTGTTTTTTATCAATAAGTTTTTTCTAAAATCAGAATAATGATATATATATATATATAAAATTTATTGTGGGATTCAAGAAATATATGTATAGACTGACATAGCTAGGTAGAGTGTGGATATATCATATTCATTATTATATGACTTTCCATTCAGACTAGTATACTCATTTATACATTTTAGTTATTGTACTCTTTTGGACATCTTCCAGTATTTGCTTAATTTATGTTAAACATTAATTAGAGAATATTCTTATTACACATAAATAGCAATGAGCAGTTTTTTTGTTTTTTTTTTTAGCTATAACTACAAATGAATATAAATCCATTTATATGCTTATAAAGATTAGAAAGATCACAAAGCAATATAAGGTAATATGAAGAAACACTACAGTTCAAAAGTTTGAAGCCAGCACCCCCACCCAGAATTAGCATGATATGAACTTGACAAAATAGTGAAACCTTTCCATCCCCAAAATGAAAAAGAGCTCTTAGAGTCATTGAAAAAAGAATGGAATCAATTATCAAACTTATACTTTGAGAAACTTTTGCAATGAATGCCAAAAATTTGTGCTGCAGTAATCAAGGCTAAAGGAGGATAATTCGATGAGAGCAAAATTTAATCATAAAATGCTTCTTTTTTTTTTTGTCATAACAAAATTTCTAATAAAAAATCCTGTCTCACCTTTTTTAAACCATGTTTAATAATTTTATTTAAAGTATAAAACAACTACTTTTTGGGCCAATTTAAAAAATTACCAAGGGTGGTCCTAAACTGTTCAATGTAAGCGAATTATGAAACAGACCACAATAGAGTGATAAGAATCCAATATGAGACTATAATCTAGCCATAACACTAAAATCTCTCTTATGACTAATTTATCTATGTTAAAATGAATTTATGAATTTAATGATTATTAGATTATAATATCTATCAGTACCATTTATTACTTGAATAATAATGAGTGCAGATACCAATAATATACATCATAAGACTTTGCCAAAACTTAGAAAACTGTTTATAAGAAAAAGCTACATTAAAAACCAACATTTCTTTTCAAAGTCTTAGAATGAACTTGGCTTACAAGTCGGGAAAAGACAGTTTAAAAAAATTGAATGCAAACTCACCATTATCAGTTACCATAGTACGTTCATAATGACCTTTGTTTAAATCTTCAAGAACGTTCATCAATTCTGTTACACGTGCTGTGAAACTGCAGGAAAAAAAGATAGTGTGAATACAACTATTTTCTTTTAATAATATATTATTCAAACAGAATTGAAATTCTAGAGGGTTTTTTTCAATATCCATTTTATAATTTTCTTTTTATTAAAAAAATTAATTTTTCACAGCATCATTGGCTCCAAAATATAAAACTTTAATTTTTATTAAAAACTACTTCAGTGAAATAGAATTACTTTAAAACTCTTTTTTCTTTCATGACCTACAGCTTTAGTATTTTGATAAGAATGATCTAAATTTCTTTGAAAGCTTCATTAAAATAAAATTTAACAATTCTGCTTAAATCAAATCTTAGTTTTATTTTATTCCCAAACATATAGACTAGAAATTTAACGTGGTTAAAAGTCTGAATCAATTTTCTGAATGTTGATATTACCTGAAAAGATAAAAGCCTAAGAAATTCTAGATTAAAACCATAAAAGCACTTTTAATTTTACATTAAAAAATTAATCAAATTATATATATATATATATATATATATATATATATATATATATATAAACAAGAACAGGTAATATCATACTCAGTATTAGAAAAAGCCACTGAGCCTGTAAACTAACACAAATACTTCTTACCCTGAAAGGCTAGTCATTTCACGTCCAGCTAATGCTATTCTTCCAATTGCTTCAGCCATCTTTACTAACATTTGACCACTTTTGTAATAATCCTGAAATAAAATATCAAAAGTTTTCCAAATTATCTGAAAAAATATTTTTCTGATCAGCAAACAATAATGGTATTCTTTATTTTAATATTTACATTCTTGAGTTTGAATTTTTAAGCATTTGTCTCTTAAAATTTGTTCTTTTTGAAATTTATCAAAACTGAAGCGGCTGTTGAGGATTACCAGTAAGACTTAGACACACATAGCTTTCATAAGTTTTCGTAGTATAGATTAATTTTTGATTGGATGATATCATTAACTAATCAAGTCATTATTTAATGACAACTTTTTATTTTCATAAAATATTTAAACATAAGACACAGATTGTACTATGATACTAAGATCTAATTTTTTCATTTAAATCCTACTAAAAACTAAGAAGTATTCATTTTTGTATGAAAAAGACAAAAATAAACCATTAGAAACAATTAGTGTTTTTAAAAAAGATAAATTATAAATCTGGCTACACAAATATACAATTACTCAATGTCAAAATAAATATTTATTCATTTATATTTTCTATAAACATAAAAAGTAAAATGAATCCAAAGTTTAATTCAGTTTCTACAATGCCGGTCTTACCTCCAAAAGTTCACTATGGCTACTTCGCAAATGCCTGGGATGGGCCAGATTGAGGAATGGACGACTGACCACCAAATACCCAATCACTGTAGCAACATCTGTTTGAAGAGGATAATTTGTTAGTTACAAAATAATAACAACATGTTGTCATTTACCTAAATTAAATTGTATTATAGATTATGGTCAACGATTCTCACTAGGGGTAAAAAAATACTTTATTATTTCAGTTATCAATTATTATTGCAAAAATTAATCAGAAGTTAAAAGAAAGAATCTGCTAAGTGGTTCATAATTTATTTTTCCTTTGTGACAAAAAACACCAAAAGAAATTAATATTGTAAAAATACAAGAAACTTTAATACTTACATTTTGCTATGATACTGTCTATGAAACCCATTTGCATGCGGAAAAATATGAAGTTACTAGCATGTTCAGCCTGACAAAAAGAAACAAAGAAAAAATTCAAGAAATATGTAAAATGAAAAACATGCAAGTATGTTAAAACTAGATTTTAGATTTTTAAAACTTTCTTTATTTTAGTTTTGCTCTCCTTCATATACAAAGAATCATGGGATTCAATTTATTTTGTTTTCTATGAACTACAGATATGACAGATAACTGTCTTAAAACATATTCCTATAAACAAGATTCTTAAATAGGGAAAATGATAAAAATCTGGATCTAAGGAATGTTATTTTAAACTGAATTTAAAAGGAAAAAAACTTTTAAACTGACCAATTTATTAAAAGTAGCAATAATGATATTATGTTCACGTTTGTTGCCCTGGTAGAAAGCCACCTCTTCACTGAAAGAAAAGGAGAAGAAAAATAAAAGTACAATATATGGAAAATTACACAATTTACAGTGCTCGGACTATCATCCTCATCTTTGTTGCCGTATTTATCACAACATTTCGGCCGTTGTACACTCCGGCCTTCTTCAGGTGGTTGGAATGTCGAACTGAACTATTTTGCTTGCTGAGGTAGACTGTTCTAGTTTAGGAAGATGTCCAGGTTCTACTGGAGCATGTGAGCTTAATAAGACCTTCAATACAGTTTACGATGGAGAAAGAAACAACACACTCCCATTCCTGGATGTTCTAATATCTCAAACAGAGAATGGGTTCAAGACATCTGTATACCACAAACCAACATTAACCAGACGGTAGCTCAATTTTAACTCCCACCATCCATACAACATAAAGAAAGGGATCATCCACTGCTTACAACACTGAGCAAAAGTCATAAGTGGTGACCCAGAGACATTAGATAAAGAATTGGTCAGTATAAGCAGTACCCTACAACATAAAAACTACCCTGGCTACATGGCAGCAGCCCCAATAAACTAGGATAGGCAGGTACAAGAGGAGGACAACAACACTCAGAAAACAGTTTGCCTGTCTTATGTGAAGGGGTTATCAGAGAAAATACAAAGGATCTGCGGTCCAAATAACATCAGGACAACCTTCAAAAGCTGGATGACACTTTGCAGATACCTCTCCTGAGTAAGATCCCCCATATAGGAGAACATGATTGTATGTATGCCATCCTGTGCAGCTGCGGGAAGAAATATAAAGGGGAGACAGGCCACCCCCTTAAGATAGGGCTACAAAAACACCAAAAAGCTGTAACATGAGGGGAAGTGGAAAAATCAGGTGTGGCTGACCACATATGGAGAGAAAAGGGAAATCACCACCCTCTGTGGGATCAGGTTGAAATCATAGACATAGAACATATTTGGAAAATTCATAAACTTAAGAAATCAGCATATATGCCAGACCACAAAAATCTCCTGAGCAGACCAAGCATAAAAATGAATACAATATGGGAACCAGTAATAAGGAGTGCCAGAGCAAAGCAATAATAACAAGAAAAATTGCAATATGAGCTCTAGTAAAAAACATAATATGATAACAGCAAAAAAAATGGTTGGTGAAGACATTAGGTTTATAATACCCAGAAATTCATACACAGATGTCCTCAAGGACACATGGCACAGTGGATAAAGTCCTTAGTTAGATCCAGTGACAGAACCCAAAGAGTGTGAGTTCAATACCTGGTTAAGGCGGTGGAGAACTTGAATTAACAGGAGATAACATTAGACATGGCACGTGGAAGTAGAACAGTCTACCCCAGCAAGCAAATAAAGGGTTCAGTTCAACATTCCAACCAAGAAGGCCGAAGCGTACAACGGCCGAAATATTGTGATAAATATGACAACAAAGATGCAGATAATAGTGTACATAATACCTCAACTCAGAAATATAGGCAGATATGGAAAATTACTTCTTTGGTTATTAAAGGTTTATTAATTCTCTATTTTATAATGAAATGTGACAATTTAGAAATAACTTACTCCATCTGTAGTAAATCAGATGAATACAAAATTGGCAGGAAATCATTTTTGGAAAGGTTGATGTCTTGAAATATGAGAATCAATTATTCATTATGCAAAAGATTCAGACTGAGGATGCATTTAAATTTCTGAATATGGATTGCATATACCAGGGGTGGCCAAACCATGTGGCTCTTGATCTTTAATATGCGACTCGTGGAAATATGTTAGCTGAGCTCCATTTTTTATCACAGTTAATATAAAAAGGTAAATAAGAAAAATTTCAAGCTTTATAAATATTTACTGGGTATAAATTGGATTAAAATATAAGTTTAAATGTTCACGGTTAGCAAAAATATTTAAGAATTTAAATCAAATCCTAACTTTAATGCTAGATCTGTTCTTTAGCACTGAGGGAAGGAAGGGTGGGAGACAGATGTATTAAAGAAATTTCCGGTCAGCAAGGGTTACAGAGTAATATCAGAAGACAGAGGACATGAGTAAGGGGATTAAAGATTTAGGAGTGAGAATGGTCAAGTGTATGTAACAAAATATGTATGTGTAAATTTTGTTTGTGTCTTGCAGCTCCCAGGCATCTGAACTACATGGCTCTTATATTAAGCAAGTTTGGCTACCCCTGGTATACATCATATTTCTTGGTGTATAAAATGAATCTATAATGTGGTAAGGAATATTTAGGAAAACATTTTACAAACAATTTCCATGAAATTGAAGCCCTATCCAAATTAAGGTTTTGCTCCAAGTTTGTAGATTACTGGATATTCTCCAACAGAACTACTTAAGCAAATCATGCAACTAACCTTGTAAATACTAGTGCATTTGCATGTATTGCTAACCTGCATTCTCAAACCCAACCATCAAGATATAAGATGCAGGAAATATTTTTGGAAAAATTATGTGTTATCTGATGGGAAACATGACAGACAAAAGCATAATCTTTTAAATTCATGTTTATGATGTATAGAAATAATTTTATTTTTAGCACAACTTTTTTAGTTACTCATTTCTAAAACTTCTGCAATTCTACTGTTGGTTTTCACATGTGATCACAATATTAATGTTTTCATCAGTCAGTTAAATCAAAGTAATTTTACATTTTATGTTCAATATCCATTTGTATCTACTGCCCACATAATTAGTATCTACTAGTCAGTTCTTATATTGATTCTTCAGACATCAGGTCAAATTTATAGACAATCCAATGTGAATCAAAACAACTATCAATAGCTAGCAAAACCAGTATGACAAAATGATTGAGTGAAATTTCAAAATGCTACCAGATTGCAAAAAGTCTTCATTAAATTTATTTAAAACATTTTAGAAAATAAAAATTAATCAAGAACATAAGTATCAATTCTACTGAAAGGTTTTTTCCAAATAACCAAATATGGAAGATACTACTGGCTATAATTATGACAATGCATCCAACACACAAAAATATTAAAAAGTAGCTAACCTATTGGTTATCAACCGAGAATTGACATAACGATAATCTCCTTCCAAACGTTGCTCTTTCATTGTCATCTTTGCTACTGGACGGCGTACTCTGATAAAAAAAAAACAAAAAAAACATTGCAAATAAATTGATATAAAAATCCCTTAACTGGATTAACTTTTCAAGTATGTTTTTATGTATTTTGATATACTTTGCTCAATCAAGAGAAGTGAATTAAATTCATAACATGAAATCTTAAATTGTTCACTTTTAATTTACATATTTTTTATGTAAAAAAGTTGACCAAAGATAAGGATTAATTGAAAAGCATTTTTAAACATGAATTTACCGAGTTAGCAATAATCCTGAAATAGCCAAGTACCCCAACATGGTTGCTGGTCCCTTAAATAAAAAATAAAGTAAAATTTTAAAAATAAACAAGAAAAATATAATTGAAAAGGTTTTGTGATACCAAACTAGAACTTAAATTAAAAGGTTTATTTGAATTCTTAGTAATGACTTCCAAAAGCAAAATACACCAAGACAAAATATATTGGGCTATTTTAGAGGCAAGTGAAGAAAATTTAATAAAAAGAGAAATCTAGTGGCATGAAGATAATTGCTATGTATAAAGTTATTTCATACATCAAATTTACAGCAGTTTTTGTTTGATACTTATTTAAAGAAAAAAAAACAATGTAGGCCAATGACGAATGAAATCTAATTACATAATAAAGAAAAAGAAAGGAAATGCAAGAAAAAATATCTCGTTTCTTACCTGGGGTCCAATGCTACTCGCTAACTTTAGTGTGTAAATGATTACATCTAATACAGGCTGAAATTGAAAAATGAAATAAATTAAAATATTTTATAAAAATGAAACCAAAGAATAAAGATGAAATGTCAATATTTAGACTGTTTTGGAAAAAAATAAGCATTATTTTATGCACCATATTCTATTACCAACAGAAAAGTAATTCAGAGGATTACTATGTTCTCACCAATTGATATGCTAAAATAATTTTAAGTTAAGCAAACCAAATCATCCTTAAATCATAAAAAATGACTATTTTTAAATCTATCCATAACTAAATATGATCAAACACAGAAATATTTTATAATAGCTTAGCTATTAATTGTACATTAATATAAAAAAATGTGAAATAAAGAAATCAGTAAAATGACCCAAATTCAAACAAAAGGGAGAAAAAGGTACAAATAGAAAAAGAATAAAGAATACAGTTGAATGGAATAAAACTCACCTTACTCAAGTTAGAATATAAATCTGCAACAGAATTGCAAAATTTCACAACATCCTGTGTGAGCAGTTGATCAGGGTTGGATATTCGGTTGTCTAGGTTACTCATCTTGTAAAATGTAAAACCCCTATCCATGCAGATTAGAAAAAGTCAAGATAAAGAAACAGTGACTCACACACACACATTCAAAAGTAAGAAGCAAAAATAAAATAAGCAGAAAAATATTTTTTTATATTTTTTTTTATCCACTACAAATATTCTATACAAATAACATTTTGAACTGTTGTCCACACAGAATATATTTTTCTAGTCAATAAGTGATCATTGTCAGCAAGTTATTCTGAGAGAAGAGCATGAAAACAGATTTTTAAAAAATGACTAAGAATCAAAAGACAAGGTGAAGTAAGAATGAATGCTAATACAATATTATAAACAATAGTTAAACAACTGAAAATGATTTCTTCTGAATAACAAAGACAGAATCTACACAAATAATTATCATGTTCTTTAATTTGATATTTAGTAACCTCCCACCCACATCATGTTATTAGGTGAGGTTTACAGGCACCTTTTAAAATCAAAAGTAAGAAAGAGTATAACAAGTTTTCAAAATAAATAAAAAAACAAGAACTGCTCACTTTTTATGCTCTTTCTACAAAATAAATTCGCAATATTTAATTGGTAAAAAATTAATCTTTTTGTGATTTTATCCAAGCCATTACTCGAATGTTAAAGACTTGCTATTTGTATATAAGTTTATCTTTTTCTCTTATTTTGTCCCCAAAGAGAAATCCTCGCCCATCAGCAATTTTCATCATACATATTCAATCTGACGCAGCTATTGTGAGACTGGAAACCTAAAAAAACTTGTTAAAATCACAAAATATTATTAAATAAAAGAAAAATATATATTTCAGTTGTTTGTCATTTTAGAATTTTTTCTAAATACATTATTATTATCATGTCTAAAGTGAAAAGTAAAAAAATACCTTTACTTACTTTAGATACTTTTCATACAGATGTGTAGAGAGACGAATTCGGAATCGTAGTTTCAGTTTACTGAGGCCATACTGTACAAAGGAGAAATGGTAATGATTAGTAATGCCTTTGTACAATGATATATAGAACAATAATAAATACAAGTGAATACTAACTAACTTTTGAGAAGTTAATAGGATTTACACTATTTACATGTAGGCTATTTGTCCAAATTTGTCCACTGAGTTCAAGTACACCTTGCCCAGCCCAGGGATTACTATTTCATCAAATTCATGAACCAACACTAGGCTAGTGGACAATTTTTTGTAGAGAACTTTGAGCCTTAAACCTAAAAATAGCCTAGCTTAAAAGGTTGGTTCATGAATTTGGTGACACAGTGAGAGCTCAATCCCCAGGCCAGGCAGTGTGTACTTGAACTCAGTGGAAATTGAGTGAACAATAAGTGAACAGTACTAAAAATAAGAACTAGGTGAGATATCTCTACACATGGGTAGTGGAACTAGAACAATCTACCCACAAAGATTAAAGGGTTCAGTTTACAACTGATGCAATCTTGGGGGTACAATGGCTGAAATGTTGTGATAACAACAAAGATGAGGGCAATAGTTTGCATGTAAATAATGATATTAACTTTTTCTTTAAAAATATTAAATCATTTAGTGCAGTAAGAAAGATACTGGATCTTGGAAGATTTTGAATTATCATAAAGAATGAAAAATATTAAAATTTAGTAAATTTCTGTAAACAATTTTATTCATTCTTATGTTTATAAATCACTATCTTTATGAATTATATAATATTATATATTGGTAATCTTCATGTTTCTTCAAATAAACATTTACTGGCATAACATAAATTTGGCACAAATGTTTCCATTAACCAATTAGCCAAGTCTAATTTTTGTACAGATCAAAATGTTATTTAAAAAAAAAAGACAAAAGAAAGAATAAAAAAAGAAATAATAGCAAGTCTAGGTAAAACAAGATGGTTGAACCCAAAGAATAATTCTGAAAATGTTTCCATGTTTCAAAAATAAGAATTTCTTGTTTTAATCAAATCAATTTAAAAATTTACAATATAGATAAATTAAAAAAATATTTATAAGTATTACACAAATTTATTTTTTTGATAAATTAATATTTAAGGCTGTGCAACAATTGGTTCAAGAAAAATTATTTTTCAAATAAAGTTCTGACATTAAAATTTAATAGAGGACTTTAGCCAATACAAAGTTTTGTGACTTATTTTTAATCAACTACAAATTCTTTGTTATGATGACATGTACTTAAAATAACAAAATTTCTCTTCTACTAAACATGTATGCTCTACTTGTAATATCATTAAATGTTGATCACTGATAATTATTTCATTAAAAGCACTGCATGAAGTAAAGACACTCAAACTTGACAATAATTAATGCTTTAACAAAGACCTATGATTGAATAGAAAACATACACACATACACACACATATATATATATATATATATATATATATATATTCAACATGTAAATTTCCTCATCCCAGAAATTTAGACAGATATCATTTTCCACTAGAAATATTTATTATACTTACTTTCAAGAAGTTATTTGTTGCAGAAACCTGTAAAATAAAAAAAGTAATTTGTTAAATAATAATGAAAACACAGAATGGTTAAAATAAATAGAAGTAGGATTATATGAAAAAAAAAAAACTGTTTGGTCCTCCCAAACATTTATTAAACCAATTCCTAGATTAAAGCTAAAAATATTCTGCTTCCAAAGTCCTCAGTTCAAAGTTTATGCACATAAATGATCCCTTTATACTTTCATTTATCAAAAGTTAATTTTCTTCCTGATTCTCCATCCCATCTAAGATATTTCTAGAAACCTTCCATAAATAGACAGCTCAAAAACATTATACCAGTTTAATAGGTGGACTTGATAAGATGGACACTACTATTTCCCTAATTGTTGCAGTTATCTCTTTGATTCGCATGAAATCATCTATTCTCTGTTGAAATAAAAGTTAATAAATAAATAAAACTGCTATGGATATTTAGAAGGTCAGTGATGTAACATTAAAAGGACTACCATCAGCAGCAAGACAAAAGATGACATCCTTCCTGCCATCAAATTATATTGAAAATTACTAACATTCAATTTGAGAAAAGGAGATTTTCCTCTAGTGGGAGTAAATAACACATTGAAATCAAAAATCAAAATAAATATAGAAAGAGGAATTATTTAATTTTTGTAAATGTCTAAATCAACTGTATTTGAATCTACTTACTGCTGGCATTGCATAAATGAATCGGAATAAATGGACTTTAAAAAGTTCCATATCTCTGCCAATGATAGCACTGAAAGACAAAATAGAATACAGAATAAATGAAACAATATAATCTTAGGGAAAAGAGAAAAGTTGATCAAAATATTTACCTCATAACATAAGGATCTATTGAAAAAGTTTTCCAACACCATATGAAACTCTTAATTTATAGGCATTTGTTGGCAAGAATAAAAAAAACATTCTTTTAAAAATAAAGTTTTAAAATAATGAATGATATAATTTCAAAGTGCATTACAAAATAGATGTATTATTTTATATTCCTTCACAAAGAAAAAAAAATGTAATTTTTATAAAAATGTTATTATATGAAATTAGATATTAAAGTCATAGTTCATTTGAAGCTTACATACTTTTAATTAACTGTTAGTTGTTTTTGATCATTTATGATTGGAAAGCAATAAATATATACCATTTTTCAGGAAGTATTTCTCTCCATTAGACTGGGTCAGTGCATACAAACTGACAACTGCATAGACTGAGTGATTTCTATGACTATATTCGAATATGTGTGAATAAAACAAACTTTCTTACTTATTCTCTTTTGCTATGAAACTTACCTCCATATTGTAAATTCTTTGAATACATATGAAATACAATTAAAAAAAGTGATTTTTTTCTATGCTTATTCTTGTTTCCTCATAAAAACAAATCCCCAGTTGGAATGCAAATCATAATAAATCATTGGATTTAACAAAATGTAACAAAAGATGAGCTAAGTATACAAGATTTTAAATTAATATTTTAATCAATGATAACGAGACTTTTAGGAATAATTTGGTTGGTACAAAACAATTCAGTTCTTTATTTAATTTTAGTATATGAGCTAAAATGTTGAACCTTCGTACAATATTTTAACAAAAAGAAACAAAATGGCTTCATTGTTACAAAGCACAAACCCTACCTCTCAATTGCTGTGCCATTTTGTATCATCCACACATCAGCATATGTTCGGGCAATCAGAGAAATTGCAACCATTACCAAATACCATGTCTGTAGAATGAGAAATAGTAGAATAATAATGTCAGTGAAACAACAAGGTGTTTATTTGGCATCTACTATTAGTTTGTTTTTTTATAAGTCTAAGAAAGTAAAGACTATTAAGTGCATTAACAGATACCATGTTTATCGAAAAAGAAATATAAATATAAACATTAAATCCTAATTTAGGGAATGTATACTGTTTTCATAATTATGAATTATTCATTAGAATGCATATAAAATCAACAACAAATTTACAATAGGCTTAGGTGCAGACTTTTATACAAATAACTAAAGATGCCATGTCTCATCTGTATAGATAAAACTGCAGAGTTTCTTAATGAACAAATGCCCTGAATATCATGTAAAAATGTCAGTTAGCCTTTGCTTTTAGGCAATACTTCCAAATACATTTTCTATGAATTTTCAAAAATATTTCTTTGTTGTTCTTGAATTCTGAATAGGTTGAAGCTATTTTATATCAGACAAGTGTTACTACAACTAGAAAACTAAAACATGTGAGCCACAAGATCTATAGAATAAATAGCTGTACACAGACATATTCAGGCATTATTTCTGCTGTTAAAACATACCAATATATACTCTCAATATACAGAAAATAATTATATGTAAATATAAAATATTCTCTAGCAGGTGAAAAACTGTTTTACACAATGCATAATTTTAAAATAATTAATGGAAACAAGAAATTAAATAGCATATTAAATACTATGATTCTACCGGGTGCGATGGATAAATTGTCGTCTAAATTAGACAAAAATGACAATAACACTGACATCTCATTTTAACAAATATATTTACCAAAATTGCAGAAAAATATATTGAAATGCGAAATAGTAAGTTTATTCAATGAAATCAGCATTGGCTTCAACCACAGCCTCCAGAAGTAAAAAGAGCATACAAAATGAAGTTATAATTTTTCTTTTCTTTACCTCAATGGAAAACCAGCCTGGGATAAGAATTTTCAAGATTTTTATCAGTCTCCTACGAAATAAAAGAAAATCCAAACATATAATCAAATTCAAGAAAGAAAGAATCATTTGACAACCTTAAAGTTGGTTCTCCAGTAAATTACTGTAATCTCTGTGCCTATCATTATATATTATACAACTCTAAAGTGCTAATACTAACTAGATCATTGAACTGAAGACATTTTGATCAAAAGATTTAAGAGTTTTGCACAGAACAATTAGATGATATAAAAGCAAACAGATCTTTCTCTCACCCAAGAAAGATATTTTTTACTTCAATTTCCACTGATAATAATAGAGTAATGAAAATAACAATTACAATAAAGTCAATAATCACAGTTAAATAATCATATTGGTAATAGAAATAAAATGGCTAAGAATAATTTATTCTACCAAATATTAATTTTATTGAACTGTATAAAATTAATCTTTCCAGATTACATTCACATAAAAACTGATGACTCAGCTATAGGCAGACTTTTATAAATTCATAATTAACTAGAAAGAAATCTCATGCTTACTTTTTTACCTTAGAAAGTTTTCTAATATATATATAATTTTTTCTATATAAGAAAAAATATTACTTACATAAAGAAGACATAATCTACAGCTGGTTTTTCCTTCTTATCCTCTTTCTGTAAAAAATATTAAAATATTGTTTTATATTTAAAATTCACCAATGCAGAGAGAGAGAGGGGGGGCAATAGTTATATCTACATTTTACATACACAGATGTAAGAGTTGCATCAATAAAGACATTATGCAATGCCAGCAATTATTTCTTAAAAATATGATGAATAAAGAATTTTCTAAAGATAAAAAGGGAAAAGGAATTTATAACTTTTAACCTATAATCAAATGACACAGAAATCACAAAACTATCACCTAAAAAGTACATATTTTCATAGTTAACATTTTAATCATATGTATGTGAGAGAACACAGACATAGGAACCAAAACTGCATACAGACTTTCAGTTTCAGGTTTCGATGTGATCTTCAAACTATCTTGGTCTGAAGATTGAATCAAAGAATGAAACTGACAGTCACCATGCAGTGTAGAGTCCTATATTAACATTGTTTATATCTAGAAACTCTATCTCCAATATTGAGATCTCTTCATGTATAAATATACCAAAATTTACACTATGTGCGCATGTGTGCACACACATTTGGGCAACAATTTTTCATTCCTACTTTTTAGTTATTTTTTTACTTATTGACAAGAGAGTAAGCTTGTCCAAATAAATAAATTTTATATATATATATATATATATATATATATATATATATATATATATTTAAAATTTACTATATAGGGGAAGAGGGCTCAATATCAGAGATATTTGGTCTGAGATCACCATTATCCTTATTATTATTATTATAATCATGGTCATCATCCACTACTGCTTGTCCACTGAAGAATAAATGCCATTCCCAAATCATTCCTTTTATTCTCTACCATGCCTTACCCATAAACTCTTCATATTTCATTTCTTCATTTTCTGTCTGCATATACCACCCATCAGATACCAATCAAGCTACTTTTTACTCTACCTGTTATCTTTTCTTTTTGCTATGCATCCTGCCCACTTCCATTTTGGTCTTTTCATAATTTCTATGACATCCCTTATTTTGATCTTTTCTCTGATCCATGTTGAACTCATTCTATCACTTTAAGTCATCTCTAGAATTGATCTTTGTGCAGTTCCAAGTTGTTTTCAAACTGATTTTTTTTTTAGTTCCCATGTTTTGTACATCTTAGGTAGGCATTATACATTTTAATCATATTGGCAAGGTGCCTTTCATTTCATCTATGCTTGCCACCTTATTGCCAGATACCATTTCTTTCATTTCCATGGTCTTTCTTTAATCTTATTAATTGTGAGTATTCTTGAAATTCTTTCAGTTCTTCTATTTTATTATCTTTTTCTGAATATTACAACTGAACATTCTTTTGTTCTATTTCTTTTCTTTTTAAATATATACACCTTTCCTATTTTGATCATTTGTATTTCTTAATTCATCCAATGAATTTAATATCATAAAGTTCTCAGCAAAATATAGATGGTTTAAATATTGTTTATGTTTACTCCCTTCCATTCCCAGTTCATTTTCCAAAAGAAAATGTCAATGCCTGCTTTAAATAGTTTCAATGAATGTCCCCTTTCTAATATTCATATTTTATTTATCTTTGTGTATCTTTATTGCAGTATTGTTATTGTACATATTCTCATTCATGTAGTTTTCCTTACTTGCTCTCACAGTGAAAGTAAAGACTATCACATGTTCTACTGTGTTAAATGTATTTGCATAGTCAATCACAGTTAAACAAAGTGGTTTATTCTGCTGCTTTTGTTAATCAATTGATCTATTCTTTATAGATCATATGTTATTGAACAGCTACTCCTAAAAACTCCCTGCATGGGCAGTTTTCATCTAGGATCTTTGTTAGTATGTAAATACTTCTGAGTATATGTTCAATAATAATGTAATAGGATGATAGTGGCCAAGTTCCTTTTTTTTCCTTTTTATAAGGTAGTAGGACTATTCATAGGTAAATAAATGTGCCAATCATTTGGAGAATTCTTCTCTTGTATATTTCAAAAGGTCTGTTACTCTGCCATCTTTGCCTGGTGCTTTTCCACATTTTGAAACACAAACCTTATTCCATCTGTTGTTACCTAAGTAACATTATTAGTATCTGCTGGAGTGACTGTTGATGTCATTTTTATTTATGAAACATGTTTGCATACTAGTTTTCAACTATTCTTTAATATCTTGTTCCTACATTTGGTAATTTTCCTATTTTTGCCTTTCAATGGAAGGAATGGTTGTTTATTTATGTGAGTTATAGATTGAGCATGTTCCAAGCTCTTTCTTTCCTGAGAGCATCTACCATTCTTTCCAGATTTGTGTGTGTGTGTAAGTGAGAAAGATTTTTAGTTGATTAGTTCAATGGTTCATTTTCAGTTTTATCTTACTATTTATAACATCTGTATTTTACACCAGTTATTTTCTTTGTTATTGCTATTTTTGTTTTTTATGTTACCTCTGCTGCTTACTTAATTATATTTATCAATTTGCTATTCATATTTTCTATGCTATTTTCGTCATTCCACAAAAGCTAAATTCTCTTAATTTCTACCTGAAATTTGGTGATGCACTCACTAACTTTATTAAAATGTGTTTTCTTTCTGAAAATCAATATTTGTCTCAATTTTAAAGTTAAATTTAGCTTTGCAAGCTACCAATGATTGCTTAAACTTTGTTTATGACAGTTATAGCTTTAACAATACTGGCTTTGTCAGCAATTATGTAGTAATTTCATTTCTTCTTATTTCTTCATTTCGGCTTTCCAAATCCATTTACAGCATCTTCACTTTTGAAAAAATGAATTCATAAATGTGACACTATTTAGCTATGGTAATTGGCTAACTAATTAATCATAAAAATTAAACAAGGAAATGCTGGAAACGGAGAAAGGATAGCCCGAAAGATATACCGTTTGATATTAAAAAGATTTGATTTTATTTCCGAAAAAAAAGTTACTCTTCACAAAAGACAGTGGACCCATAGAATAAGCCATATGTGAGATTTTGTCAAATTGATTAATATTGTTGTAAAGAAATGCCTTGCCGAGGGAAATATGAGAATTCGAAAAAAAGGCAAAGCATTAATATATCGGGCAGACCACATGGCAGTCATAAAAATTTTGGCCTGAGACAATTGCCGATACGGGGTGAAGAGAATCAATGTTAATTATCTTTTCTAGATATCATTTTTTTTTCTTGAGTGCCAGCAAGGCAAAAGCCATATGGTATTTGTGGGAATTTTGGCATGAGAGAAAAATTTATCCAGATACGGGTGGAGAGGATTGTTATTATTTACTTTACCAAAGTGTCGCTTTTGAACACCAAGACGTTGAGTAGCAATATGGTGATTATAAAATTTTGGGCATGAGAAAAGATAGCGTGGAAGAATTGTGATTTGGTGAGATAAGGAATTTAATTTCTCAAGAGGCCAAGGGTACCAGTAAAAGCTAACTTTATGAAGGGACCAGATGGCAAACTTTGACAGTGATTGATGGAATTGGTAAAGAGTGCTGGCTAAGTGGATTCTGAGTGACCAAATGATCTGATAGATTTCAAGTGGCAATGTGAAATTCATAAAAATTTTGGCCGATGAGAAAAAGGAGAATTTTGTAAACAAAAATTCTGGGTTATAATTTTAAGGAGGCCAGTTTAGCCACACCCGCATGGGCGGGATGCCATTGGTCAAGTGGTAGCAATGGTGATAGGCAAAGAATGGATGAGAAGGACGGAGAAGTTATTAACGCCCACTGAAGGGATTGGTACGAGATATCAGTGTGAGAGAGGAAGAGTTTAGGAGGATAGCTCTCCTTCGACCTCCCCTCACGGACAAGGGAGACCTCCCCAAAATGGAAAGTGATTAATTTTCCAAAAATGCAAAGTAATCAATTTTCCTGGCCTGACAACAAAGAGATTCTTGTTGGAAATCAAGACTTACCAAGAACCCCAGGCTGCATCTAGCCTCGCACCAGTTTTTGGTCGTTACCCATATAAATGAATGTCCTCAGGCTGTTCAACAGTCAGTTAGTACAGTTCAGTTAGTTTGGGTAGCGGGAACCAAAGTGTTGCCTCACGGAAGCTGATTGAGAGATTTCACAACCTCCGACTTTGCCTATCCTACCAATAGCAAGTTATACTGATTGAACGAAGCCAAACCAGCACCTAAGAGCTAAACCAGTTGACTTAAGATACCAAAACTTGCTTAAGAAATGTAGAAATGTCACAATCTGTAGAAAATGGGCTGGGAGGAAAACACACTCCTGTATATAACAGAAGTATAAAGTTAATTTGTTATTTCTTAACATACTTGAACCTCTTGGGTTTTTTTTTTCTTTTATTTGCTTCTTTTTCTTTATGCTTGTGCAATATTACCTTCAGTCTGGACTCAACTTACACTACAGCTCGACACCTGATTGATCTCGTCTACCTAAGATCAAAATCACAACGTGTGCAAGTTAGACTTGACATCTAAGCAGTTACTTCGGTAACCAGATGTTGGAAGTGAGCTGGGAACAACGGAGCTGGTATTGAACTGGGTATGACCACCGATCGACCGGGATACAGGCTAGTGGCAACGACTAAGAGTCAACCTCAAAACGTCGGTGGAAGAAACATTACTGCTTCGCAACACGACTGGGAGTTGACCATGGGCCGACAGCACAGTATTACATAAATGCCATTTTGTATCTCTGTATTAAAATTTAATTAGTCTTTTATGTTCCTTATTCCAAGTTTTAGTAGATTCCCCCTCTTTTCTTATCCATACTTTTCTATTAAAGCTCCTCAAAATGGTGTAATTTGTTTTCTAACTATAACACTACTAATATCATCAAAAAACCTTTCAATTTCCTCATCCTAAATTTTTTAAGTTGGTGTATATAGATTATTTTTAAAAAAAGCATCTTTCCCATAGTTTTATATCTTGTTGAAATGTTACCTACAATGTCACTATTATTTAAAACTCCTACACTATTTAACTTTTATTCTTTCCCTTATAAAAAATGGTTCCATTTGAAGAAGATTCTCACTAATAGATACCCTGTACCAGGTGATGCTCAGTCCCATCAATAGTTAGTCCACTTCAGCTATGTTTTGAACCTTATAACTTCATGTTTTTCATTTTATTTAATGTCCAAATCTTTTTACCATGCTTAAACAATGTCTACTCAATATCAGTAGCACATTGCCTACAGACACGTGAGGCAGTTCACATGGACCTTTATTAGCTGATCGATCCAATGTGAATATCACAATATATAATTATGTCATCATTTGGGTGTCTTAAGAAGTAGCTAATTGAGTCCACGTGTTGCTACTAACTTCTGTAAAGGTTGATGGATCGGTTATTATTGAACAGTATCAGGGTCATCTCAGAGGTTTCTCATCCCTTAGGACCCATTGTATCCCATCTGTTATGAGTTGTGATATAGGTGTGTGAAAGGTATAGAAATTGCAAGCTAAGCCAACAGAAGGTCTTGTGTGAATGCAAGCCCACAAGGGAAGGCAATAGATGCTGTTTTGGTGTTTATGAATAACAAGAAAAATTAGCATAGACAGCAATTTACAATTCAGATGAGTTACAGGAATCTGTGCTAAAATGAAGTGTGTCAGAGCCAAAAAATCAAGAACAACATAGCTTGCCAAGTATCAAAAATTAAATAGATTGAAAGATCAGAAGGTGATGCACAAGGTCCATCACCCACCAATGAAAGCAGTAATCAACATCAGCCAATATCAGCTGAGTGCCTCTTAGGAGTCAGTATTAAATAAAGGTCTCAACTTCGCCACAGCAATCAGGCAAGTAGCATACTTGGACAACATTGCCAGAATTGAGGAAGTGGCCTTGAACTTCCCTCAGGCTCAGGTGGATGAACTAAGATGGAAGGTGAGACAGGCCTTGGAGAACGTCAAGCCGCCCATGCCAAACATCGCGTAACTGGAGAGGCTGGCGATTGGATCCCTACAAAGGAACGAAAACATCATCATACTACCGGCTGACAAAGTAATGCGACTGTATTAATGGACACATCAGATTATACAAGAAAACTGGAAGACCTCATTAGCAATGGTAGCTACAGCAAAGGGAAAAAGGATCCTACTATGAAAACGGAACGCAAACTATCACAGATCCTAATCAAGAACAAGGATCACTTCGCACCTAAGCCGTATAGGCAGTTATCGCAGTTTTACACTAAGCTACCTCACATATACGGTCTCCCTAAGATTCACAAAGACGGTATTCCGCTCAGGCCGATTGTTAGTTGCCAAGGCTCTGTGTGCCACCCTCTGAGTCGCTTCCTTGTAAATATAATTGACCCATTGATCGGAAAGTCACCTTAATATATTCGGAACTCCGCCCACTTCGTGGAAATAAACAAAGATACCCCCATCCTATCCAACCAGATGGTGAGCTTGGACGTGGTGAGTTTGTTCACCAAGATACCCACGGAGGAGGCATTCTCAGTAATCAGAGACAGATTGGCCTCTGACTTATCCCTAGAAGAATGGACCAGTATTCCAATTGATAATCTGATGGAAATGTTGACTGTCTGTACACAAACAAAACACTACGGAATGGGGTCATATATATATATCGACAGGATGAGGGCTTAGCAATGGGCTCGCCATTATCACCAGCAATGGTGAATATATACATGGAATACTTTGAGGAAATGGCATTAGAATGTATATCTCTAAGGTCAACTCTATGGTTAAGGTACGTAGATGACACCATCATACTCTGGCCACACCAGGAAGACGTCTACGTTCTACTGGACCAAGTGAACTCAATAAGACTTTCGATACAGTTCATGATGGAGAAAGAGAGTAACAACACACTCTCATTCCTAAATGATATAATATCTCGAACAAAGCATGGGTTCAAGGCATCCATATACCGCAAATCAGACAGTACCTCAATTTCAACTCCCACCATCCATACAGCGTAAGGGATCGTCCGCTGCTTACAACACCGAGCAAAAGTCATAAATGGCGACCCAGAGACATTAGAAAAAGACTTGTTCAGTATTAAGCAGTACCTTCCAACGCAACAACTAACCTGGGTTCATGGCAGCAGCACCAATAAACTGGGATAGGAGGGTACAAGAGGAGGACAACAACACTCAGAAAATAGTCTGCCTGCCTTATGTGAAGGGGTTATCAGAGAAAATACAAAGGATCTGCGGTCCATATAACATCAAAACAACCTTCAAAAGCTTGACGACACTTCGGAGATATCTCTCCCGAGTAAGACCCCCACATAGAGAAGAACATGACTAAAGACTGTGTGTACGCTATCCCGTGCAGCTGCGGAAAGGAATATAAAGGAGAGACAGGCCGCCCCCTCAAGGTAAGGCTTCAAGAACACCAGAAAGCTGCAACACGAGGGGAAGTGGAAAAATCAGGCGTGGCTGACCACATATAGAGAGAGAAGGGAGATCACTGCCCTCTGTGGGATCAGGTTGAGATCATAAACAAAGAACATATTGGGAAATTCGTAAACTTAAGAAATCAGCACATATGCTAGGCTACAAAAATCTCCTGAGCCGACCAAGCATAGAAATGAATACAATATAGAAACCAGTTACAATGAATGCAAGAGAAAAGCAATAACAACAACGAAAAATTGCAATATGAGCTCTGGTAAAAAAAATGCAATGATAACAGCAAAAATTGCAATATGCGCACTGGTAAAAAATAGGTTACTGAAGACATTAAGTTTATAAGTACCAGAAATTCATAGACATATATCCTTAAGGACACATGGCACAGTGGATAAAGGCATTGGTTCTATGAAATGGGAATTAACAGGAGATAACTCATAACTGATATGGCACGTGGAACTAGAAAAGTCTACCCCAGAGAACGAAATAAGAGGTTCTGTTCGACATTCCAACCACCTGAAAAAAGCCGGGGCGTACATCGGCCGAAACGTTGTGATCAATATAGCAACAAAGATGAGGACGATAGTCCGAATGACGTAAATAGTGTACATAATACCTCATCTCAGAAATATAGACAGATACTGATGAAACTCCGAGTAGTACAAACGGTGTATGTATATTTATTAATGCACACACACACATGCACATATAAATATTATTTCTTGTATATTCCTAATCATTTCAACTCAAGCAAGACAATAAAGCCACTAAGACGCAATAGGTTTATTGAGTGTTATAGAGTATAATAAAAAATACTATTAAGATGAGAGGATAAGAAAAAAAGGTGAAATAAGATTGATAATGATTGGCATTATATTTAAATTTTGTAGATCGAAGTTGACTGGAAAGCCGAAAGCGAAAAAATGCAATAGAAGAAACTATCGGTGGAAAAACTTACGGTTACATCTAGCTATTTCAACTGCAAAAATGACGAAATTTTCCAATTAAAATCTAGTACTAAGCTTTAAATTCAAAAGTCTAGTTACCAAAAGAGGAAAGTTGGTATGAAGAGTTACCATGGAAGTATTTATTAAAAAGACACAGGAAAACTACATTACTGCGGTGGAAAAGAAACAATATATATATATATATATATATATATATATATATATATATATATATATATATATATAAATGACAATAGGAAAACTTTTTTATTTAACGATTTTTTTCGTCCATTTTGAACTTTTTCAAGGCAAAAAACGAAATGAATTTATTTAAACAAAGTAACTAATAATAACAAAAACAAAATGTTTTGCAAATGGAAGAATTTAGAGAATGCTATTTTCATACTGTTAACTGAAAATTACGTCAATTACTGTCACGTGTGGAGATATTGTTATTATTGCTGTGTTGACAGATTCAACCATTTTCTTTTGATTTCACGATATTATTTTTTTACGTTTGTTTGAAACAGTAGTAATTCTGTTCTGAAAAGGTGAAATAGAGAAAAAGCCTGAGCGTAGATTAATATTTGGGTTTATTCAATGGCAGCACTCTCTAGGATTTTTGAATTTTTGAGTTGTTTTTTTTTTTATGAGTAGCATTTTTAAATCAAAATTGTGATTGAATTTATTTCTATGTATGCCTAGTGAATTAGCTAAGGTGTTTTTTGAGGTCTCTTTTTGTGCTCATAAATGGGTTTTTTTAAACTTCTACTTGTTTCTCCAATATATTGTGAGGAACAGTTTTGGATATTTATTTTATAAATGCCTGCTTCAGAAATATTATTGCTATTAGTGTTTGAGAATCTGAGTATATCCATAATGTTTTTGGAGGTGTTTCTGACTATTTCAAGATTATTTAGATGGGATAGGTTATTCTGGATAGTGGACGTGACAGAGTTGGTCGGTAGTATTATGTATCTGTTTTCATGTGATTTACTATTACAGATTATGTTATTAGTTTTGTTTCGGTTGTATATTCTGTATGCCTTTCTTCTTGCATTATGGGTAAAAAATGATATGGTTATTATATATATTTTTGAATGTATATTTATATGTATGTTTCTTCTTAAATATAAATATTGAGGACTACAGATTCTTAATGCTACTTAGATAGAAACCTATAATAATTTCAGATTTAATTTTAGATAAGTGGTTTTCAAAGTTAAAGTTCAACATTAATTTCTTATAGAAGAGAATCAATCCAACGTTTTTTACAGTTTATCAACCATTTACAGGCTATTTAATGCCAGAAAATATTTTTAGATTCTAAGAACTTTAAGGAGGGGGCGATAATATTGATTTATTCGGCATTGTTTTCTACGTGCTGACCCCTAGTCTCAACCCCAGAGGTCAAGAGACAAGCAAGTCTTAGCACTTAAAGAGCGAACATGTGATTGGCCGTTGGTTGTTTTTGTTTAGCGGTATATCAACACCTCTATGGGTTATTTCAACCCGAGATCTAAATATTTTGTTTGCAATTTTGTTTAGTGATACAAGTTTTACTAATAATTACATACTTGAGTGGGGGGGAGAAGAGAGGGAGTCGTACTTAAATGTGGGCTAGAGGTCTGAACATTGGAAGGGGAGGGTAAAAGGAGATGCTTGATCATTCACTAAACTCAACCATATGGATTGTAAAAAATGGATAGACGAGATAAAGGAGGACAAGGGGGAGCCTTTCTCTTCTTCTTCCTCTCTTGTCGAACTCTCTGCCTCCGGGCGGAGTGGAACTCAGACGAGACTATGCCAAAGGGCAGAATCTCTTTTCGGGAGGTAAACAAACTCGACCCCGTGTATACGGTGTCTACGAGCAATTTTTGCCCGAGGCTATGGGCTGGGAACGCCCACCGTTAAAAACTGGCCTTGTGCCACATCTTGTCTTGTGGGGAGGTTGGTAAATAGAGATGGATAGAGGAGAAGCATATGAGTGGGTGGGGTTATGGATAGGGAATCTGGAATGTAAATATAAAGATTTAACTTAGTTAAAGTCCAACATTCACTTCTTGTAGAAGAGAATCCCTCCACACCTTTGAGTCATGAGTAAACAAAATAATGTCCAGTGCTTGGATGAACCCGAAAAATCATCAAAGACATAATATTCAAGGATTGGTGAGTTAACGTCTGTCTTGCAGAGGGTTAGTATATCAGGAGACTTATCAAAGAAGAACAATTCCACACTGAAGAAGTTGGTATGAATACCACGGATGTTGGAGAAGGAAATGTTAAAAGGTTTTGGTGATTTTTTTATCCGATTTAGGTTTATATTTTTGGTTGCTTATTATCATGTTGAGTTACGTTGATGAGGAAAAGGCCTAATGTAATAGAAATAGTCAACCATCAAATATGGCACGAGCAGAAAGGAACTGTCACAGACTGAAACATAATGTGGCATCAGAGTTGCCCACCAAAGTTGCATGCTGGGGCACCCATCCATGTGCGACATGGCACTGCAAGAAACAACTGGAGAGCCATGCTGGGTTAGGAGCCACGGAGCGAGTTATGAATGTATAGATCGCTCGTGGGCAGGGGTTAGGTCTAAAAGTCACTTTGCGTGGAGAGGGTAGTTGGAGATGCTTGAGCATTCCCTAAACCCGTCCATATGGATTTTTATAGACGGATAAAGGCAAAAAAATATGAGTCAGGGGGGTTAAAAAAGGGAATCTGGAATGGAAATATAAAGATTTAAATTAATTAAAGTCCAACATTCACTTCTTGTAGAAAAGAACATTCCAGCGGTCAATTCAGCGACGATTTAAAAAGAATATCTAATAATGCTTGGAGAAACCATGAAAAATAATACATGGAATGTTCAAAAGTTTGTTCCTAAAGACAAACATAAAAAAAGATAAAATCATTTTAAAATTCAAAAAAATAAATAAATAAATAAATAAAAAAGAAAAACATTAATAACGAGAAAAGAGAGATAACAAGAAGAAAGAAAATAAATACAGAATTAAATTTAAAAGATATATATATATATATATATATATATATATATATTGAAGAAAAATTTGGAAAAAAACAAAACCAAAAATCATTAAATGCAATTATGTTGTTTTAAAATGAATGAAATGTCGACGTCTGACGTTTCGGTTTAATAAACCTTCTTCAAGACAATATTCATTAAAATACAATTCAGTTCAATTTGACAAAGACGATGGACATAGGAAAAACAAGTCTTATCCAAAACAGATAACTGAAAATTTTTAAATGATTTTTTTCCGTTTAGCATGGTCATTTTTCTGTCACATGGGCGACGCTTGCTAAAAAGTAAAAATTTGAATTTTGAATGTTTGAAATTAAAAGTTTTCTTTTCATTCAAAATTTTTACAAGTTTTGCTTATTTAAAAGAACAATTTAAGAAAGAATGTTATGTACAATATAAGTATGATTTTTATGTACAATAAAAATCCTATTGATAGTTTATCTAATACAACATGGTAACTTAGTTATTAAAATCCATTTTTATAATAGTGTTACAAAAGGAAATGGAAAAGTCAAACACAGCAATCACTAAATGAAACAGGTGTTTTAGTCATTTTTATGTTGTCATAACAGATATATATCTATGATAAGCAATTTTTAAAAAAATGGGTCATTTAAACAAAGTTTTTAGATTTGGGTTTTAACAAATTATTGATTTTTTTTTCATAAATTTTAAAAATCTTGCAATTCAAATCAAATATTACTGCAGTAAAGCCCTGATGCTGGTTTGCTCTTTATCCTTACAATCAATAATTTTTTGTACTTATTTTACAAAGTTGATTATTTGACTAACAACATATTTCATTATATTACTAATTTAATCAATACAATAATTATCAATAAGGTATAATGTGCATGCAATAAAAAATTATTGATTTATGTTTTGCAGATAAATTAATGGAGAAATATAATATAAAACAAAGGTAGAGGTGTACAATTCTTTATAGCATTGAGAACAAATTGACTAATATAATATCACCTTAAAATATAAATTATATGGGAGGAGATCAGATCTTTTAATCCAAATAGCATAAGACTTGCTTGAAACTTAACTAGGACTAGGACTTGAATTTATATATATATATATATATATATATATATATATATATATACACACACACACAGACATATATATACAAACATATATATACATATACACACGTACGTACATACATACATATACAACGTACGTACATACATACATATACACATGTGTGTATATATATATATATATATATATATATATATATATATATAATAGCTGGCCACTTCTATTCGAGGATACCACTGCAAACACTTGCTCAGCCCACCTGTGGTTTATACTTCAACTATGCTAGCAGTTTCTGGGAGAGAGCATATTATCTAACATGATCAACAATTTGAACATAGCCAGCATGCTCAAGCCCTCAACATCATTAGCCCACGATGACTTGTGGCTTTGTGCTAGCAAAGCTATCAATGACCCACAAGAGTTCTTTCAACTTCACTCACAGGGCTGGGGTCAACCTGTGGTATGATCTTTTTTGGAAACCATACCAATGGAAATTGTATTTAAGGCTTGGGACAACATGTGGTTATCTAACATGTTTTCTTTTTGGTTTAGAGAGTGTGTAGAAACTGCCCAAATGTTCTATAATTCCAAGTGCTTTCAGCTATACTTTTAGCCATTATCCAGGATGATTTTATTTTTTCAGTTTAATTGAGTGCATGTGTAGTGTGCATTGTAATTTAATTGAGTGCATGTGTAGTGTTTTTAGTGTTATAGAGATTTTTATTTTCTGAAAACAGCACATTGTGGCCATTAATTTTTTTTAATATGTTTGTAGGTAAAGTTAAGGACGGAGTTTTTTCATATGTAATCTTAAGAACTTAAATTGCAATTTCTACATGTTGAACCTCGAAAATAAGTTATTTACAGATTTTAAAAAACCATCAATCTACCTAAGATACGTTGATGATATTCTTATGTTAGTTAAAAATACAGATGAAATAATTCAACTTCAAAAACGGTTCCAAAATAATTCTGTCCTTAAATTCACATATGAACTCAATACTAATAATAAAATCCCTTCCTTGACATATTGATAAATACAAATAATAACAAATTTACTATTTCAACATACAAAAACCTACAAGCATAAATTCATGTACACTTAACTACAAGAGCGAATGCCCATATTACTACAAAATAGCAATTATAAAGAATCTAATACATCGTTGCAGAAACTAATTCATCCACCAAACAGATTTTTTTAGTGAACTAAAGAATATAATACAGACACTTATTAATAATAGCTTTCAAACAATATAGTTGATGAACAAATAGATGCTTTCTTAGAAATCTCAATAATAAGCAAATTGTACGTAATATAGCTTCTACTGATCTCAAATATATTAATCTCCTATATCGTAATCAAATGCATACTAATTATAAACAAGATGAACACATACTAAAAATTTAGTAAATTCTAATATATCAACTACAAACTTAGCAAAACATTAAATCAATCATACTACACTAAATCTAGTATATCCAACTTAATACTTACTTAATGATTCTTCCCCCCTGGTTAGCGTATTTCAAAAAAAACCAACATAGTTTATAAATTCAGGTGCCCTTTGCGGTATCTCCAGCAATTAAATAATATTTGTGGTCACACACCACAAACTTCGCTTTCACGACTTGACACTACATTTTAATGAAAACTCTAACATTTTTGGCATTTAAAAAAATGCCG
>CAHIKZ030001055.1:0-15000 GCA_903632075.3 Acanthosepion pharaonis
AGTAGTAATAGTCCTAAGTTGTCTGAATTTCTTAGATGAAGCCTTGTCAATTATTATTCATTTTTCACTAGTATTTCTTTCATCTTATTTCTCTTGATTTTCCACCAAGTAATAATAGTCTTAAGTTGTCTGAATTTCTTAGATGAAGCCTTGTCAATTATTATTCATTTTTCACTAGTATTTCTTTCATCTTATTTCAATTATTATTCTTTGCTTTTCCACCAAGTAGTAATAGTCTTAAGTTGTCTGAATTTCTTAGATGAAGCCTTGTCAATTATTATTAATTTTTGAGTCAATTTTCTTTCAATTTATATACTATCTTTTTCTCTGGATCTGAGATATGTGTCACGAGTGTGCCTTCTCCTTCAGAGTTATATTTAGCAATAATTTAGAACTAATAATATAACTTTTGATACTAATAGTTTATGTCAGTAAAGACAGCAACTTTTCAGATAAGAAAGGTCTACATTATTGGTATGAATGACGACAACGGACGTTCTTTGTGGTCTAATTAGTAAAGTAACTGTTGTGTTAAAAATTCTTGATGAAAAGAAATCCAATTTAGTATCTAACCTGCATTTTATTCTTTATTCCCGTTCCACGTTATGTATTAACGATCGTACAATGGCTCTCTGAGAGTTATCAATAAAAGCAGCTGATGTCATGATGGAAAATAGTCTTCGAAAATAATTTACTGGCTATAACGACAAGGAAACAATTTAAATAAATGACTGAAGAAAGAGTCAGCAATATATGTTTACATTTTTACTTTGTGGAACATTTTGCTGTTAAATCTGTGCGGTCACATCATAGCCAGACTAGATAACTAGATATGCAATACGAGTTCATACTTCTCCTGAGGTTAATTAGGTCTCGTCCGGTTGACTTTACAAGTCATATAGTAAGGTTGCTTACTTTTACGACATATCAACTATACTTGGGTTATGTAATACTGAAATTTTCTATTGTTAATACTTTAGACTATAGGCAATCTTTCGTAGCGTATAATAGATTCTATAGGTAAACATTGTTTTAATTTATACTAGAGTCTATAGGTAAACATTATTTGGATTTATACAAGAGTTTATAGGTAAACATTGTTTGAATTTATATTAGAGTCTATAGGTAAACATTGTTTTAATTTATACTAGAGTCTATACGTAAACATTGTTTGAATTTATATTAGAGTCTATAGGTAAACATTGTTTGAATTTATACAAGTCAATAGGTAAACATTGTTTTAATTTATACTAGAGTCTATAGGTAAGCATTATTTGGATTTATACAAGAGTCTATAGGTAAACATTGTTTGAAGTTATATAAGAGTCTATAGGTAAACATTGTTTGAATTTATACTAGAGTCTATAGGTAAGCATTATTTGGATTTATACAAGAGTCTATAGGTAAACATTGTTTGAAGTTATATAAGAGTTTATTGGTAAACATTGTTTGAATTTATATTAGAGTCTATAGGTAAACACTGGTCGAGTTTGTACTTGAGTCAAACATTGCTTGGGTTTGTACTTTGAGTTTTCAGGTAAATATTGGCCATGTTTATAATTGAGTCAATAGGAAAACGTTGATCGGTTTTAAACTTGAATTCAAACGTCAGTAATTTTAGCTAAGTTTAAGATAAGACAGATTGAAGACCAGCCTCCCCCGTTCCCCTCTTTTGGCTTTGTGCCACATTTTTGTATTACTTAAAATAAATATTACTTTCCTTTATTGTACATATGGAAACTAGTTAAGACTACATAGAGACCTGAGGTATTACGGTGGCTGTAGTAAGAATGGTAAGTAAGAATGGTAAGTAAGAATGTGTTGTTTTGGTGTAAGGAATAATGTGGTATGTTTGGGTCAGTAATCGTGGTTAGTTAAATTTAGGATAAGACAGATTTAAGACCTGCCTTCCTCTCTCCACCCTCTTGGCCCTGTGCCACATTTCTGTATTTTTTCAAAATAAATATTACTTTGCTCTAAGCAACCTAAACTTTATGAATTTAACCTCAATTCTAGATTGGTGGCAAGGTTTCATCATTTTATAGCTGAAATGACTAGATGTAACCGTAAGTTCTATGTTAACAGTTTCTTCTCTCGCACTTCTCGTTAGGGGAATTCCCTTCCAGCTTTTTGCTTTCCATCTTTGATCTTCCAAAATTGAAATACAATGTCAATCGTTATGTTCTACTCTTATTCTTTTATAATTCTCCCTAGTTAATAGTTTTTTTTTCCTCATATTCTCTAACAATCAGTAACCACTTGTACTTTGGTGGTTTTATTGCCTTGCTCGGTTGAGGGGATGATACAATGATATACAAGAAACTTTTATTCGAATATATTATTTTGTTAGAATGTTCCCACGAAATTGAAGGGTGGGCCTTCGTTGTGAGTACAATGACGTCACTTAAACAGATGTTCCCTGGACAACTTCCGCCATGTCCATACTAAACATCCTTCTTCACTGGTCAGACTCTCTTAAGAACGTTTTTCCCGCTTCCGAATTCCATACCGCCATTGTGGACAGGATATTTTCTGTTTTTTTTTTTTTTTTTTTAAAAAAGAGCGACGGGGAAGAGGAATTAGTCTCTTTTAGAACAAAGGAAGCTACACACAAATGAAAACCACTTTTTCTTTTGTACACTGAAGTGCTGTGCTCTCTAAACATGTCCGGTATAGATGTATTTTTTAAAAGCAAGGTCACTTAGCATTTCCAGGGAAAATATTCTGCTGCAATGGTGATTTGAAAGCAATAGCAATAATATATTATACAGTCCAGCCTCTTTAATCAGTATGTGGAGGTCACGTGCGTATATTATGGCGTCTGCCAGTATCTGATTAACATTGTTTGAATTTATATTAGAGTCTATAGGTAAACATTGTTTGAATATATACAAGTCAATAGGTAAACATTGTTTTAATTTATACTAGAGTCTATAGGTAAGCATTATTTGGATTTATACAAGAGTCTATACGTAAACATTGTTTGAAGTTATATAAGAGTATATAGGTAAACATTGTTTTAATTTATACTAGAGTCTATAGGTAGACACTGGTCGAGTTTGTACATGAGTCAAACATTGATTGGGTTTGTACTTTGAGTTTTCAGGTAAATATTGGTTATGTTCCTGTTTAATCTTTTAGAGATGAAGCTTTCGCAATATTATTTGTTACTATATATTAATAGAGTATTATCTCTCTAAATACTTACATAAGGTGTATTTTAAGAAAATTCTATCTATCTATCACGTCATTCGCATAGAGGCCTGTTTCACATCTCATCAGTGCAGTAGACAACCGAACGCTTCAAACTGGGATCGAAACCTGAACGATTTGGTATCAATTGGAGTTTATAAACCACACACACACACATATATATATATATATATATATATATATATATATATATATATATATATATATATATATATATATATATATATATATATATATATATATATATATATATATATATATATATATATATATATATATATATATATATATATATATATATATATATATATATATATATATATATAGGGGGCAATTTTTTTATCTATAAGTACACACCAAATATAAGGAATGCATTTAAATCGATTTGAGTATAAAAGGTCTAACAATGTTGTTGGTTCTTCTGTGGAGTTATTTGTCACGCCATTCGTTAAGAATTCGTGTCTTTTAATAGATGTTGAGAATTGTGAAATGTGGCGACTTTGTATGCAAAATTTTGAAATGCTCCCCACAGCATGTAAAGATTTAAGCATCAGGACAATTTTTGATCGGTATTATCGAACGGAAGCCAGTAAAGCCACAAAGTTACAAGGGGTTACAGGGTGCGGAAGAATTACGAACAGAAACATTAAAAATGGGCGAAAAACTGAAAAGAATAATCAGGAGGACAGTAGATAGCCATTGACATTGCATTTAAATTTTTGTAGTATAAAGTTGGCTTGAAAGCATAGAGCCGAAAGAGAGTCCCACAAGCATGGTAGTAAAGCGACTAAGACTCAAGGGCTTACAGGGTGTGGAATAATTACTAACAGAAACATTAATAATGAGCGGGAAGAGAAAAGAGTAATGAGGAGGACAGTAGATAGCCATTGACATTGCATTTAAATTTTTGTAGTATAAAGTTGGCTTGAAAGCATAGAGCCGAAAGAGAGTTCCACAAGCATGATAGTAAAGCGACTAAGACTCAAGGGCTTACAGGGTGTGGAATAATTACTAACAGAAACATTAATAATGAGCGGGAAGAGAAAAGAGTAATGAGGAGGACAGTAGATAGCCATTGACATTGCATTTAAAATTTTTGTAGTATAAAGTTGGCTTGAAAGCATAGAGCCGAAAGAGAGTTCCACAAGCATGATAGTAAAGCGACTAAGACTCAAGGGCTTACAGGGTGTGGAATAATTACTAACAGAAACATTAATAATGAGCGGGAAGAGAAAAGAGTAATGAGGAGGACAGTAGATAGCCATTGACATTGCATTTAAAAATTTTGTAGTATAAAGTTGGCTTGAAAGCATAGAGCCGAAAGAGAGTTCCACAAGCATGGTAGTAAAGCGACTAAGACCCAAGGGCTTACAGGGTGTGGAATAATTACGAACAGAAACATTAATAATGAGCGGGAAGAGAAAAGAGTAATGAGGAGGACAGTAGATAGCGACTGACATTGCATTTAAATTTTTGTAGTATAAAGTTGGCTTGAAAACATAGAGCCGAAAGAGAGTTCCACAAGCATGGTAGTAAAGCTACTAAGACTCAAGGGGTTACAGAGTGTGGAATAATTACGAACAGAAACATTAATAATGAGCGGGAAGAGAAAAGAGTAATCAGGAGGACAGTAGATAGCGATTGACATTCCATTTCAATTTTTGTAGTTTAAAGTTGGTTGGAAAACCTAGAGCGGGAAGAGAGTTCCACATACATAGTAGTAAAGCCACTGAGACACAAGGGGTTTCAGGATGTGAAATAATTCGTACCAGATACATTAATAATGAGCGAAAAGTGAAATGAGTAATCTGGAGGACAGTAGAAAGTGATTGACATTGCATTTAAATATTTGTAGATTAAATTTAGCTGGAAAGCATGGAGCCGGAAGCGATAAGTGTGGGAAAACAAACAAGCCAGCTCAATCTCGTACTGCGCTTAAATTACAAAAGTCTAGGTTCCATAACGAAGAGCAATATTTATTCGGGATATATATATATATATATATATATATATATATATATGTATTTTTTATTAAAAAAATGTATAACATAAATATATTATAAAATCACTACAAAAATAGCCATTGTGTTTCAACTCGGTGTCTTATCATTTGATAAGACACCGAGTGTGTTGAAACAAAATGATTTTATAACATATTCATGTTATAACTTTTTTTTTATAAAAAATAACTTTATCTGCTCTACTATGTATTGAGCACTCTTTTAAGAATAGTAATTGTTGGTTATTGGAATTGATTCCGTATATACCAATAATATACTTGGATATATATATATATATATATATATATATATATATATATATATATATATATATATATATATATATATAACAAATATATGGATAAATCCGAAGTATGAAAAAAAATACAGAAAAAACAAAATTCTGAATATGCATTATTAATGTTAAAATAAAAAGTCGACGTCGGACGTTTCGGTCTATTTAAGACCATCTTATGGACATTTTTCATTTTAAACATAATTAACATTATAACATATAACAATTTAACACAAATGACGATGGACATATGTTTGAATTAGTTGGGCTCTTATGTCCATCGTCTTTTGTGTTAAATTGTTATAAGTTATAATGTTAATTATGTTTAAATGAAATGTCCATGAAGATGGTCTTAAATAGACCGAAACGTCCGACGTCGACTTTTTTTTTTAACATTAATAATGCATATTCAGAATTTGTTTTTTCTGTATTTTCTTTCATATATATATATATATATATATATATATATATATTTTGAACAATAAAATAATATTAAAAAATTAAAATATTAAAATCTTCAGAGACACTGGGTTGTAGATTAATATTGTTTCGTTTTTTTTTATTATTATTATTTCATTTAGATTCCTCGACTAGTTTCGGCCAAAATGGCCATCATCGGGAGAAGAAATATTCTGCTTGCTGGTAGCAGTAAACTACAGAAATGAATGTCTTTTGCTGGAGAAAATGAACTTTTGTCTGTAGTTTTCATTTGTTTTTTATTTTTTTTATTTTATTTTTTTGTATATATACTTTGGACATAAATATGTTTATATGAGAAAATCGTTCACTCGAGCTTTTCTAATATTTTGAAATCATCTTCGAATACGTTTTCACAACATCGCCCACGTGACGACGACGTGATCATATTAAAACGGAACGCTGATCTTATAAAAAAATTTCAGTTATCTGTTTGGATTAGTCTTACTCTTATGTCCATCGTCTTTTTCATGTTGAATTGAATATAGTCTAGTGTTAATCATGTTTTATGAATATGTCCTCATTATGGTCTATTAGACCGAAACGTCCGACTTTGACATTATATTAACATTAAAACAGCATAATTAGGATTTTTGTTTGTTTTTCTGTATATTTTTCTTCATACTGTCGGATCTATATCCATATATTTGCTTACACACACACACACACACACACACACACACACACACACACACACACACACACATATATATATATATATATATATATATATATATATATATACAAAATGTGATAGAGGGCAAAAAAAAAAAAAGGAATCGGGCAATAGGACGGTCTTCTGTCTTAAATTTAAACTTATCTAGCTACGACTACTGGCCCAAACATAGCACAGTATTTTTTACACCAAAAGAACACATTCTTACTTACCATTCTTACTTCAGCCACCATAATGCCTCAATCACTCTGAAGTCCTAACTAGTTTCCATAAGTACAATATTTGTCTGGGAGTTGGGAATAAAAAAAACAAAAATTAAAAATATCTAAACCCAATGTGTATATAGAATGTAAAATAGAATTATGTAATATTTATTTTGTTGTAATACAAAAGTGTGGCACAAGGCCAAAAAGGAGATAAGGGAAAACTGGTCTTCAGTCTGTCTTATCTTAAACTTAGCTAGCCACGATTATTGACTCAAACATACCACAGTATTCCTTACACTAATACAACACATTCTTACTTACTATTCTTACTTACAGCCACCATAATATCTCAGAGTCTCTATGTAATCCTAATTAGTTTTCAATATGTACAATAGAGGAAAGTAATATTTATTTTGTTATAATACAAAAATGTGGTACAAGGCCAAAAGTCGAGGATAGGAGAAGGCTTGTCTTCAATCTTTCTTATCTAAAACTTAGCTAGCCATAATTACTGACCCAAACATACCACAGTATTCCCTACGCCAAAACAACACATTCTTACTTACCATTCTTACTACAGCCACCATAATACCTCATTGTCTCGATGAAAAATCCTAACTAGTCCTCATATCTGTCTACATTTCTATTGTCCTCAACTTTGTCGCCATATTTATTACAACATTTCAGCCGTTGTTCGCTCCGGCCTTCTTCAGGTGGTTGGAATTTCGAACTGATACCTTTATTTCGCTCACTGGGGTAGACTGTTCTAGTTCCACGTGCCATGTTTAATGGATGCCAGTTATCAGTTATCTCCTATTAATTTCCCTCTGAAAGTTCTCCACTGCCTTAACCGGGTATTGAACTCACACTCTTTGGATCCTCGAGGACACATGACACAGTGGATAAGTTAGATCCAGTGACACACACTCATTCAAACACAACAAATACAAGAATCACACCCGAAACGAAAGGCACTCTGCATCCACCAGAGAACTGACATCACCGACCCCCTAACGGATGAGGGGGAAGAGGAAGTAAAATAAAGTATCGTGAGAAGCAAAAGGAACCAATGAGTATACAACCCCTTGCTAAGTTAACTTGAAGAAACTAAGGACAATAAACAATCCTAAACTAACACTTATTTTCGGCCGGGGTTGCCAATGTTCAACGAAGAGCGAAATTTATTTCCGCTTCAGTACAGGAAATGTGGTACAAGGTTAAAATGGGGAATAGGGAAAAAGGACGGTCTTCTGTCTTAACTTTAAACTTAGCTAGCCACAGACACTGACCCAAACATACAACTTTATTCCTAACACCAAAACAACGAATTCTTACTTTCTTACTGCATCCACCATAATACCTCATTGTCTCTATGAAAGTCCTGACTAGTTCGCATATGTACAATTCATTGTCTGTTGGGGGAGGGGAATAAAACAACAATTTAAAACTAACCTCAATGAGTATTTACTATATGAAAACAAAACTATTGACAAGAAGCCAAACAAAATGATGTTAGTAATAAACCCCCAACAATCATTAAATGTGGCAGAAACATTAATTAACTGAACGAAATCAATGCTGATACTATAAAACATTCACTCATTCCAAACACTCACTCAAGCACACACTCATTCAAATTCAGCAACAAATATGAAAATCACGCCCAAAACGAAAGACGCCCCGCCTCCACTAGTGAACTGACATCACTGACCATCTAACGGTAGAGGGGAGAGGAATTAAACTAAAGAAAGTAGGGGCTGAAATAAAAGGAGCCAATGAGCATACAACTCCTAGTTAACTTGAATGCAGAAACTAAGAACTATAAACAACCCTAAAATAACTTAATTTCGGGCGGGGTTGCCAATGTTCAATGCAGAGATGATCCGAACAATTACCGTGAAAGTATTTATAAAAAAAAGGCTCAGAGGGGCAACTTTACGCCGTTGGAAAGGTGACTGGAGCCGAGCCGCCAGATCAGGATCAATAATATTGATGATTCTTCTTTGGATCTTATCAAGGAGCTTAAGGTAAATAGCAGGGGCACTGGGATATATGTGACAACAATATTCTATGCATGCACGTGCAAAATAAAAAAATTGTCTGAAGAAAGTTGGAATAAAAATACTGTATGAACAACTCGTATTTTTAAATCTTATTCACTTAAATCAGATTAACTTAAATCATTATGCACCGGGCGGACGCACCACAGAAGTATGCATGCAATCATAGAGAGGTAGAAAGAGTGAGAGGGGGAAAGAAACTTAAGTCATTGTTATGCGCTGGACGGACGACGCACCACGCAAGTACGCACGCAATCGCAGAGACGTGGAAAGAGAGAGGTGGAAAGAGAAAGGCAGAAAGAAAGAGCTAGGGAAGAGAGGGAGACGGGTGGACGGACAGACGAAGCACCACGCAAGCTCGCATGCAATCATAGAGAGTGTTGAAAAGAGAGAGTGGTGGAAAGAGACAGTGGAGTAAAGGGAGAGGTGGAAAGAGAGGTGGAAAGAGGGAGGTTTAGAAAGAGAGATGTGGGAAGAGAAAGTGGTGGAAAGAGAGGTGAAAACAAAGAGGTGGAAAGAAGGGGCAGAAAGAAACTAAAATAATTGTTATGTGCCAGACGGAGGACACACCCTCAAAACACGCACGCAGTTACAGAGAGGTGGGAAGAGAGAGAGGCGGAAAGAGAGAGTGGTGGAAAGAGAGAGTGGTACAAGAGAGAGGCTTAAAAAGTAAGTGATGGAAAAGGAGAGTGGTGAAAAGAGAAAGGTGGAAAAAGAAAAAGAGAGGGTGGAAAGAGAGAGTGGTAGAAAGAGTGAAAGCTGAAAAGAGAGAGGTGGAAGGAACTTAAATAATTATGTGCCGGACAGACGATGCACCGTGCAAGCATGCAAACAATCACAGGGTGGTGGTAAGTGAGAGTTGGAGAGAGAGAGAGAGAGAGAGAGAAAGAGAGAGAGAGAGAGAAAGAGAGAGAGGGGTGGAAAAGAGAGGGGAGAGGAGAGAGAGGTGGAAAGAAACTTAAATCATTATGTGCCGGACGGGCTATGCACCATGCAAGTATGCATGCAATCACAGAGAGGTAGAAAGAGAGATGGAAAGAGATAGATGTGGAAAGGGATAGAGAGGTGGATAAGAGAGAGGTGAAAAGAGAAAATGGTGGAAAGAGAGAGGTAGAAAGAAACTAAAATCATTGTTATGTGCTAGGCGGAAGATGCAACATACATGCACGCACGTAATCACAGAGGGGTGGAAAGAGAGGTGGGAAGTGAGAGTTAGAGGTGGAAAAAGAGAGAGAGCTGAAAAGAAAGAGGTGGAAGGAGAGGTGGAAAAAGTGAGAAAGTTGGAAAGTGAGATGTGGCAAAAAGAGAGGCGGGAAAAAACGTAAATTATTATGTAACGCCGGACGGACGACTCACCACGCAAGCACGAATCACAGACTTTAAATAGATAGATAGCTAAGAACAGAGTGAGTGTCATAGATAAGAAGAGACCGACATAGATTAGAAGGTTGAATTTAAGAAAAATAGGGCTTCAAAAATGAGCAAAACGTTGTTAAGTTATTAAGGGATTGAAAGGCAATGTTGGAAATTGCGGAAAAACTGAGCTGAGATCATAAAACAATGAAAAAGGAAATTGAAAATATTGGCACAATGAAAGCAGAAAAATTGTCTTTGGTTCCCTGGGACGTGATAGAAAATTTTTCACTCCTGAATCTATCTTACATATGAATCTGTCATTCATTCATGTTTGAATATTACTACCGAATAGGGTCTGCTACTCCATGCTATATATTTTTGAGATTCTTGATAAAACGCCCCAAAACGAATTCACAACGTTATTGGTCCTGACCTGGCATCTCAGCTTCAGTCAATTTCCCACCGCCAAAGTGTAGCTTCCTTATGTCTTTTCTATAATTACTTTCATGATAATTGTTATGATGGACTATTAGCAGAATTACCTGGTGGAGTAATGGATAGCAGGTCGGATTAAGGAATCGGAGAGCCGAGTTCGAATTGCAGTCGAATCCATTACATTCACTTACGTACTTATACCCTTGGGAAAGGTATGAATCCTCTTCTAGATTTTCCCGGAGGAGTAATGGATAGCGGCTCGGATTGAGGAATCGGAGAGCCGAGTTTGAATTCCAGTCGAATCCATTACATTCACTTACGTGCTAATACCCTTGGGAAAGGTATGAATCCTCTTCTAGATTTTCCCGGAGGATTAATAGATAGCGGCTCGGATTGAGGAATCGGAGAGCCGAGTTTGAATTCCAGTCGAATCCATTACATTCACTTACGTACTTATACCCTTGGGAAAGGTATGAATCCTCTTCTAGATTTTCCCGGAGGAGTAATGGATAGCGGCTCGGATTGAGGAATCGGAGAGCCGAGTTTGAATTCCAGTCGAATCCATTACATTCACTTATGTGCTAATACCCTTGGGAAAGGTATGAATCCTCTTCTAGATTTTCCCGGAGGAGTAATGGATAGCGGCTCGGATTGAGAAATCGGAGAGCCGAGTTCGAATTCCAGTCGAATCCATTACATTCACTTACGTGCTAATACCCTTGGGAAAGGTATGAATCCTCTTCTAGATTTTCCCGGAGGAGTAATGGATAGCGGCTCAGATTGAGGAATCGGAGAGCCGAGTTCGAATTCCAGTCGAATCCATTACATTCACTTACGTACTTATACCCTTGGGAAAGGTATGAATCCTCTTCTAGATTTTCCCGGAGGAGTAATGGATAGCGGCTCGGATTGAGGAATCGGAGAGCCGAGTTCGAATTCCAGTCGAATCCATTACATTCACTTACGTACTTATACCCTTGGGAAAGGTATGAATCCTCTTCTAGATTTTCCCGGAGGAGTAATGGATAGCGGCTCGGATTGAGGAATCGGAGAGCCGAGTTCGAATTCCAGTCGAATCCATTACATTCACTTACGTGCTAATACCCTTGGGAAAGGTATGAATCCTCTTCTAGATTTTCCGGAGGAGTAATGGATAGCGGCTCGGATTGAGGAATCGGAGAGCTGAGTTTGAATTGCAGTCGAATCCATTACATTCACTTACGTGCTAATACCCTTGGGAAAGGTATGAATCCTCTTCTAGATTTTCCCGGAGGGTAATGGATAGCGGCTTGGATTGAGGAATCGGAGAGCCGAGTTCGAATTCAGTCGAATCCATTACATTCACTTACGCGCTAATAACCTTGGGAAAGGTGTGAATCCTCTTCTAGATTTTCCCGGAGGAGTAATGGATAGCAGCTTGGATTGAGGAATCGAGAGCCGAGTTCGAATTCAGTCGAATCCATTACATTCACTTACGCGCTAATACCCTTGGGAAAGGTATGAATCCTCTTCTAGATTTTCCCGGAGGACTAATGGATAGCGGCTCGGATTAGGAATCGGAGAGCCGAGTTCGAATTCAGTCGAATCCATTACATTCCTTACGTATCCTCTTCTTATACCCTTGGGAAAGGTATGAATCCTCTTCTAGATTTTTCTCGAGGGAGTAATGGATAGCGGCTCGGATTGAGGAATCGGAGAGCCGAGTTCGAATTCAGTCGAATCCATTACATTCACTTACGCGCTAATACCCTTGGGAAAGGTATGAATCCTCTTCTAGATTTTCCCGGAGGAGTAATGGATAGCGGCTCGGATTGAGGAATCGGAGAGCCGAGTTCGAATTCAGTCGAATCCATTACATTCACTTACGTGCTAATACCCTTGGGAAAGGTATGAATCCTCTTCTAGATTTTTCCGGGGGACTAATGGATAGCGGCTTGGATTGAGGAATCGGAGAACCGAGTTTGAATTCCAGTCGAATCCATTACATTCACTTACGTGCTAATATCCTTGGGAAAGGTATGAATCCTCTTCTAGATTTTCCGGAGGAGTAATGGATAGCGGCTCGGATTGAGAAATCGGAGAGCCGAGTTCGGAATTCAGTCGAATCCATTACATTCACTTACGTGCTAATACCCTTGGGAAAGGTATGAATCCTCTTCTAGATTTTCCCGGAGGAGTAATGGATAGCGGCTCAGATTGAGGAATCGGAGAGCCGAGTTCGAATTCCAGTCGAATCCATTACATTCACTTACGTGCTAATACCCTTGGGAAAGGTATGAATCCTCTTCTAGATTTTCCCGGAGGAGTAATGGATAGCGGCTCGGATTGAGGAATCGGAGAGCAGAGTTCGAATTCCAGTCAAATCCATTACATTCCCTAGGGGAACGTACGTACTTATACCCTTGGGAAAGGTATGAATCCTCTTCTAGATTTTCCCGGAGGAGTAATGGATAGCGGCTCGGATTGAGGAATCGGAGAGCCGAGTTCGAATTCCAGTTGAATTCAGTAGATTCACTTACGTTGGGAAAGGTATGGATCCTCTTCTCCTCCCCTCCCCCAGTTATGAGTAAATAGCAGGACAGACCGGGTTCTATAGCCTTGGATGGCAACTGGTCTACCGTAGAAAGAAATGGCAACATCAGTCATGTATCGAAAGAAACATGTTCGCCTAAGCGTGTATCACACATGGCACATAACTGACTGACGAAATTGGCTACAGGGTTTCACGATTTTACAGTTGAATTGGCTAGGTACAACCGTAAGTTCTATGCTAACAGTTTCTTCTTTCTCTTGTGGAACTCTTTTCTGGCTCTTCAAATTTAGTTACCCCTTGAAGTCTTAGCGGCTTTATTGCCTTCCTTGGGGTGATATGATTAAATAGAAAAAAGTCGCATGAAGATATTTGAGAAAAAAAATAAAAGCGTATTAAACGGCAAAAAAAGGAGAAAATATATGGTGAAATAGATAGAACATTGACTACAACCATAAAAAAACAATCGAAATATCACCTTTAAGGAAATATCACAAAGTGAAACGAGCAAATGAGTAGATGAAAGCTTGTGTCTGTTATGGAAGGTGCGATGGATAAATTGTTGTCTAAATGAGGCAAAAAATGAAAATAACATTTACATCTCATTTTACCAGATATATTTATCAAAATTACACAAAAAATAACTTGAAATACTAAAGAGTAAAATTATTCAATAAAATCGCCGTTGGCTTCAACCACAGTCTGCAGACCATTAACTTTAACTTGGTAAATGCTGCTATAATCCTTGCCTTCTGTTCATCTTTGGTGTTAAAAGGAGTTTTTTTTTTATCTCTCACTCAACTGCGGTCCACATCAAGGGGGGCTGCAGTCTGGGGAGTGAAACAAAAAAATCATGAATCTCTCTGTTAAATAAATCTTTCTGTTCACCATCATCTATCGATCAAATCTAAATTAGTTTGTTCATATATCTATCTGTCTATCTATCTACGCATTTAAGTTGTTTCATATCTATCTATCTATCTATCTATCTATCTATCTATCTATCTATCTATCTATGTTCTTTATCTATCTCTCCACCACTCTCACTCTCTCTCCCTCTCTAGCTATCTATATCAGTCCCTTCATTATCTATCTATCTATCAATCAAAAGTGAAGACATTTTAAAACCCGATTACACAAACGGAAGCAAACATACAGGGTGCGATGGATAAATTGTCGCCTAAGTGAAGCCGAAATGAAAATAACGCCGACATCTCATTTTGACAGATATATTTACCAAAATTACACAATAATATCATGAAACATTAAAGAGCAAAGGCATTCAATAAAATCGCCATTGGCTTCAACCACGGCCTCCAGATGACTTCGGAATCTCTTGCAACTCTTCTTTATCGTCTCCTTGTTTAAGATGGTGAATGCTACCATAATCCTTGTCTTCAGTTCATCTTTGGTGTTACAAAGAGTTTTGTTGGCCTCTCGTTCAACTGCACTCCACATATAATAATCAAGGGGGTTGTAGTCTGAGGTGTTAGGTGTAAGGGGTGGCGTGGTCGCAGAAATTGTCTTCTGGCAGCAGCCATCCTTTTGACCCTGGGCAGCAATTTTGGCAATGTTTAACCTTCTTGCTTGCAACAAAAAAAGAAAGAAAAAATACAAACAAACAAAAACAGTATATCAAAAAGACAGTTTTTCCCTTGACATCACTGTTATTTTAACTACCTTCACTCCTCGGCAATGTTTATTATTTTAAAAATCGATGATCACAATTGAAAAAACCAAACATGAAAGTGA
>CAHIKZ030001055.1:20000-25000 GCA_903632075.3 Acanthosepion pharaonis
ACATCTGGTCTGGTACTACTGCTACATACTTAGGGTTGAGTTGAAGGGAGTTAACTGAGACATCCGGAAGAGGCATGGTTTGTGGAACTAGAACAATCTTCTCAGGTGTACGAAAGAAAGGGTTCAGTTCGAAATTCCATTATCTGAAAAAGACCGGAATGTATAACGGCCGAAACGTTGTGAATATGGCAATAAAGATGAAAGCAACAGTCTGAATAATGTAAATATGTACTGTATTATTCAAAAACTAAGATTTTCGTCTTTTGTCAAAGCCAGCAACCAATTTTCGTCAAATGTTTCTGCATTCCTGTCTGAGCTACTTGTCACTGTTATTCTAAACTGAAAAGTAAGAAAGTTGCCAAAAAAAACACTTCTATTTCTAAAGCTTGTGACCTACTTTGATTTTTTTTTTATTTATAAAAGACATGATTGTGTGAAGGGTCACCTCTAAGGTTTGCCTCAAATATGAAGCAACTCTGTACGAAACAGTCAAAGCACATCCTCAATGTTTTATAGGTGTACCACAACACTTCCCCCGACTTCATAAAACAACAGAGTCATAAAACACGGATTGCTTTAATCTTCGAGATGCAGAAAGATACACAGGTTTATTCAGGAAGCAAACTGCAAAGTCCTCATCAATCATATCTGAGGGAAATAATTAAATTTTCTTTTCTAAAATGTCGCTTCTAGAGCCTCTAGTACAACAGAGATTATGTTATCCATTTGATGAAGCCGCCGGGGGTGGGGGTAGATCCCACTTCTGAAGCCTTCATTAAAACCTGACCCTAAAAGAAAGAAATAACAATATTTATTCTCCAACAGGATGATTCATTTCATTAGCAATGCCTTATAATTGCCAATTATTTGCTTTACAAGACCTCATAATGGCAATCAGTTCATTTACAAAACCTTACAATTAACAACCAACATATCAATGCTTAAGATGCACTTTTTTAACTTAAAATCTAATGCCAAAAGATGGTTTCGTCCTACACACCAAAGATATTAATAATAATAACAATATATATATATATATATATATATATATATATATATATATATATATATTTTTCGAAAATTATAACGAAACGTTATAAAATCACTATAAAAATAACTATTTTATTTCAACACTTCTGGTGTCTTATCACGTGATATCATCACTTGATAAGATTTAGAAATGTTGAAAAAAATGGCTATTTTAGCAGTGATTTTATAACATATTTATGTTATAATTTTCGAATGAATAATTATACTGGCTCTACTCTGTACTGAGCACTCTTTTAAGAATAGTATTTGTTGGTTATTGGAATTTATTCAGTATACACCGATTCTATCCTTGGGTATATATATATATATATATATATATATATATATATATATATATATATATAACGGAGGCACGGTGAATTAGTGGATAGCGGATCGGATTAAGGAATCGGAGAGCCAACAAGAATCAGTTGCCCTACGTTTCCGAGAACTATAAAGAAATCGCAAGACCAAATGCTTCAAAAAAATTGGAATTTGACTCCAGAAAAAATATTTACACATGGCCAGTTGTATGTTGCATATTCAAGAGTAAGAAATCGAAAGAATTTATTATTCGCTGTTAAAATGGAGAAAAAGAAATTTTCTTTAAAAATATTGTTTACCATAAAATGAAATTAAACCAAAGACATTATTAAACCACGAAGTAGGGTTTTTTTTTTGTTAAAGTATTTTCCCAAACAAATCAGCGTATTCAAATTTAAGTCATTGGTATGCGAAATTGAACGAAACGTAGAGTTCGTACATCTCAACAAAAAATGTTAGTGATAACATCAACAATACTAAATATTTTCCAGTTTGCCCTGCGTTTCGTTGAACTATAAACAGATCAGAAGGTCAAACGACTCAAAAAGTTGGAATTTGGCTCCAGAAAGATATTTACGTATAGTCAGTTTTATGCTGCATGTTCAAGAGTAAGATATCCTAAGTATTCATCGCTTTTGAAAAGGAAAAAAAATACTGTGTAGTGGACCCAGGTAGCATGCAGTGCTGGCCTACGAAAAGGTGGCCTTGTGCCAGACACTACTCACGACTACCGAATCCACTAACAAAGTAAAAATAATAAATGTGTGATCTTTAGTGATGAAAAAGGGATCATTTAACACGTGCATAAAAATAATAAAATATAGATAGCCAGGAGGAAACGACGGAAACGAGCCTGGTGGAAAACAAATATAAACTTTATTTGAATAACAAATAATCTTGTCTCAACAGTGGAGACTATCAGAAAAAGTAAGGACTGTTCTTAGCCAGTAGGCAGATTGTATAATGTAGTGACCAGTAGAATGTTAATGTCCCGCGCCAAAACGAAAATCAAAATGTCTAAGGCGGGAAAAGTTTCTTCAGAAGGAAGGTTCTGGAATATTGGCTTCTTGTACAAAAGGTGTATGCGTACACAATAAGGAAAAATACTCACTGCGAGGTTTAATAATGTGTGTGTAATGTTATTTTTTTTAAACTGGTTCGTAAAGGTTAGAAATCAAAAGAAGTGTATGAAACGTTCATCAATCTTCATTGAAGAAAATTCTGCGTTCCCTGGTAGTGAACGGAGGAAAGTTCGAACAAGTTGATCACATCAAGACGAGGAATTAGTCTTGGAAAAGTGTGATGACAACCGTGTCGTAGACTCTGGTAGTGAACAGGGGAAAGTTCGAACAAGTTGTTCGCATCAAGACGAGGAATTAGTCTTGGAAAAGTGTGATGACGACAGTGTCGAAGACTCTGGTAGAAAATGGAGGAAGGTTCGAACATGTTGTTCACTTCAAGACGAGGAATTAGTCTTGGAAAAGTGTGATGACGACAGTGTCGTAACTCTACGTTTTCTAGTAGAAAAACGGAGGTAAGTTCAAACAAGTTGTTTGAAGAAAAGTTGTAATCACACGACATGTTGAAGTTTTGGTTAGTTAAGATATTCCGGCCCGCGTATGGGTCAGGGGCACGGAATAAATGAGTCGACCTTCCAGTTTGAAAATCAGGCGGCGACTAACTTGAAAAACGAAGTTTGTCAGTGTCGTCAGAGAAATGCGCGGGAAAACTTCAAATTCTGATTCTAGCTGGAATCAGCAGTAGCCAGTAAGCAACCTCCTCACGTCGGCTGTTTTACTGCTATATCTAACCGAACGTGAAAGGAATGGGTGAAATACGCGCGCGCGCAAAAAGGTGAAATCCATGCACTATTCCACAACTGTTTTCTTTAAAAAAAAATACTGTTTAATGAGATTTCATTAAAGAAATTATTAAACCGTGAAGTAGGTTTTTTTGTCAAAGTATTTTGCGAAATTGAACGAAACGTCGAGTTTGTAAATCTCAAGAGAAAATGATAGCGATAACTTCAACAATACCTAATTGAAAGATAATTCTAGTATTTATTAAAGTATGATTTTAAAATTGTTAGGAATATATCTAAAAAAAATGAATGTGACACGATTGTTTACATATTAACAATGGCGATCGTTTTGCTCGATTGATGCAAGGGTGGAGGCTGGACACAGAAAATTTAGATATATAGATAGAGAGATAAGAACAGACCGAGATAGATAGATAGATAGATAGATAGATAGATAGATAGAGAGAGAGAGAGAGAGAGAGAGAGAGAGAGAGATAGCGATAAGAACAGACCGAGATAGGTAGATAAGGAAGAGACGGAGATAGATAGATAGATAGATAGATAGATAGATAGATAGATAGATAGATAAGGCATTGTCAATTATTATTCATTTTTACTAGTATTTCTTTCATCTTATTTCTCTTGCATTTCCACCAAGTAGTAATAGTCTTAAGTTGTCTGAATTTCTTAGATGAAGCCTTGTCAATTATTATTCATTTTTCACTAGTATTTCTTTCATCTTATTTCTCTTGCTTTTCCACCAAGTAGTAATAGTCTTAAGTTGTCTGAATTTCTTAGATGAAGCCTTGGCAATTATTATTCATTTTTCACTAGTATTTCTTTCATCTTATTTCTCTTGCTTTTCCACCAAGTAGTAATAGTCTTAAGTTGTCTGAATTTCTTAGATGAAGCCTTGTCAATTATTATTCATTTTTCACTAGGATTTCTTTCATCTTATTTCTCTTGCTTTTCCACCAAGTAGTAATAGTCTTAAGTTGTCTGAATTTCTTAGATGAAGCCTTGTCAATTATTATTCATTTTTCACTAGGATTTCTTTCATCTTATTTCTCTTGCTTTTCCACCAAGTAGTAATAGTCTTAAGTTGTCTGAATTTCTTAGATGAAGCCTTGTCAATTATTATTCATTTTCACTAGGATTTCTTTCATCTTATTTCTCTTGCTTTTCCACCAAGTAGTAATAGTCTTAAGTTGTCTGAATTTCTTAGATGAAGCCTTGTCAATTATTATTCATTTTTCACTAGGATTTCTTTCATCTTATTTCTCTTGCTTTTTTCCACCAAGTAGTAATAGTCTTAAGTTGTCTGAATTTCTTAGATGAAGCCTTGTCAATTATTATTCATTTTCACTAGGATTTCTTTCATCTTATTTCTCTTGCTTTTCCACCAAGTAGTAATAGTCTTAAGTTGTCTGAATTTCTTAGATGAAGCCTTGTCAATTATTATTCATTTTCACTAAGATTTCTTTCATCTTATTTCTCTTGCTTTTCCACCAAGTAGTAATAGTCTTAAGTTGTCTGAATTTCTTAGATGAAGCCTTGTCAATTATTATTCATTTTTCACTAGGTTTCTTTCATCTTATTTCTCTTGCTTTTCCACCAAGTAGTAATAGTCTTAAGTTGTCTGAATTTCTTAGATGAAGCCTTGTCAATTATTATTCATTTTTCACTAGGATTTCTTTCATCTTATTTTTCTTGCTTTTCCACCAAGTAGTAATAGTCTTAAGTTGTCTGAATTTCTTAGATGAAGCCTTGTCAATTATTATTCATTTTTCACTTGTATTTCTTTCATCTTATTTCTCTTGCTTTTCCACCAAGTAGTAATAGTCTT
>CAHIKZ030001055.1:30000-37500 GCA_903632075.3 Acanthosepion pharaonis
ATTGTAGACAAAATCCCAAACAGGATCTGTAACGCAATCGATCTTGACTTTGCATCTGGACTTTCTCATCGACCTGACCTGGCTTCCCTCTGTCTTTTCTACAAATATTTTCATGGCTACTGCTCTGATTAGCTTTTTTCCCCTGGCACCACGACTACATTAATTAAAGTGTGTTACTAGATTGACTACTAGGTGTCACCTTTATACTGTTCAACTAGCAAAATGCAACAGCAACTACTATTTTAACAGTTTCTATTCTCACACTTCCCGTCCGCGAAATTCCCCTCCGATTTCTTACTTCCCAGATAACTACAAACTTAAAAAAAATTAAATGCAACGTCAGTCGCCATCTTCCGTCTTCTTGAACCCTGTTCCTCTTTTTGTCCTTTCCTCAATCCTCTCCAGTCTCAGTTTTCTCTTTCACTTTCACTTTCACTTTCACTCCCTGTACGGCCCCCGCATTCTAGTGCTATTCCATGAGATGAAATGATTAAAAAAAAGAATAACAAAATTCCACTTGAATAGCGTTTTCCAAAGAACTGCTACTTTGTGAAGCAAACTCCCTCGGGTATGCTCTCTCGAGCATCATAATCTTAACCTCTTCAATTCAAGGGCTAATCGTTATCTATTCTTTTCATCGTCATAATCTGCACTTTCTCCTACCTCCTCTTACATTCATATGACAACAATCATTCACTAAACTTCTATCTTGAGTTGCTCTTTGAAATGGGGGAACTTTGGCTTAACAAAACAATAATAACATGCTGAGAGACAAAATAAAATAATTCAAAATCTGTTACACCTAGCGAGTAGAGATGAGTGTTTTAATCTTAAACGCTCTTTAGGCAATTTCATTCACCAAGGAAAGCAGTGCAGTTGACGCCAAACACCAAATAAGAGTATATTTAAATTACACAGTTGTGTTGTCACATCCTGCTACAGCAACAACAAAGACAACCTCGACTTAAAATAATATAATATTAGTGGTCAATATATATATATATATATATATATATATATAAATTCCCAAGAGGATAGAATCCAGGTAGAATGTGTAGGTCTGATGAATTGAATCGTGATTACGATTCCAATGTAATAAATTATAACCATGGAATATTAGTGTTTGACATTTATATATATATATATAAGGTGCGTGGAGTGACACCCTTCCATGCGCGACACGGCACTACAGGCACCCCGATATTATGTGACTGTTGATCAGAGCAGCCACTCAAACGCTACTCAAGAGTTAGGGCAACAGCAACCAAAGAACTGTCAACCCTTATTGTTAAATGGTTAACCACTTGTGTGAGGGATTGAGTAATTGAAAAGTTAAGGATTTGCATGCTAGCAAGGCCAGTTATAAAGTTTTTAAGCCACTTGGTATGGTGGGAGATAAAGTCATCAAACATGGAAATATGTGTAAATGGATGAAGATAGATGGCCTTGTCTATATTATCAGAAATGATTTCAAGAACACCACAGTCTTGGGAAGATGGAGAACGATAGCAGATGAAGAGATAGCATACAGCATTGAGGAGAGATAGACAGAGACACATGTATGAATGGTCAGGAGATTCAAGAAAGAGTTCCCTAACCAATGGGAGATGGTCTCGTGCGTAAACTCCTAGGCCATGGGTAATAGAGTCCTTTCTAAGGAGAGTAAAGTAACCGGAGATCCAGAGGAGGGGATAAATGAGTTAAGGTTGGTTTCACAGAGAGCCAGTATATCAGAAGACTTCTCAACGAGGAACGGTTCCACACTGCAGAAGTTGGTCCGAATGCCGCGGATGTTAGAAAAGGAAATGTTAAAGGGTTTAGGTGATTTTTTTAGAGCTGGTTTAGGTTTAATTTTTTGATTGCTTGAGGTCATGCTGAGTAATGTTGGTAATGGAATTGAAAAGGCCTGAAGTAATAGCAGCAGACAGTCATCAAATGTGACAAGGGCAAAAAGGAGTTCGCGTAGCCTGCAACATAATGTGGCCTTAGGGTTGCCCACCGGAGGTGCGTACAGGGACACCCTTCCATGCGCGACTTGGCACTACAGGCACCCCGTCATGAATTTTATTGATGGATTAGTGTAGGTGCCATCCCGGTGGTTATTCTAATTCCAGACCATATTTTCTGTTTTGGAATGGTTTATCTTGTCCTATTTCTTGTAATACTTGATAGAAGACGTTGATTTTTTTTGTTGTTTAAGGTCTCATTTTTATTCTAACAATAAGTGCCTATATCATCGACATTGTCTCCTCATACATTGACTTCGTTCTGGAAAACAAGATCGCTGTTTTCTATTAATATATTTGTTCGTGATGTGGTGCGTATTGCTTAAAGGATCAGTGCTCATCGGTTCATATACGTGCTTGTAAATGCGCAGGTAATAATCTAGGAAAATATTTTAAAAGACTTGATCTCTTATTCATACCTAGAAGACCTGATGATGTTTGAAGTGTTTTCGTATTTCTGTCCACACCTGATATCTATAATTTTGTCGACCGATACAGTTCCGCTGTTAAGCTAGAAGCATTCATTGGAGTCAGAGATTGTATTTTTTTTTTTTATAAAGGACTAGCAGCATGTCCCGGCGTTGCCCGTGCTTGATTCAAAAATCGTACGACTCATACAGTAATCGCTATCATTTGACTTAAAATATTTTCGCCCTTCCTTGCCTTTAAAGGAGTGCCCTTTGCCGTGCTGATGTTGCCACATGCCTTACTTCTTGCCTATCTCACACTGCGAATTTTTTCGAAGCTCTATAATAAACATTAAATCTGCTACGAAAAAAGAACTAAACAAAATGAACACAAAACGATCAGCTTTAAAAAAGGACTCATAACTGGAAAAACCAAATGAAAAAAGAATGTTAACAACAAATACTTTTTCACACCCAACCCAGTTCTCCGGAATCAGAATCAACGTTGAGTTTAAGCAAGCGAATGAGCCAATTAGAGTAAAGTGCCATGCAGATTTAATTTTTTCCCACTTATAACAAATGCAACTATCGATATTTTTTTTTGCATGCTAGGATGCTAGTGGTCGGTCAGTGTGTACTTGGACACACTGGAAACAGGGCAAGCAATAACTAAAAATTAGTAACAATAATAACGAAGTTTGGGGATATAGTCATTGTTAATTCAATCACTGGCCAGTCAGTGTGTACTTGGACACACTGGAGACATGACAAGCAGTGATTGAGCATTACTATCAAGACCAACTAGACGAGATATCTTCGTATATGGGCTGTGGAACAGATTTAATAAATTGTTCCATTCAATATTCCTTTAGTTTACCCAGATCGATATACACCTGAGTTAGTCAAGAGGACAGTATCGCTGATATGTGATAACAACAACAAAGACAGGGAAAATAGTACGAATGCAAATAGTATCAATTAGAACTCCTCATTCCAGAAATTTACACAGATACTTTAAATTTTGCCTTGTTTGTATCGATATTATTTGTTTTTTTAATCATCATATTTGTATGGAACTATTTTTTTTTTGAGAAAAAAACTGCTTTTTTTTATTTCCTGTTGTATTCACCATTGATGGCGTCTACCATTTCACATTGCTGCAAATTAGTCGAGCGACATCGAAAGAATTTACAGAGTTATCTAAATAAGTCAATATAATCTCTTCAGTAATATTTAATTAAACAACTGAAAAAAAACATTAAGTTTCCTAAATGTTTATCATCATTAATATTACAAACATTGCAAAATTATTCAGATTTTGCTATCATGTTCAACTCTATGTATCTATGTCCGGCGTATGAAATTCAAATCGATAATTCCTAAAATGGCTCTATGTATACTTTACAACGGTCAACTGTTATCAGTCAGGCAATGCCACGAAGATTTTTACGTTTCTCATAATCATTAGACAAATATAGAAGTCTTCGGTTTAAACGTGAAACATTCAAATCCTTTTTAATATGCGTTATACCTTATTAGTCCCGGTATATTTCTATGCTGTCTTTTTATCTACCGCAGATTTTCTTATTTTACGAATTTTCTTTTCCATTGGGTACATCGTTTATAAAAAGAACCGAAAAGGTTTTTGATCATTTTGCAGTTGTCACTCGTTTTCTGTAATTCTTCGAGCATTTCTTGCTTCGCTTTTTCAATATGAGCGATAATAAACAAAGTGTTATCACACAAGAAAGCATCTTCTGAACGAAATACCTCACAGACTTTCTTTAAATGTAAAACATTCTCATCGAAAATCTTCAGAATTTGATCCAAATCTTCGCTCAAAGTCATTGGTGCTTGATTGGAAACAATTTCACGGATTTTGCATTTAATCTTTTCTATACTTCCTTTTAGTTCGTTAATTTTGCTCACAAGCATCCCGTACATAAAACAAGTTTGCGGCTGTCTCTCTGCCGAAATCTGAGGCGAAATGAGTTGAATCGTTGCTGAGCCAATGATATCTGACTCACTCACGTTCTCAAATGCTAAATTCTCAAAAGCAACTAAGTTTTCAGAATGATACTGGAAGTCATTTCCTGGATAAGTTGTTTCTGGAGAAAAATTGCTGAAACAAGAAATTGATTCGCTGATGCCAACTAGAGGTGGCATTTCAGAAAATTTGGGCGTTTTTTTTTGTTTTTTTTTTATAAATCGAATAGTTTTGTTTAAATATATTTCTTGCTCTTTTTTAAAGAGCAACGAACAAAGGCCTTTTCTTGCAGATTCTCAACGAACTCTCCCTAAAGTGAGTTTTGTCTTTCATTTGCATCATCAAAGGAAAAAAAGAAATGACGTAGGAAATCAATTAGTTTTATCGTCATGCTCGTGATGATAATCACCAAAACAATTTCAATTTGAAGGCACGCCGAAAATTAGTGTAATTTCTTATCTACACCAACTTTGTAAGTAATTCTTATAAGTTCTCTGCAAATCTCCATGTCCTGTGATAAAACCTTAAAAATACTTCCGGCCTTCCAAATCCTACAATAATATTACGGGTAATGATGTCATCGTTTTGTAATGTCCTTGTTTAATGTGCATACTATGGTTATTCATCTAAAGTCTATGGATATTATTCTTCCATTTGGCATTAACAGCAAAACGATTTCCATAACTGTTTCCTAAGCGATTATCTTGCTGCCTAAATCCGATATTAATATCAAGTCCTTCTTTGATTTGGTTACTTACGGGCAACATTAAACAATTTTAACTATCAATGTCCCGAGTCAAGGACTTTTGATTTTCTATATTTTTTACAAATTATACTTTAAGACATTTTTATGCTTATACGTTCTTTTTATAGATACAAGTATTTAAGTAAATGCTGTTTATAATAAACAGTATTAACAACATTTAATGTCCGACGAGAAATCTCAAGCTTCGAGCAGAAATGATCGTTCGAGAGAAATCATGGGGAATTTGTAGTTTTAAAACAGTAATTTAACGTTGCTAACCAGACACTTCCTTTGTAGCTAAATGGTATAGCACGTCAGGCTATAAGGCGGTTCCAAGTAGGATACATGTTCGATTCCTCTCGGAAGACATATTTTCTTTGACATTTCTCGGACATTCAGGTCGATAAATCTTGTTAATACTCACGATCCAATTCATCAGACCTACAAATTCAAAAAGAATTCATTGAAATATAAATTGACCTGCACCACATATTTGATATATATATATATATATATATATATATATATATATATATATATTGGCCACTAATATAATCTATCTATCTATCTATCTATATATATATATATATATATATATATATATATATATATATACATATCCAAGTATAGGATTGGTGTATACTGGATAAATTCCAATAACAAAAAAATACTATTCTTAAAAAGAGTGCTCAATACAGAGTCGAGCAAATATAATCATTTATTCGAAAATTATAACATAAATATGTTATAAAATCACTACAAAAATAGACATTTGTTTCAGCACTTCTGGTGTCGTATCAAGTGATTTTATCACTTGATAAGTCAGCAGAAGTGTTGACACTAAAAATGGCTATTTTTGTAGTGATTTTTATAACATTTATGTTGTAATTTTCGAATAAATTATATATATACATACATACACACACACACACACACACACACACACACACACACACACACACACATATATATATATATATATATATATATATATATATATATATATATGTATGTATATATGGTAGTTTAAGTTATAAAGCATTCAAAAGAGCGATCTTTACGCTACCCCGGTTTCTACCAAATCCGTATCATCACTGAGACCTTATTGGTTGATGATACCGCTATGAATAATTCAGAAATCTTATAGAAAAATATTCGCCCTCCGCCAGGATTAGAACCTGCATTCGCTTTGTTTCCACTTTAGTCCGACTCAGGGATTGAATTCACAATTGACAACAAGGTATAGGCTTATTGAATGAGGTTGTTGTATGGATGTAAGAAGAGGAATTAAGTGCAGATTATGAGGATATGTAGGATAGATAACATTTGACCCAGGGTTGGAAGAGGTTAAGATTGTAGTGATCGGAGAAGCGTCCTTTCAACTGTCTCTTTCTGATGTTACCTATTTGTCTCAAGAATTGACAACAATGTATAAGCTTACTGAATGAGGTTGTTGTATGGATGTAAGAAGAGGAATTAAGTGCAGAATATGAGGATATGTAGGATAGATAACAATTAACCCTAGGTTGGAAGAGAGCTCAATATATTTATTAAAGAGCACAGAAATAAATTACATAAAAATGAATCTCAATTGTACCTCTTTATATCGCCATTTCGCTCCTCGAAAGATTTCTCACTTAGAAATATTCCCTGGATCTTGTCCATACAATTTGAACAAGAGTTAACATTTTAAACATAGGTCATTGTTAATGTTCACCCTTTTTTAACTTCTGTCTAAACTTATATATGTATCGGTCTTCCTATTCCCCGTCACTACTTTGTTTTTCTTCCTCTTTCTTTTTCTCTCTATCTCCCTCTTAAATTTCTTTTCCTTCATTTGTGATTTTTTCCTCTTTTTTCCTCTCTACTTTTCCTCATCTTCCTGTCTTTTTTAATTTGCAATTTAAAAAAAAAAACTTTACGATTTATTTTTTATCAAATGTTTTAGTATTGACAAGGGCCAGGGAATTCCTCTAAGAGAAAAATCTCTCGAGGCGCAAAATAGCCATTGTGTTTCATTTTTATGTAATTCATATCTATCTATCTATCTATCTATCTATATATATATATATATATATATATATATATATATATATATATATATATATATCACCATAAAAACCACCATGAAAATGTAATGTTTATAGTCATCTTCTGACTTCTTAAATCTTATTCTATTATTGCTCTCTCCTTTCCAATCATTGTCCAAGTACACGCTGCCCGACACAGGGATTGAACTCAAAATTTCTATGTTACCAATTTCGAAATGAACCCTTTATTTAATCTATGTGGTTCGACTGTTTTCGTTCCACTGCCCATGTCTAGGGATATCTCGTCTAGTTCTTATTTTTAGTC
>CAHIKZ030001055.1:42500-82500 GCA_903632075.3 Acanthosepion pharaonis
TAAACAGAAACAGACTATCATCACATTCTTGTCCGTGTATTGCTTAATATATTGTACTGTAATTGTCATCTTTTATAATGGCTTATGTAAGCCTAAAGCTTAGATTGGATTAAAAAAAATATATATCAATATTGTGATTTACTTTCTTCGTTTAATGATAATGTTATTAAGCTTATGAAAAGAATTTGCATAAAATAAATAGACAACACTTGTCTATATTATTTAATGAAACATGTATGAATATATATATATATATATATATATATATATATATATATATATATATATATATATAGCTAGCACGAAGAAACTCTCCATCTGCCTAAGATATGTAGATGATATCTTTATTTTAGTTAAAAACATAGAAGAAATAATGGAACTCAAAAACCTTTAAAAAATTCTGTCCTCAGGTTTACATACGAACTTAACAAAGATAACAAAATCCCTTTACATGACATTTTAATAGACACAAATAACAACATTCTTACTACATCTCCACATAAAAAAAACTAACCAGAAAAGCTCTTGCATTCTCTATTATAAGAATGAATGTCCAGATTACTACAAAATCGCACTTATACAGAATTTAATTAACCGATCACAAATTAATTCTTCCCACCAAAAAGATTTTCTACAATGAACTAAAAAATATTAAGCAGACTCTCATTAATAATGACTTCCCAAACAACATTGTAGATGAATAAATAAGACGATTTATGAAAAACCTCAAAACACGTCAAATAGAATATAATGCTTCCCCAAAGGACACTAAATATATCAAACCACTATATTGTAACTAGATGCATACTAACTACAAACAGGATGAAAAAAATCATAAAGAATCTCATTTATACTAAAATATCTTCCATAGATTTTAATAAAAATATAAAATTAATTATATTATAAAAATTACAATACAACCAATTTAATTATTCGTAATAATTCCTCCCAGCCAATTGATATATTACGTAAAACCAACATTATATACCAATTTAAATGTCCCTTAGGAGAATATATCCCCGACAAAAAACAAATATATATGTTGGATGGGTATACGGCAACTGCACTAACAAGACGTCTTACACTACACATGTCTGACCATTCGTTCATTGCGAGACATCTACAACAACATTACTGTCCATATTCACAATATAAAAAATTACTAATCGACAACTATCTTACACCAAGAAAATAATAAATTCAAGCTACAAATCTTAGAAGCAATTTATATTATAAAATTAAAGCTGACACTGAACAGAATCAACGAATGAATACTACAGCAATGTTCTGAAATGCCTATAAAGGAACAGTTTTTTTTTCATGCTTTAATGCGCGCATGAACATGACATTATAACATAGAGGAAAAAATTCCATAATGGATATTTTTTTCACGTTCTAATGAACGCTCAGCACATTGTCAACCGTTTTGCATTTAAAATCATAATGAAGGAAGATTACAGTAATAGATAACAACGCACAACTGTGTATAAATACTTATTCTAATGTACAACATATAGTTTTGTACTACTTGCACTACTGAAGATGATCTTGGAAGAAGATCGAAAGTACTTGGGTGATGTAATGGAATAACCAGTCACCCCCATGAATGATTACACTATAGGTGGTAAGTAGCTATAAAGTCAGCTGTCTACGAGAGACTGGGGGAAGAGTGAGAGTGAGAAGACGCAAGCACGTCTGACCTTTCAATTAGTCGCACTCACAACTAGATTGACCTGTGTGTATAACTGTACCGTATTTCATATTGTACTGGTTGTGTACAATAAACCTTTCTTCTATTATCCACCTGGTGTTAAGTATTTAGTCCCTTAGCATGGAATATAACATTGGGAAATGAAAATAAAAGAAATTTAAACAGTTATAGCACATTTCTCTCATCCTTTAACATCAATACACGGAAGGTTATTCGTGAGTATGAACGGATTTTGCTAAAAATTAGCAAACAGAATGTCTGTAATTTATTCAATCAAACATGCCTAAAAAAGAATTTGCTGCCTAAACACACACACACACACATATATATATATATATGTTAAATTCCCAGACCAATTCTGTGGACAAGACAAATTTTTCATGTCCACGGACCTGGGAACTTAACTATATTGTCGATATGGAAAGGAAAAAAACTCCTAGTATAAATAGAATTTACATTAACCAGAAAGAGGCTTACGCAGAAGCGTCTCTCTTTTTTAAATTTGGATTTTGTAATGTAGCTATAACAACAAAAACACTTCGATTTCACTTTTGTCTTGAAAAAGTCGGAAGACGAAACGCGTCGCCAAAAAAAAAACTAAGATTTTTTCCAAATGTCATCTTATAACATATTATATATATATATATATATATATATATATATATATATATATATATATATATATATATTATAATACGTGCTAATACCCTTGGGAAAAGCGTGAATCCTTTTCTTCTCCCTCCAGCTATGGGTAAATAGCAGGACAAACTTGATTCTATAGCCTTGGATGGCAACTTGTCTAGGAGAAGGACATTCTGAATTTAAAACCTGCTGAGGGTCGTTTGGGAACCTTGTGGCACTTAGTGCACCAGGTCTCTGTATTCGGTCCTTCAAAAAGTGTGGATGGTCCTACACGAAACCTTCACCACTATAATTAAATCTCATGTGCTGTTTTCGGGCTGTCGGTTTCCTTGGAACTGATCTGCTTGACCCTCATACGCCGAACTCGACGGGAGAGTCGAGAGTGTGTATATATATATATATATATTATACATATATAGTATACAAATTATAATATATATATTATACTATTATAATATATAGTATAGTACTATATAGTTAGAAATTAGAAGAATGGGGATGGGTGACCTTTAAAATGTATGAAATTGACTTTTGGTTTTATATTACAGAATAGATAAGTATTACAATTGTTTATTGTACAATAAGTATTACAATTGTACAATGAGCCCACTGAAACTTAAACAGATAATGTATCAAGAAGAGCTGTAGAATAGGAATAAACAGCCTCATATAATTTTGAAAGTGATATGTATGTCACTTTCAAAATTAAATCTGAAGGGATAAAATAAGCCAAAAAAAATCAACAACAAATAGACGATGTTAGATGAAATGACAATTTTATAAAAATGACTTCGACCTGAAATTTTTTCACCCGCATAAATTCATCCTTGAACAATTGCAAGCAGTATTTTTAGAAAAAGTGTTATTGAATAAGAAAATAAAACAACAAAAAAAAACGTATTTCATCGATGGATTCCGTAAATTTAAACGTTTACGGTTGAGAAAATAGGTTTCGTTTCTAAGTCTTCAGTTGACTTTCGTCAATAATTACGTTAATCATTTTCTTTGTCTTTATATAAATCTTTGTCGACTTTTGTGAGTCCAGTTGCACATATGAATTTATACCCAACAAAATCGGATATAATAGTAATAACTCCCCAAATATAGAAATGACTTACAACCTCTGCCCCATAAAAATTGTTACTTTTAGTGTATGAAATATGTATGCAAACGTAAAGACAATTATTGGACAGAGTTAGTATTTAGTATTTTATACTGAAGGGTGAATGTTTTAGCCTCGCACGTTAAAAGGCTTTGTTCAGATAAAAGTCGAATTATTGAAGAATTGTTTCATTCAAATCCCATAATAGTCATGTTTTTTTGCGAGTAGAATTAAAAGCCGCTATAGAATATTTCAAGCATCGTCTACGGGCGTGGAATGGGATATCGTATTGGTGATACGCTGTCGTGTGCCCATCGAGAGATCTTCTGGTTCGTCTTGCGTCATTGTTTTAGTCCAGTTCAAATGAAATGAGTTTGCATAGTCGGGCAGCTGCGGTATAGAAGCTTCTCCATTGTTGAACTGCATAAACCCTTGCTCTGTCTTGATATCACTTGATTTCAGTAAAACACTTTGCGGGCTCTCATTGGACCTCAAGGGTGAGGACGATGCGGCCCCCATGAAAGCCGATGGGCTTGAAACACGAGATAGCTTTGAGTTCGTGGCAAAATTCCTGTCGATAGAGTTTTCCATGACCTGTCCAGGAGTAGAGATAAAAGCAAGGTGCCCTTGGTCCAAGCTCATGCCGTTTGAATGTAAGTGTTCGACGCCCGTGGCCGATTTTAACGCTGAAACGCCGTCAGAGATCATGTGCGAATTACTGCTGTGAAGATCGTTCGAATATGCTAATACGCTGTGACTGTTGCTGTTTCGTCTGGAGCTCGTGGACGGGGCTTGATGACTGCACAGATCACTGGCTTCATTTTGCTCAGAACCCGACTGTGCTGAACGACACGAATTGGAATAAAATGGCTCAAGTCGATAGTGTGGCCTCGCTCCCCGTTGTCCCTTTTTTATGTCTTTTGGCGACTGCATGAACCTGTCAAAAGAGACAAAAATCTTTCATCAAGAGGAAAATGTTTCATGTCAATGCGTCTCGTTCGTTGAGGAATTTTATCAAGGTATGTTTAAAATGTTTATTTAGTAACCAGTATTTATACACAGAGGTAACGCGGAGGAAAATGAAATAATGCTAAGTTTTCAGATTTTAAATTTGAGAACTTTCTTATGTATTCTATAAAATGTAGAATATCAAATAAAGAGATTCGTAATGTTCGTAATTCCAATAATGAGCTTTCTCAGCTGTGTCTGAACAAGAATAGACATTATTTGGAACAAAGTCAATAAATGAAATCTGTATTTATTTTCTTTAATTTAAATCATAAAATTTAGGCATCTTAACGGAAATTTTTCTCGCCCGAGTCAAGACTTCAAATCTACAAATCAACCATGCATGAAGTATTGCTGCCATATATTGTCTGGAGCCGCTTCTGTTTGTCTCGTCTTTGATAAAATCCAAAGACGGATATGCAATGTAATTGGCCCTGATCTGGCATCTCACCTGCAGCCGCTCTCTCACAGACGTGCCGTCACCTCCCTCTGTCTTTTTTATAAATAATTTCATTGTAACTGCTCCAATGAGCTGCTTTCGCTGGTTCCCAGACTTCATGAATTTAAGCGTTCTACTAGGCTGGCATCTCGCCCACACCCTTTCACTGTCGAAACTGTTAAATGTAGCCGTCTCTTCTACTCCAATAGCTTCATGTCTCACACCTCTCGCCTGTGGAACTCCCTCCCCATTCCTTGTTTCCCTGATAGCTATAATCTCCAACTATTCAAATGTAATGTGAATCGACGTCTCCAGATGCCCTGATCTATCCCCTATCCTTCTTTTCATCTTTTCCTCTATCAGTCCTCTTTGCTCTCGCTCCATCTCTCTATAACCCCTTGCATGCTAGTGGCTTCCCGCCTTGTTTGGAGGGAAACGCTTAAAAAGATTGTATTAACAAACATTCAAAGTGGGTATCGATTGTTTTTATACACATTGTATTTCAAAGACCTCTGATAGTAGCTCATTGTCGTAGTGGTAGTGGTGATTGGGTGGTGGTGGGGGGGGCTAACGTGGTCTAATGACTTTGAGATCGATGCTGTCGGAATTCCTGGTAGGGTCACTCTTGTTGGCAAAGTCGAAGACGAGGATTCAGACAAAGCGCGGCCAACCATAAAGACTCCAAAGTTTGAACTAGTGGATGAAGAGGGCTACGCTTGACGGACATGCTACAGAAGGCGCCACTAGAAATTATAACAGGGGATGGAATTATATTCCCTTATTATATTCTTTTCCTTGTTCTGCCTTCCAACTAGGTAGGTTACTCGCTGCTTTCTCCTGTATCATCATGACGTGAACGATCATGGCACTCCACAACCTCCTATACTTTAAAACAATGATTGTCTTTTTACTATCCCTTCCCTCCCCTATTTTGTCAACTATTTACACAAGCTCGTTAGGTACGTTACTCGTATTTTCCCTCTATCCCTTCATAAATTGGCCGATTAAGGCTCTCCACAACCTCCTATACTTTGACTCTCTAAACAATGATTGTATTTTTACTATCAATTCTTCTCACTGTTTTGATATCCATTTACACAAGCTCGTTAGGCAGTTTCCCCTATTCATCACGTGGGTGATGATGGCTCTCCACAACCTCCTATCATTTGAAGCTCGAAACAATGATTGTCTTTCTACTATCCATTCACCTCTCATTTCTGTCATCTATTTACACACACTCGTTAGGTAGATTAATCGCAGTTTCCCCCGTCCCTTCATGTCATAGGCGATCATGGCCCTCCACAACCTCCTATCATTTGAAGCTCTAAACAATGATTCTCTTTCTACTATCCCTTACCCTTTTCTGCCATCTATTCACACAAGCTTGTTAGATTAATCGCAGTTTCCCCCTATTCATCATGTGGGTGATGATGGCTCTCCACAACCACATATGGAGTACAGAGTTTTTATTCTCATGATTGCAGTCATTAATGTTCTTGTGGAAATCTACACCGTCATTTGCCAATACTTACTGATAAGTGAGTCTTTGTCCGGGAACTTTTTTGATGATCTCCATTTTGTAGTAATAACGTAGAGCTCGAGATAGCTTCTCGTAAGTCATAGTCGACCTGCTTTTCTGGTTACCCCACAATTTGGCTAAACCATGAGGGTTAACGATGCGAAAGATGAAGCGATCTTTGTTATCCCAGCAAATATATGTGCTGTACTCGTTGTTCAAGAGCAAGTGATAGATAAACTCCCAGAGTAAGCGGCAATCTGAAAAGACAGAGATTTTTTCTTTCTTATTTCCGGCACTCAAACATCGAAGCAAATTACTAACAACATTTTAGAGATTTTAAATTTTTTCACATACGCACATATATTTGTATTATTTTTAGTGTAAACGCTCCTTTTTCTATTAAACGGCAGGGTACTACTCGGACACCACCCTAGAAGTGATGGCAAACCTAGTTGGAGCCCTGGTTTGTAAGCCTTATCAATATTAGCTTTTTTCTACGTGCATTTATATACATTACATATTAAACTACGCACAACTTTTAAACAATGAAAAAAAAAAAAGTATCCGCTGATTTTGATGTCATTTTGCGGTCTTTTTTTCGTTCAAATTTATGAATTTGTTTTGTTCATACTAAAAAAAAAAACAATATATATATATAATTCACTATTTTTGATCCAGGATATGGAATGTGTTAAAGTTATTCAATTTTTAACAAGAAAAACCTCAAATCGATGTTAAAAATTGTTGCAAGACATTATTGATTTATTTAAGATGTAATGACGTCTCTTATTTGCATTTAGATACATTGCATTTATTTAAAATATTTCTAGTTGAATTGTTCACCTATATTGCATAGGATCCATTATTGTACATAATTAGGTTACACTAAAATTTATATTTTGTATGAGTTTTATATTATGAAATTTAAGATGTAATAAAGTGTCATCCCCATATCATACTTTGGGACAAGGCATGACAGGCTTTGTATTGGCCCAGTTAAGCAGTATTTATTTCGTCTACTGGTTGGCATACACGAGAAAACAATTTCGCCCCAAGCAAGGTAATAAAGCCACTAAGATACAAAGGGGGGGTAACTGATTGTGAGAGAATAAAAGAAAAAGAATATATATATATATATATATATATATATATATTATATGCGAGGTACTAAGTGAAAAGCACTCAATATCAGTGATAAATCTAACATAATAAGTTGTATGGATATGAATATTAAAAAGTCGATTGAACAATTTTGTATAAACGGAAGAGATTTCTTGAACTGTTTATACAAAATTGTTCAATCGACTTTTTAATATTTTAATATTTGGAAATCATCTTCGAATACGTTTTCACAACATCGCCCACGTGACGACGACGTGATCATATTTAAACGGAACGCTGATCTTACATAAAAATTTCAGTTATCTGTTTGGATTAGTTGTGCTCTTATGTCCATCGTCTTTGTGTTAAATTTTACATGTTCTAATGTTAATTATGTTTTAAATGAAAATGTCCATGAAGATGGTCTTAAATAGACCGAAACGTCCGACGTCGACTTTATATTAACATTAATACTACATAATTGCATATTATTCAGATTTTTGTTTGTTTTTTTCTGTATTTTTCTTCATATATATATATATGTATATATATATACATATATATATATATATATATATATATATATATATATATATATATATATATATATATATATATATATATATATATATATATATATATATATATATATACATATACATACATATATATATATATACATATATATATATATATATATATATACATATATATATATATATATATATATATATATATATATATATATATACATATATATATATATATATATATATATATATATATATATATATATATATATATATATATATACATATACATATATATATATATATATATATATATATATATATATATATATATATATATATATATATATATATATATATATATATATATATATATATATATATATATATATATATATATATATATATATATATATATATATATATATATATATATATATATATATATATGTGTGTGTGTGTGTGTGTGTGTGTGTGTGTGTGTGTGTGTGTGTGTGTGTGGTGTGTGGACGGCCAACACCCAGAGGTGACAGTTTGTTTCATGCTTAAAGGTAAACCTCAGCTGTGAACACTGACGATTTTTAGGTAACTCCTGCAGCCAAGCGACCGACCCCCACCCCCACCTGCTCCCAAATGTAATACCCTGCTTTAGATCTTATCGGTACGAAGCTGCGAATGGCATCCATATAGACCATCGTTCAAGACTACGCCCAGGTGAGGTCACTCCAATTTTCTGATCAAATGACTGACTTTTGACTAAACAGACCGCTTCCTTTATCTCTCAAGATGAACGGATGACTTTATTCGTTTATGCTCTGAGCTATGGTACCTTGAGATTTTGATTTTAAGCGTATTGCCAGACTGGCATCAAGACAATTTAGAGTTGAGCTGGCTAGATGTAGCCGTAATTTCTATGCTAACAGTTTCTGTTATCGCACTTCTCGTGTGTGGGACTCCCTTCCGACTAAATGCATTCCAGCCAACTTTAATCTGCAAAAATTTTAATGCAATCTCAGTCGCTATCTACTGCCCTCCTAATTACTCTTCCTCTGTCCTTAGCAATGTTCCTGTTTCTAACATTTTCACACCCAGTAACCCCTTGCGTATTTTTGGGTTTACTGCCTTGCATAGTAGGGAGTTGATTACCCTCTCTCTCTCTCTCTCTCTCTCTCTCTCTCTCTCTCTCTATATATATATATATATATATATATATATATATTAAGACAGTTTTATGTTTATACATTTTTATAGATACAAATGCTATATAAATACAAATTAAGTAAATGCTTAATGAAAAAGAATGTATAAACATAAAAATGTTTTAAAATAATTGTCGGACTTTGTCCATTTCATAATGTGTGACGTCATTTGTTTACATTTGGATACGCATTGAGCAGATATGAATGTACGTGAGAGAATCATGAAAAAACAGTAAAATCGACCTTGCTAACCGAACGCTGCTCTGTGGCTAAAGATACGTCAGGCTATATGACGGTTCCGTATAGGATACAAGTTCGATTCCTGTCGGAGGACGCATATTTTCTGAGAAAATTTCTCGGTAATTCAGGCCGATAAATGTTGTTAATACTATTTGTTATAAGCAGAGCATTTACTTAAATATTTGTATCTATAAAAAAAATAATGTATAAACATAAAAATGTCTTAATATAATCGTGGGACTTTTCATATATATATATATATATATATATATATATATATATATATATATATATATAAGCCAAAGCAGAATCAGCAATATTATTGGTCTTGACCTGGCATCTCAGCTCCAGTCACTTTCCCATCGCCTTAATGTAGCTTCCGTTTGCCTTTTTTATAAATAATTTCATGGCAATTGTTCGGGTGAACTCCTCGCTATGGCACCTAGACTTTATCTATTTAATCACACTACTAGACTGGCGACGAAGTCTCATCATCTTACAGTGCTGTCGGATAGATATAACCTTAAGTTCTATGCTAAAAGTTTCTTTTCTCGCACTTCTCGTCTGTGGAACTCCCTTTCAGCTCCATGCTTTCCAGTCAACTTTAATCTTCAAAAATTTAAATGCAATGTCAATCGCTATCTACTGACCTCCAGATTACTCTTCTATTGTTCTCGCTCGTTAAGAATGTTTTCCGTTTTTCTAATTCTTCCACACCCAATAACGTCTTGTGTCTTAGTGGCTTAGTGGCTTTACTCCCTTGTTTGTGGTGAACTCGATTAGTATATTTAAATATATTTATATATTTATGGCACGTCAGATCTAACGAAGGTTTCCTTCTACCTATAGGGACACAGGTTTGAATCCTTTCGGAGAGAACATATTTTCATTAATGAGATCTCGAATATTCAGACGAAAATAAATAAATATACTGCCTAACAAATAAATGGAGTGTCTACTGACATATGAGCCTCCACTAAAAATAACATTTAATTTGTATATATATATATATATATTGATAATATTAGTGGTAAATATACACATACATATGCGCAATATATATATATATATATATACATACATAGGTGCATACACATATATGTATATTTTTTGAATAAAAAATTCCGAGAGGATAGAATCCAGGTAGAACTCAATGTCCAGGACAGAGTAAGGATAACCAAAATACCTAACTACATACATTTTACAATCTCTCTTTCCTCCTATCTATACAATATTATATCCACTCATCCTCTTTCTTTCAATCTGTAATAGTAGTCGCTGACTATAAGAACAATTAGGTCAGACAGGCTGATGACCTCGCAACAGGTCCAAGCAAGTTAAAAAAAATAGCTTCTCATACGCATGCAGAATCACCTGATCAAGTACGAAACATCGAGCAGGAACTAACGAAAGGAATTAATTGGTATCCGAGTCTTAAGCGAGTAACATCAGTTTTTACTTGTTACCGCTAAGCAAAGGAAATCGTACAATGAAGACGCGTTCCAATTCAACTCAAGACACTATGCTGCATATATGAAATGCACAGGTGATTTTCTGAGCGTGATAATCACCTAAGACAGATATGGTGACCCACACACGAATCTTCCTAACCGAACGCTGAATTCTATATTGCTGAATATGTGAAGAAAAGAGTAGACGTCCAACTCTTGGAGTCAAAACTCATAACAATGAAGAAAGAATAATATATCAAAATACATCACTGCATGAGCGAAACGAACTGAACTGAAATTAATACGAACAAAAGTGAAAAATATAAAACAAAGGAAAGAGAGAAAGAAAAGAGAAAAAGAGGAAAGCCTATTTTATTTCAGCTGAAAGACTAGAGCTAAGTAGACTTTAACTATTCATATCAAATATATAACGCATACATCTTTCCACACAGAAATGTATAGCAAACATCTTTCCACGCAATATCATGCATTAAGGTTTGTCTTGTTATAATTAAATCTTATTAAATTATATATATGGGCGTTTTTTGTTTGTTACTATTGATTGTTTCTCCTCATCTGTGTATTTGAACCTGTAACAGAATCCTTCCACTATGGAGTGATATATATTAGTCATCTCTTTTGACAATCAGTTGTTTGTATTGTTTTTTTTTTTCATCTTTTCTTTTTAAATTTTGTGTTGGTTTTTAACTAATAAATGTAATGTAATTGTAAGCGATGTTGTCTGAAAACAAAATTTATGTTTTGAGCTTGACTTGTGAACTTGAATCAAATTTTATTTATTAATCTCTTAAATTTTGGAGTCGCACCTGAATCTCTCTTTGTCCCAGTATTGCCTTTGTTGTTTGATAACGTCTCCTGTTTCCGATTATCTGGTAATTCCGTTTCTCGAATCTCCTGATCCATGCGAATATCAATTTCTGAAATGGAAAATAAGTTCAATATGAATGGTTAACAGTATAAAAAAATGCGAAAACATTTGCCATGATTATACAATGAGTTCTCAGCCCGAATCAAGAAGAAATGAATAAAAGACAAATCTGAAATTTGCTCAGATTATATTTAGCGACTTTCATATAATCACAAGGTTATTTACCCGACTCCTCACTGAGGCAAGGATGGGATACGTGGTCCGTTTAATATGGATCTGCCTTCGGCTAATCTAAATATACCACGACCACAGTTACTGAATCTTTTTAGTGTAGGGTTGCATTCCTCGGGGAGCAAGCGCGTTCCCCTTTGTACAGTGAAGAGAACAGATACTACGCATTGATCCCGGCCCAAAGAGATTTTTCAATGCACTCTAACGAATGTGACACCATATCGACGTTTAAAGCAGGTTTACCGACAATACCGTGGAAAGAATTTCCAGCCTCCTCGGTACTTCCCCTTTTGGGGACGTCTCGGAGGTCCACGTAATGACCAACACCCCTTTCGAAAAAGAGTTACTGCCTGGATGGATGACACCTGGGACTTGAGTAATATTAATTTGAAACTTTCCTAGCAAAAAGCCAGGTAAGTATTAATGATTTTCTAAGCGTAGCTTAGACGCGACACAGAGTCAAAGCTGGTGAGTATCGAACTCATAGCTCAACTGCAATTGACCTAGCAAGACGAGCATGTTAAGCATTGTACCACGGCGAAGCGCTCTGAAATGATCTTCTAAGCTTAGATGTGTCACAAGACCGAAAGCGTGGAACACCAAGTGGTTGATCTAGCGAGACAAGCTTGCTAACCATTACACGAAGACAAGCCCACGAAAATATGGCGTATGAAGGATTGATTGATGACGGATGCGTTTTTACGGTCAATGAGGAAATTGTTACGAGTGAATGGGTCGTGAATCCGATTAGCCAGGTATATGATAGTGAAGACCAGCCTCGACCCATTCCCCGGTTTCGGCCTTTTGTCATAATTGTATTAATTTACAATAAATCTCAATATATACATTTAAAGATTTCAAGCATAGGGGATGTTCTTCTCATTAATGGTAATATAAAGAAACATCCAATAATCAGGGATTTTCAGTTGATACGTCTGCTCCTAAGAAATGATGCTCGCTTCACGTCCGAATGAATACGACCTTGGCTACGATTGGTCAACTTTCGTTCGGATGCGCGTTAAAAGGAACGAGAGGAAATAACTAAACACGTTTCTAAAGTGCAGTAACTGTTATCGCTCTTCCCAGTATTTAAGGGGTGGGGGGGTTCTTCTTCCCTGATGTTTTATTTGAAGTAGTGGAAATGGAAGTTTAGTTACAGTGGATTCCAACATAATTTCAGCACCTCCCTTATTGAATTAAAAAGAGAGGATACCAGCATGACAGTGATCGCAGGTAATGGGAAATTTTTGTCCTTGGCGTATATCTATGTATATAACCATTCCACATTAACCGGACCTATTGTCAGAGTTAGCTCCTCCTTAATTCCCTAATTGTTCACTAGGGGTCGCTCTCCCTACACTATAAATATGGGCGACTACTTGCCTCGTTCTCTTTTTCCCTTTGCTTCGGTAATTGGTTGGAGATTCGTCTCCAGCTAAGCTAGTCGAACTCTCTGCCTTTGGGCGGAGAGGGACCCACACGAGGCTATGGCCTTCGGCATAGCCTCGTCTGGGGTGGTAGACAGCTACCCGACCTCGTTCTTACGGGGTCTACAGGGAATTTTTGCCTGAGCACATGGGCTTAGTTTTACCCCGTATTAAATAAAAGCCTTGTCCTATCTCGCAGGGTGAAGAGGTAAATAACCTTTTCACTTTGCATTTCAGCGGACGCATTTAAAAAATGTGATCTCTCCTAGAGATCCTCGTTTTCGCCCACTTGTGGGAAAACGCCATGAAACACACATACACGTACGTACGAACCTTCACCAAAATACAAACTCTTTACGTTCACACACAAACACAAATATTAATGTCTATGTCACTTATAAAATTGTTGTTTAATACATATATTTGTTGATATTATATATATATATATATATATATATATATATATATATATATATATAATGTCAACAAATATATGTATTAAACAACAATATATATATATAAATATATCGGTCTTGTTTGTTTTCTTTACATCTTCGGTTGGACTGAACTTGAGTCCGCCATGTTCTTGTAGTTGGACCTTCTTCTAGCAGGAAATAAACAGCACGTGTTTCTAATTCAACAACACGCTAACCAACTGTCCTCGACACTATTCTACCACGGTGGAGAGGCCATATTTACATTTCGTGCTCGCAAAGAAACGTTGTGTCAAAAAGATTGTTATTCCCTTGACACCGCTATTACTGTATACAATTTTGACACTCGGCAATGTTTATTTAGAAGATTATAAAAAATTATGAACCAAGTAAAATGCCATATTTATTATTTAGTTTTTAAAAAGATTTACTATTTTCTATTTTATAAAGAAATAAAATTTAAAATAAATATTTTTAGTCAAAATTTTTTTTAAACCTGCAAAATTAACAAAATATGTAAGCCAACTATAAAGTAATATTTTATTATTTTATGAATAACTATGAGATAAAGATATATATTTTTATATATCCTGAACAATATGGCGGAAAAATGTATGACAAAGTGAAAAAAATTTTCTTGTGATGCGTTTCGTCCATTAGGACTTCATTGGATTAAATTTATGTTCGTGTGACTACACATGCGCACGAATGAGGGATGCTGGGAATTTTAATTTAATTTTTTATTCTTTTTTTAACTAGCCGTCCAAACAAAGGACGAAACATAGAAGAAGGAAACTTTTAAATAACTACGAAAATATTTTTTATTCGCAATTTTATAAAAATATCAAAGTATAGAACAAGAAAATTTGAATAAATATGATTTGTTCATTAAAAATTATACAATCTGAACACATGTTTAATATTTTCTAACAGGAAGAGTCTATTGAAAGACATGCTGAAGAGGTTATTCGTTGAAAATTAAATACGTATAAAAAAAAAAAATTTAAATACAATCTCGAATTTTTCTGGCCCTCTTTCATTTTATGAATTCAGAGAATTGACAGCGTTTTCACTGTTTGAATGGATGACATGGCAATTAATTACGAGAGAAAGACTTTCACTTAAATTAACAACGGGGAATTTTACCTTCAGGGTCAGGATTTGAACTTGCTTCCGAGGGTACACTTTCCATGTCCACCGTTGAGCTGACCGGGGAACTTACAATACCGGCTGTAATAAAGACAGATAAAAATAATATAAATGAATTTACTTTACATTTTCTTTCTTTCTTTCTATCAAACGTTGCTTCGTCCTATCTATCTATCTATCTATCTATATATATCATGCTGTTCCTATCTATCTCACGCTGTTTTTTCTGCCTATTTATATATATATATATATATATATCATAACGTTGTTCCCTATCTATCTCACGTTGTTTTTATCTGCCTATTTATCTAACGTTGTTTCTATTTCTATCTATCTATCGTTGTTTCTATCTATCTATCTATCTAACGTTGTTTCTATCTATCTATCTAACGTTGTTTTTCTATCTATCTATCTATCTATCTATATCGTTATCTAATCTATTATTATCTATCTACGTTGTTTCTATCTATCTATCTATCTATCTATCTAACGTTGTTTCTATCTATCTATCTATCTAACGTTGTTTCTATCTATCTATCTATCTATCTAACGTTGTTTCTATCTATCTATCTATCTAACGTTGTTTCTATCTATCTAACGTTGTTTCTATCTATCTATCTAACGTTGTTTCTATCTATCTATCTATCTATCTATCTAACGTTGTTTCTATCTATCTATCTATGTATCGATCTATCTAACGTTGTTTCTATCTATCTATCTATCTATCTATCTATCTATCCAACGTTGTTTCTATCTATCTATCTAACGTTGTTTCTATCTATCTATCTATCTATCTATCCAACGTTGTTTATCTATCTATCCAACGTTGTTTATATCTATCTATATCTATCAACGTTGTTTCTATATCTATCTAACGTTGTTTCTATCTATCTATCTATCTAGGAAACGTTGAGAAGAAAGGACTATCCAACGTTGTTTCAATTTCAAGAAGACAGAATATCTATCTATTATCTATCTATCTAAAGGGATCTATCTATCCAACAAGAAAATTCCAAATTGGAGATATCTAAAATCAAACAATTATTGAGTGTTCTTTAAATATATGGGATCTGTTCTATCTATCATATCTATCTATCTATCTATCTATCTGCCTATTCATATTTCAAGAAGACTGTTCGTTGGTAGCAAAAGGACTGTCTCAAGAAAAGTCCAAATTCATACCAAAATCAAACAATTATTGAAATTTAAATATCTGGGAACTGTTCTATCTATCTATCTATCTATCTATCTATCTATCTATCTATCTAAACATGAAATAGACTGTTACCTCTCTCTATTGACATCAGAGTCTTTCGTAAAATACATTAATTTTCCTTAAGGCGTTATTTTATAACGTAAATCTATTTGAAATTTACCTTAAAAACGCAGACTTATTTGATATTTTCCAGTCACCTTAGATAATATTTACATAATCGGGAAGTTAGATTTTAAATGCTCATTAAAAAAGGGCCGTTTAAAAAAACATATTTCTGTAAATATGTATATTAAGAAACCTATTATAATTGTGCTTGCCCCTCTCTTTGTTAGTTAGCACGACCGTTACATCGTGTTAATACCTAATAAATAATGGACTATTCCATTTTCATCGCGTGGAATGAGGAAAGACTTATCAGAGACGTTTTGTTTCCGTGATAAAAAGAAAGATAGAAATGTTTAACGTGTTCTACTAATACCTCATAAATAATAGACTAATCCATTTTGTATCTGTCTATATTTCTGAGATGAGGTATTATGTACATTATTTACATTATTCGGACTATTGTCCTCATCTTTGTCGTCATATTTATTACAACGTTTCGGCCTTTCCGTATCTGTCTATATTTCCGATATGAGGTATTATGTACACTATTTACATTATTCGGTCTATGGTCCTCATCTTTGTCGTCATATTTATTACAATATTTCGGCCCTTCAATATCTGTCTATATTTCTGAGATGAGGTATTATGTACACTATTTACATTATTCGGACTATTGTCCTCATTTTTGTCGCCATATTTATTACAACTTTTCGGACGTTATACGCTCCGGCCTTCTTCAGGTAGTTGGAATATCGAATTTAACCTTTTAAAAAATTGCAATATGGGCACTGTTAAAAATGGTTGCTGAAGACATTAGGTTTATAATACCCAGAAATTCATACAAGGACACATGGCACAGTGGATAAAGGTGTTGGTTAGATCCAGTGGCAGGACCCAAAGAGTGTGAGTTCAATACCCGGTCAAGGAAGGGGAGAACTTTCAGAGATAACTGATAACTGACATCCATTAAACATGACAATGTGGAACTAGAACAGTCTACCCCAGTGAGCGAAATAAAGGGTTAAGTTCGACATTCCAACCACCTGATGAAGGCCGGAGCGTACAACGACCGAAACGTTGTAATAAATATGGCGACAAAGATAAGGACAATAGTCCGAATAATGTAAATAATGTAATCCGTTTTGAACGCTTTAGAAGACAGCCAACCACCTGAAGAAGGCCGGAGCGTACAACGGCCGAAACGTTGTAATAAATATGGCGACAAATATAAGGACAATAGTCCGAATAATGTAAATAATGTAATCCGTTTTGATCGCTTTAGAAGACAGAAGACATCAAAGACTTGGTTTCAGTGAGAAAATGATAGCTGTTTTTAACGTCTGTTTCAGTGAAAGTTGACAATTTAAAATCTTTTGATTTGTACCCCCTTACTTCTTAAAATAATGACCGGCATTCATATTTATGATTGTTATTGCAATATTCTGTTAAGCTCATATGTTTTAACCGCCTTTTTACTAGACACCCTGTAGTTTGCCAAACAGAGGTAAAACCGTCTGTCTCTTCTAACTATCGACATAAGTCGATAAAAAGGACATACGATTCACCTGAATTCTTAAGACTTGAATAACAGATGAGGATTTTCAAAAAGCAGGAAAGCAAGAGGGAACAAGTCATTTATTATAAAGTTTAGAGGAAACGGGGTCCAGTTCGAGAACACAATTCTTAAGGACTATTACAGCAATACAATATTACTTGTCTGAAAGATGGGTTAGGGTTAAGAATTCCTTGTCTTGTGGCATAAGATCAATTTAATGTGGGTGCCGATATGCGTGCATATGTTCCAATGAAAACTGACAGGGATACCATCAGTTTAATAAGTCTATGATTGCTTTGTATTTACTCTCCAGCTAATGTGAAACTTTATCCGTTCAATCAACATCATATTCGTGTGTATTTTTCTTTTTAAATCATTAAAATTAAAATATTCAAAGAGAGATCGCATGAAATAAGAGTAAGAAATATTCCATTTCGAGGTAACAGGAGATATATTCACTCTTTTTCAAGAGCCACTCAAGGTAAAGGGTTACTAATTTAAGTTGTAAGGATGTAAGAGAAGGAATTAAGAATTGAAGATTATAAGGATACGGCGGAGAGATAATATTTTGTAAATATTTTTAAAATATTATTGAAGAATTTTAAAAAATGAAGCAAAAAAATAAAGACTTACTTGGAGTGTTGTTTAACGTTTTATTTATATTATAATCGATTTGTTGAAGGGGAGGCACAGTTGTCACGGGTGACGTCAGAGGTGGAGTAAGGAATGGACCGGAAGGGGAGTTGGTGGCAGCAGTATGGGAAATTTTCTGATTACCGGCCATTAGCATGAATGGTTGTGATTGGATTGTCGTTTGCAAAGCTATCGAAAGAAAGATGAGAAAGACATCATAGAACTTTTTTTTACGGAAAGTAATGGTATTATGGTAATCAAATGATAGTCTTGAAAAATTCTTCCTGAAGATTGTTTTAGAGTAAGCCTGAACACAAACAAAACAAGCGTCGTTTTCAGGGAATTATACACAACAAAATTTACAATAGGTTTTTGACAGTTTTGACGGTCTTGTGGGCAATGAACAGCTTTTCGAACCTACAGCCCCTTACAAACGAAATGTTACAAAACTATGGCTGCTCTTTCACTATTCCCATGGAAAATGTTTAGGCGAACTACATTACTTAGTTCCACCAGTTCAAACCTTTACATCTAAGCCTCTCTCTACTCTATCGCTATTTCCATGGCAAATGTTCAGACGAGCTACATTCCTTAGTTCCACCAGTTCAGACCTTTACATCTAAGCCTCTCTCTACTCTATCGCTATTTCCCTGGCAAATGTTCAGGCGAGGTACATTCCTTTGTTCCACCAGTTCAGACCTTTACATCTAAGCCTCTCTCTACTCTATCGCTATTTCCATGGCAAATGTTCAGACGAGCTACATTCCATAGTTCCAACAGTTCAGAGGTTTACATCTAAGACTCTCTCTATTCTATCGCTATTTCCATGGCAAATGTTCAGGCGAGCTACATTCCTTAGTTCTACCACTTCAGAGGTTTACATCTAAGCCTCACTCTAGACTATCGCTATTTCCATGGCAAATGGTCACACCAGCTACATTCCTTAGTTCCACCAGTTCAGACTTTTACAATTAAGTATCTCGCTACTCTATCGCTATTTCCATGACAAATGTTTAGAAGAGCTACATTCTTTAGTTCTACCAGTTCAGACCTTTATAACTAAGCCTCTCTCTACTCTATCCATGATTCATATGTCCCTATATTCCAATGAAGCTAAAGAACTCTGAATTAATCTACTCTACATGCATCTGGTACCGTCTTCATTCAATATGGATATGATTTCAGGCAAGATCTGTTACTACAGGCAATTCTAGAACAGGTGTCTCTGGTCACCGTCATTAACGTCCGGTGATCGACTACTGTCCGCGGTGGCCGGAAATTCCTCCTAGCATATATTTCTAGTACACTCTTAACACTCTCGGTCGTGGGATGTAAAATGTTCCTGCGATTTCAGAAATAGAATATCCCTTTCGTCTGATACCGTATGATGCCTCGTTAGAGCTTCAGTATTTTATATCGCCTTGTCATTAGCCGGTTTGGCTGGTGTTTATATTGACTTATCAGATTCCAGATCACAAAATTTACATCACGTCAAGATACGGAGGCGCCACCAACCATGAACTGTACATACTATTATCCCATAACTTTTGACACATCAAGGTATATTCGCGTCTATCTAACTGTTTTGTTTATAAAACTTATTTTCAGTTATTAAAAAACAACTTCTTTCCTTATCTGTCACAGTGTAACTTACTACTAACGGATCCACGAGTGACTTATATTAAATATTCTATTCTCATATCATTGTAAGCAATTGGCCAGGATAAAATATGCCATGACTTTTGGCACGTCAGTGTATATTCGTATCTTTCTATCTACTTTGCACATAAAACTTATACACAATTCTTAAAAAAACAACAGGTGGTATCACGGCTATGACTAGCTTAGACGAGCTCTGAAAAACTTGGGCGAGCTATGACCAGCTAAGACCAGCTTAGACCAGCGGTCCGAATGAAAACATTCGTGCCCCCACGTTAAAAACAGACTTTGTGTCACAACCTGATTCAGTGGGGGTGTCAAGTAAATCTCGACTTAACTGTCACAGTGTTACTACTCAGGAATGCGTTAGTGACTTGCATTAAATATTCTATTTATATCACATTACCTGAATTAAATTGCAAAACAAACTTACGTGTTGGTGAGTTGAATCCATTATTTCTCGGTTTAAGGGCAGGCACTGCAAATGTTAAGACAGGCATAAGTTTAGTGATGTAAATGAAGAAGCAAGTTTTCAGCTTATGCTGTGGCGGACTTCACCACATTAATGCAACTTTAGATTAGGAAACAAAACTCACGTGAAAAAGGATAAGCAAAAGACATCATTACACATAAAATATGTATTTAACAAGATGTACAACGATGTGAAAGAAAGCATGCTTTTAAGTAAGAAAAGGTTGAATAAAACAAGAGTTGTCTCTCTTTATTATTTTTGTATTTCAGAGTTCACTGAAAGAAAGTTTATGAGAGTTTCTTGTAATAATTGTTCCCAGCAGATTTTCTGTGTAAGAAAATATATGTGAGTGTATAAGGAATGTTCAGCATGTGAGTGGAGGTGTGAGTGAGAAGGTTGGTACATGGTTTCAACTCTCGTGGATTCGTTTAGCAGCTGAATTCTCACTAATTAGCTAAGAATATTTCTTGCTTATATAGATGACCATAGGCTCTAAATGGATGCGCGGGGAGAGTTATTTTTCACGTGCAGACGATCTGGTTGGTTGGCATTGACCAATCAGCGAGCGAGTTTTGGGGAGACTTATGAAAGCTTCTGGGATCCCTTTCTCCCAAAAAGTGCACAAAATTGACTACATGAAAATAGAGCGATTACAAAATTGTCGCATTGCTGCGATTTGTAAATTGTCTATAAAAACGTAGTGGTGATTTATTAACCAATGAATGCTTGTCGTTGTATGTGATTTGTATTTGTGTATGTACGTATGTGTGTGCGATATAGATTGGCACAAAGTAATACGAAATTGCTGTAAATAGGACAATATCTATTTGCATATCAGTTCGTAAGTCTTGTAAGGAGACCACAGTTGTTTCCCCTTGGGTTGAGCTCATGGGAGTTCAGTCCCTTTAGAGAAGAGAACTCTTCTGCTCCTTTTTTCTTTTTGCTTCCATTTTTTTTTTAATGAACAATCTTTACCTTCCTGACCACCAGGGCGTCCACACACGTGAAAGATGTGCACAGCCTAATGTGGAGAAAAAAATTAATTTCGATTCACTTAGCTACAGGCGGTCAAAGACCATAAAGGTGGTATATTATTTCTTTGTTCTCGTTCTGTAAACATTCTCGTCCCAAGAGAGTCGGTAGAGAAGTGTAGACTAGAGTTTATTTATTGATGTTACCGGATGATTTAACAATGTAACAATTCAGTTGATTTACTCACTCGGCAATTGTCTTTTAATCAACATCTGAAGAGCATTGTATAAAACGTCTCCAGCTTCCGGTGATCTTTGCATGAAGTCGTCTCTGTTCAGCAAACAAACGGCGCGACCTGATAAACAAGAAAATAATATCGATTAACAAAGTTTAAAATGAGTCTATTTGTGAATGCAAACAATAGAAAAAAGAATTATGTTCATCATTCTTAATCTGAGGTGGGAGTGTCCAATCGAATGTTGTACGCAAGGAGAGTTTCCAACGGGTGCAAGAAAAAGGAACACAGCGAAATTTGTTTTGCCCTTTATCACAGACTAGCTTAAATGCCGCACCCCGTGAAAACTTTTAAGCTGGCTACTACAGAGTGCTAATTAGGCCCCTAGCCCAGAACTAAAGGGATAACTGGTCCAGCTTAGAAAACATCAATGATAATTTTAAAGAAATAGCTCTACGGAACTTCAAAACCTCTCATTATGTCTATTCGGTCTATAAGTCCAATTCCGACCAAAAGACTGATTTGTGCCGTACATCCGATTTGGGTCGAAATTCTAATTCTGGCTGAAAATTGGGTTCTTCAAATCGCAAACTCTGCGGAACTTCAAAACGCACGAAACCTCCCATTTTAATTCTGATTCCTTGGTATTTTGAAGAAATAAAATTGATTTCCTCAATTCACAAAATTTTGGAGATATTTGAAACTGAATTGGAAACAAAAAAAAATTAAATTCATAAAGTTTTTGTGTTACTTTAAAATCAATATAAATTTTGAAAAAATAAATCACTGTTTTTTTTTTTCAGTTATTTTAAAATCCGGACACAAATCCCAATGCTGGATGTTCAAGAACCAGATGAAAGGGCAAATTTACAATCCCGGGATAATCCGGATTCCAAAAACTTATAATATGTCTATGTAGAGCAAGTGTGGTTAGGGTGAATAAGCAAAATTTACTTATATTCCGTGTGAGTTCGTTTCAAACATCCTCGTGGCTACTGTTATATTCCGTGCTAAGTGAATAAACACATAACGCCAGGTGGATACTAGAAGAAAAGGTTTATTGTACACAACAAGTACAATATGAAATACGGTACAGTTATATACAGAGGTCAATCTAATAGAGAGTACCACTAATTGGAAGGTCGGGCGTGCTTGCGTCGTCTCTATCACTCGTCCTCTCTGAGTCTCTCGTAGACAGTAGTCTTTATAGGTACTTACTAACTATAGTGTAATCATTCATGGGGGTGCCAAGTTATTCCATTACATCAACTTATTTAAAAGACATATAAATTTTTCTCTATCATATATCAAATCAGCAAATAGCTATTAAAACAGCGTGTTCCCATTGTTTAAAAAGTGAAAAAATAAAGGAGCATAAAATGAATTTATTAGGGTACTATCGATCTTATCTCAGATCATTCTAGAATTAATTAAACTAAATATAAAATGTATTTCTGTTTATTTTGCTACAAAAATGTATTTCTACACTTTCATTATGTTTTCTTTTTCTTTGGGGGTTCACTATTTTCCCATAGCTGGGATCCTAACAGGTGCTACCACCCCGGGTCAAAGTGGACCTGGGAACAACAGCAATTAAGAGGTGTTTCTAATCTCCTCAAAAGCTCCAATCTCCCGATCAGAGTCCTTGGTACAGGACGTAGTTTATCGTCATACCCAGCATTGAAAATGGTGAAAACTTGGTGGCAAGAATGCTGAACCCATTATACATAGACTGGACATGTTAGATAATAATAGTTTAGTGTTACAAGTCTTATTAATTAACCCATAACTTGGGGGAAAAGAGATGGATTTATACCTTTGCGAAGAATACCTTTGGATATAAAAAAAACAACGGAATTTGGAAGTTGGCTCTCTAACAATTCCGAGCCATTAACCACTCGCACATCCAAGCTTACAATCCTACTAATTAACCCATAGCATAGGGGAATATACATGGATTCATACCTATTTGAAAGTAAGTGGATATAACAAAACCAACGGGAATTGAAACTCGGCCCTCTAATTAACAATTTTGAGTCATTATCCATTACACCACCCGCACATCCAAGCTTACAGCATGTCGTATTCCCAAGCGGTACTCATCTAGGTACTGTCCAGGTTCGACGTGGCTTAACTTCGAAGTTATTACAAAAACCAGTGTTTTAACGTGATGTGGCCGTAATCCAGTCACGTTCAAGAAAAATGGAAGTGAAAAGAATGTGTATACTTGGAATTAGAAAGAGACAGTTGAAATTTCTAAGGCACATAATGTGGAAAGAGGGCTTGGAAAATTTAACACTCACAAGATATATTGAAGGGAGGAGGAGCAAAGGAATGTGTGGTTGGATGTCAGAACAATGATTAGGATGGATAGCGGGGTGACAGAACTTACTAATTGCTACAAAGAATAGAAAGCTGTGTAGAGCCATGATCACCCACGTCTTAAAGAAGACTACTTACCATTCATGTTAAATCTTTCAGGAGAGACAGAATCAATAGAAAATTCCTCAGCACACCAGGCTAACCAAGCTCCAACTTCTTCTTTACTCCACTGATTTGGCGGTTTTGCTGTCAAAAATAAATAAAATAAAATGAGTAAATAAAACAGATTTAAATGCAGTGTGGGGCCTCGGTTTCAGAATTGTAGAAAAATGCTGACAGATTTAAGTACTTTCACTGAAAAGTCATATTTTGTACAAAAGCGGCTCGAAAGATTTGAATCTTTGTATTCACAAATATTAACCAATCAATATGTAAAATATATAAATTGCTCCTATTTATCTCATCTCTCAGCTACGTCACTGTCTTTGGGTTGAGCGCACTCAGGGGTTGACTCCATCAAAGGACAGAGTCGCAACTGAAGAAAGTTATATTAAGAGGTGCCGGCCCTGTGGAAAAGCTGCCCGAGGCTGCGCACTCTCATTGCACTAGAAAGAGGGATCGGTGCATGTCCCGAGGCCAGCCGAACCGATGGTTGCGGGGGCTTGGGAATTTTTGTTCCTTGCCCAGGTGTATGCGCTCGGGCTCCCCGCATTAAACCGACTTTGTGTCACAGCCTGACCTCGTGGTGTGGGAATAAATAAATATTAACAAATATTAACCAATCAGCGACGTCGTACGAGACGCGTGGTATTCTTTGAATTGGCAAACGATAAAAATTTCTTAGAATAAACTTACTTCAGAACATTATCAAGAATATTTTCCCTCCTTAAAAAGGATATTGAAAATTTGGGAAAATATTTATTAACCAATAAACTTGAGATTAATAAATCTAAATTTTGATTTTGATTTCTTCCGGAGCCGATTATTATAATCTGATCAATTCTTGTTCGCTACTAGTGAACCTTTGACCTTTAGTGTTTGTCGATAGTTTGTTAGACAATCAGAATTGAAATTCTCACACTTAATTAATTACGCATATTTTTCGTATATTTATCCGAGTATATGATATTACAAAAAGTGCTTATCGATATTGACACGTAAAAGAAAACGTGCATGCCAATTTGTTTACTTGAATCAACAGTAGCAACAATGTTCCCTGCTTTTTTCATGCGGTCGATAACTACAATTTACACACACAAATAAAAACAACGTAAATCCGTGTCACATACATCCGCACACATGTAGACGTATTTCCTGTTTATTCTATACTAATACAATTCATTCGATTGTACTGTAAAAAATAAGATACACAAAAGATTTGGCGTGAAGTTGTTCACAAAAAAATCTTTGTAATTCCTTTCGTTTAATTTGAAAGAAAAATAATACACAAATAAAAATTACTGAAATTTGTAGAACAGTGTTTGAAGATTATCGTTATTCTTCGCTTCTATACGTATATTCCACGACAGCAGCACTAGTAATGCTGTCAGTTGAAATTCATAAAATATTTCTCTTAAAACAATTTTTCAGGAAAATAGCTTTCACAAGTCCAGTAGCTGTTATTGCTCTTTTCAGTATTGATGATAGTTTCCTTCCTAACCTTTTATAATTAGGAGTAGATAGGTTTGCTTGTCGTCCGGTTCACGTTCCTCCCAGGCCTTTTTAACATGAGCAGAGGTTTACCTCTTGTTTATTGTTTAGGATTGGATTTCCGGTTCCTTCTAAAGTCTTTTTCCCAGTAGCTCCTTGCATCTTTGTGGCATTACTTGGAATGAAATGATTAAAAAGATAACTGATTAATACTAAGACGACATAGGCAGCAGAAAAAGATCATTCCATCCTCGTAGATTAAATAAAGGGTTCAGTTCGAAATTCTCAGAAAGTTTCTCGGATCGACTGACAACTGAATAAGGCTGGAAGAATGTTGTTTTTAACATCACAACGTTTCAGCCAAAGATGAAATCATTAGAGCAATAGGCGTTTATTTTTAATCAAATCAATCCATGCAATACAGTACAGCCACTATGACACAAGGAGTTACTGAGTGAGAAACAATAAGAGAAAAGAGAAACATTATTGAGGAGAGAGATCAATAGAAGATTAGTCAGAAAGGCAGTAGATAATGATCGACATTGCATTTCAATTTTTGCAGATTAAAGTTGGCAGGAAATCATGGGGCTGGAAGAGAGTTCTACAAGCAAGAAGTGTGTGAAAAGAAACTGTTAGCATAGAACTTATGCTTATATCTAGCCAATTCGACTGTAAAAAGATGAAATCTTGTAGCCGATCGAGTATCGCGCTTAAATTCTTAAAGCCTAGGTACCATAGCGAAGAGTTCACCCGCACAATTAGCATGGTAATATTTATGGAAACGGCACAGAAAAGCTAAATTATGGAGGGGAACATTAATTTTACAATCAGTGGAAAGGTTAGCCTATCGTCCGGTTTACACTCCTATCCGGTTTTTTGAAAAGAATACAGGTTTATCCGTAATTTCTTTTTAGGATTGGATTTCCAGTAGCTTCTAAAGTTTTTTCATTCTTTTTCACTCCCGGTAGCTCTTTGCGTCTTAGTGGCATTATCATATTTCTTGTGGCGAACTGATTTAAAAAAAAAATTGTCTAGAAAAAGAAAATTGACAAGTTCTGAAAATTCTCGGGAAATCAAAACGGGATAACAAAATGCTCCTGTAGACTAAATACGATAACAAAATGCTCCTGTAGACTAAATACGATAACAAAATGCCCTTGTAGATTAAATACGATAAAATACCCTTGTAGATTAAATACAATAAAATGCCCTTGTAGATTAAATTAAATACCCGATAAAACAAAATGCCCTTGTAGATTAAATACGATAACAAAATGCCCTTGTAGATTAAATACGATAACAAAATGCTCCTGTAGATTAAATACGATAACAAGATGCCCTTGTAGATTAAATACGATAACAAAATGCCCTTGTAGATTAAATATAATAAAATGCCCTTGTAGATTAAATACGATAACAAAATGTCTCTGTAGTTTTAAGACGATATTAAAATACCCCTATAGATAAAATAAAAGTTTTCGGAAGGTTATATAATGCCAGAGAAATATGAAGAATGCCGAGTTGATGTGAAAAACATTGGCCAAAAATTGTGGAAAAAATCTTAAAATTGATTCCTTAAATGTGCATTGGCCAACGTTGAATGCAGAATTCTCCTCTCCATATTTTCGTTCACGCCGCGAGAGTGAAGGACAGAATATCAAGTGGGCTACTTGGCTGAACCATCCGTAAATGTACACCATCAGTATTTTAGAAGAAGTCCGTTTGCTGGGTATATATGTTTGAGAACGGTAACGAAAGAATAAAATAACGTGAGGGAATTATCTCAGAACACTGCCTAGTTGCAAATTCTAAGTAAATCCTAATCCGAGTTGCAAATCCTAAGTCATATCATGTTCAACATTTGCTTAAGCCTTACACGTCGGACGAACGTGCACAGCAGGCGGATAAAACAAACATGAATTTCATTAAAGAAAAGTTCTTATGATTATTTACCCTTAAATATATCTAGGCCGACTGAGCTACGAAGGATCTAGCCAATCAGGCAAGAGAGAATAGGCTCTTTAAGAGAAATTCACGCCATAGGCTCTCGAAATTTTCATATCCATTCTGTTTCGTATCCAAACTCAAAGCAGTTTTCTAGAGAAAACGGATTTTATCACTTAAACGATTTTTTTTATAGGATACCCATTTTTGAGTAGACGTTCCGTTTATTTATTAAACAGTATATTTATTCATTTTTGTCTGCCTGATTATTCGAGAAATCTTATTAAAGAAGCGAGTGCATATTTTTCCGTCATTAACATTTATCGAATATTCATAATAATTGTGAATTCAATCCTTGAGCCGGGTAGTAAAAGGCACAGATTAGGCGTAAAGAATAGCAATAACTAAAAAAGAACAACGCAGTATATATATATATATATATATATATATATATATATATTATAAATAAAAAGGCACAGATTAAAATAGCAATAACTAAAAAGAACAACGCAGTATATATATATATATATATATATATATATATATATATATATATATATATATATATATTATAATAAAAAGAAAGAACAGTAAGCGTTTAACGGATGTCAGAATTCGTTGAAAAATACACCCCTACTCTCCCTACACTTAACCTCTTTTTCGAACGTGACTCATAATTGATACAACAATAGTTAATAAAAATGAACACACTACCGCCCCTGTCTGAATGATTGGATTTCTCTGTATCCTTGGAAACAGGAAATTATGAATTTCTATGTGCGTTTAAAACTCAGTAAATTTAAAAACAAGTTATTCCAAAATTCGCTTGAGGATGAAACAGAACTAATGCTTTAAATTTAATTATATGATTAAATTTGAAGTTTTTAGCTTTAGTTTTTGAAACATGGTTATTACTGTGTAGCAAAGAAGCCATATTTTAAATCAGTTAATTTACAATATATATATATATATATATATATATGTGTGTGTGTGTGTGTGTGTGTGTGTGTGTGTGTGTGTGTGTGTGTGTGTGTATTGACATCGGAATGGCAACACTATAACTCCATAAATAATCAGTTCAATTCCAAAGGTCACCTGGATGGCAGGCGACCCGAAGAAGACTGTAGGCATAAAAATCGAAACGTGATCATAACGGCAACAATGAGGATATTATTGTAAATAATATCTCCGCATCCGAGAAATTCAGGCGGAAGTTCTGAGAAAAATTCGTTGCGGATTTGCCGGTTGAGGCAAGTCGAGTGACCTTGAACGTGACAGCTAAATGAAGTTCCTCTATTATTTGATAAAACGACATTTCTTTATGATCGATAAGTAGAACGCGCAAACAAGCGAGTACTTAAAACGTGGTTATAAAAGATAAGCGCGATGTATAATAGCTAAAGGAAGCCGGAACATTTATTCTAGATTATGATAAAATAGATGAGGTCATTAGTCCGAGAGAAAATAATGCACATAATAAAATCAACACGAGTGTAAGTCAAAAATTATTCGCACTTTTATCAAACATATCTCTAGCTCTGTCACACTGCCTTCTGCTCATGCGTGCTTATAGTTGGTACTCTTGTAGACATGTGATCGAAATTTGAGCTTGATACCGGCAGTTTTTTCTTGCCGCTATTACAGTGTAAACATGACCGCTCCGCTAGCAGTGTGCATCAAGGAGGAACACAGAGTGGCGATCCTATTTCTTTTGTCGGAATAGGCTGACATTCATCGGAGGCTTTTAACCCACCCCAGCCGACAGTACACTACCGCGTAAAAGTGTGTATCGACAAGTTTAAAAGTGTCCGGACACGCGTGACGCACGAAGAAGAAGCAAAACGCCTGTCAACTTCCACCTCTAACGAGAAGGTTCAGCAAGTTCGTGTGGTGGAACCGTCGAGTTATCATCAAGGATGTGACATTTTCTTTGCAGATTCAGATCACTGCTCTTTGTTCCTCCGTAGTGAACACTGCTAGCGGAGCGGTTACGTTTACACTGTAAGAGCAGCAAAAAAACTGGCGCGATCTAGCTCAAACTTCGATCACGTGACCACAATAGCACCAACTATGAGCACGCATGAGGAGTGTGACAAAGTCAAAGATGTGTTATAGTGTGGATAATTTTTGACTTATCCTCGTGTTGATTTTATTATATACATATTTTTCTCTAATCAGATGTTTGAATGTTCAGGTCGGTAGACGTAAATTTAAATAAATAAATGGAGCGTCTACTCAAATATGAGTATCCATTAAAATAATGTCTAAAGTGCTAAAAATCTGTTAGATTAATAGATATAAATCCATCACTTCTTCAGAAATTGCTTTGTTTACATTCGGATACAAAACTGAGCAGGCATGAAATTTCGAGATTCTGTGACGAGGAGGATTTCGCTTGAAGGCACTATTCAGCCTTGGTGGATTAGCAAAGCACTTCTTAGCTGGTTAAACCACGTCGGATTTAACGACTGTCTCCCCTAACCAAGGAGATGCAGGTTCGAATATAACCGGGAAGAGCATATTGTCCTTTAGTAAGATTTATATTATATGTGGACAGATAGACGAAAATACATAAATATACTGTTTAATAAATTATCTGGGCGTCTACTCAAATATGAGTATCCACTAAAAATAACGTTTAAAGCTATAATATATACATTGCGTATGATTTGGCATCATGTTTTCGTTGGGAGATGTTTTATTGAATAATTTAGACAAGTTTTTCTTTTAAATAACGTGTTGCAAAAAGCCAACATTGTCTATAAATGTCTTCTGGGAAGTTCTTCACTTGACAAATAAAAAAAAATCAATTTTCAGATGAACACAAAAATTGTGTCTTTGAAAATGATGAAGACGATAGTATTTGTCTTGAAATTAACAACACCCTGATGATGACATTGTACTAATGCCGAAAGTACTCGGAATAAAATAATATGTATCAACACAGTAATCTTTCTTTAATGATTACACCAAAAGGCTTGTCTGTGAATATGAAAGGATTCAATTGAAAATGAGTAGACAAAACTTGTCTAAATTATCCAATAAAACATGTCTCAATTTATATGCACACACACAAACATACATACATACACACACACTCACAAAACACAATATATATATATATATATATATATATATATATATATATATATATATATTTACTTGGATTGACGTGAGTTTGTGACCCTGGATTTTACGCAATTTGCGATCGTCATATATATATATATATGTGCGTGTGGCTGCGCTTTGGATGCAATACTTTGTACTTAGTTTTCATACCATAGAACTTATGGTAATTTCAACTGTAAAATGACAGGACCTAACTGCCAATCGAGTATCGCGATTTCAAAAGAACAGAAGATGATGCTGCATTTAAATTTTTGAAGTTCGTAGTTTGGTAGGAAATCAAGAAGTCAGAAGAGAGTTCCACAGGCAAGAAGTGTGAGAGAAGAAACTGTTAGCATAGAACTCATGGTTACATCTAGTAATTTCAACTTACTGAGGTTCGCTGGCATCACAGGCTGTGGACAATTGATGAGTGATGATTGATTTTGCGTGAACGGGTTGAAAATTTGCGGTGCAAACAACTGCATCATATTCTCGTTAACCATTGGCTGCAAATGAATTAAAAACGATTGGTTATTTTTAAGTGGAAAACACCGACGATAAAGCCAGCACATTATTTATCAGGAGTTTTAGAAAAGTTCTCGGTCAGGTCAAAAAGAAATTCCAAACCAAAACTCTGATGCTTTTGTTATTTTCTTAAACTTTTTCCAAGTGGATCAAGTCAAGAATTTTTCGACTGCCCATCCTATATATATATATACACAATAAAATACATAGGTTAGAAATCCAAAACTACCTAATTCAGAAAATAGCTATTTCGATTCCAAAGATTTAAAATAACTATCCACAAAATTTAAAAATCTATCCTCAGTAAGTAGTATTTTATTTTTGTATTATTTTGAATAGGAGCGTTTTTTCAGAGCCTTCAGCTGAAATTCACGTGAGTATCTTTCTGTTTTTTTTTTTTTAAACTTTTAACACTTCAATTCCACTGTTAAATGTTGAAGAAGAAGAAAAAGAAGATTAAATTTGTTTATGAAGTATTTTCTTGTATTTATAGGTAAGAATAATTGTTTGTTTGATATATTGGCATATACACACACACACACATATATATATATATATAAGCTTGGTTACAGAGTGAAGAAGAGAGAATTTAAAAGCTAGGAAATTTCAAATAAATAGCACAACTCTATTAAGACGTAAGACAATATACCAAGAGATATTTCTAGCATTTAAGGAATCAATCGTTGACTGCTCGAAAATAATCGATTTTTGGACATCGTTGAATAGCTTCGCTTCGCTCCGACGATTCAGTTCATTTTTTCCAAAGGACACTGGCGAAAAGGTCAGATAAATGCTGCATTAGATATTATGTTTTGGCTGCATTCAGTTTGCAGACAACAATAATAATGGCGCCGGAAAGGTCACAATGCATGATAGGAAGACGCCATAATGCATCTTGAGTTCGGACCTGAAATCTAAATGTTAGATAATACAAACACTTTAAACCCTCGCTACATCGACAAGTACTAGTCGTACTGTTTGTACAAGTAATATTTACTTTTTTCCTCAAATGCTGCACAAGAGATTGGAAAAGTATTATTTTCTTAACTCAAAGCTAACTTAAACACTGGCGTGGCTAGATCATGTCGAAAATGGAGTACTGTTGCCATACTTGGGCGGGAACTGTCGAGTTCTCACTTCCCACTCTTGATAAATTTCAAAAGCGTCTCTGAATCCTTGTTGGAGAAGAAATATTATTCCGCCTTCCAACCTCTCTCTCTCTCTCTCTCACAGGCGAAATGTTTTGAACCTCTCGCTGCTCTGTCGCTACTCCCATGGGAAGTTTTCGGATGAACTACATTGCTTGGTTAGGCCAGCTCTAACTTTTACGGCTAGGACCTACCATGACACTTAAATCGTAGCAAACCACCCACATTATCTCCCCATAACATCGGCGAGAAGTTCCATTTAAAGAGCTTCTTCCTGCGAACCTATGGAACATACTCCCAAGGGGGTATTTCCCCGATCATTACAATCTTAACATGTTCAAGTCTAGGATTAACTGTTAGTTTCTCCTCCTCTCTATATAAACTACACCTTAACGTAACCCTCTACCTCGAGTGGCCCTTGGGCCTTGTACAGAGTAAACCTTTCTGTAAAAATGTTGTAGAGTAATTTTCACTGAAGAAGACCGGAGCGTACAATGGCCGAAACGCTGTGATAAATATGGCAACAAAGATGAGTATGATAGTCCGAGCAATGTAAATAATGTGAAAATAATTTTCTGTTTGAATTTTTAGAAATGCTCCAGACTACACCAGCAGCGGTAAGAAAGAGATGTGGTGGCAGAGAGGCATACGTTTGACAGCATGGCTACAAGCAGCAGTAGAAGAAGAATACAAACAACTAGGTTTAAGACTAAATTCTAGCTTCACGAATGTCGGACGGAATGATTGCCCGGTGTTTTAAAGTTTTGGTTTGTTTATTGGGTGGAATAATAACTGTGAGTTCAATCTCTGGGCCGGGCAGTACAGATTCAAACGCGATGTAAACAAGATTATCAATGACTGAGTTTTACTAAAATGGAAAAAAGACGAGATATTCCTAGACATGAACAATGCAGCGAGAACGAAAACAATTTACTACCGCACATTAAATAAGGGGGTTCAATTGGAAACGACTGTAAATTAATATAAATGATACTAACCCATCATCCCAGAAATTCTGAGAAAATTTGTTGCGGATTTCCCGGCTGAGGCAAGTCAAGTGACCTTGAAAGTGACTATCACATGAAGTTCCGCCATTATTTGATAACAGCATTTCCGCGTGATAAACGAGGAACCGAAACAAGCAAAGCACTTAAAACGTGGCTCTAATAGATAAGCGTCATGTAAAATACATAGTTAAAGGAAGCCGAATTACTTATTCTAGGAATGGCAGGTGACGGCAGGAGTTAGATTACACCGGCTAAACACTTATATATGATAATTCAATGTCTTCAAATATCTTGCAGGCAATTTGTCACATGATGACACTAGTGGGTGGCGTAATGTTTAACAAGGCGAACAGAGGGAATCAAATTCAAATTCCCAGAGATTTTCTTATATATATCAAAAAAGGAATTTCCAACAAAATTTCCTTCTTTGTTAACGAATTTATCACATAGATACATTCGTTTAGTTTTTAATCTGATGCTGGCAAAAAAAGCATTTACTGATTGTAATGTTCCGCAAAATATAAAAATAGATTTGGAAAAGTTCAAGAATAATTTGCTTGGAGATAACAACATTAATGGAAAACAACGGAAATTAAATAAAAGTGTTATTCTATGGATATTGAGACTAAAATTGATATTAGAGTAAATTTATTTTTAAAAATGTTGGGGGGTTGATTGATACGTAAGGTCTCTTATCCTATAAAGCAAACTTTAGGCAAGACAGAATTATGAAACAGGTATCAAAATGAGGTAAATTTATTTCTCTTCAAAAATAAGAGGGGTGATTGATAAGTAAAATTTCCAATTCTATAAAAAAAAAACTTTTAGACCAGATCGAATAATGAAACTGGTATCAAAATGAAGTCAATTTATTTCTCTTTCAAATTAATTACATCTTTCCAGGAACTCCCTAAAATAGTTCTAACAAGTATAGCATATATCCTGCGAAAAGCTTTTTTCGTTAAATAAGTTAATTGCTATCTTTTGTTTAATTAAGTGGAAACAACAGAAGATCCCATCTTCCCCTTGCCCTCAGTTCATTGGAATCATCAACTGGCATGAAAATATAAAACAAATACGGGTAAAAAAAAAAAAAAAAACTTTAAAAACAATTATTAATAATGCTTTCTTCATATTTGGAAGAACCTTCTGTGACTGTAGCGAATTTATACATGTTACATAAATTTAATCTTTACGCTTGTGACATAGAGTTCTTTTTTGCGCCTGTGGCATAAATTTCCTTCTTACGCCTGTGACATAAATTTCCCATTTTACGCCTGTGACATAAATATCGTTTTTACACCTGTGGCATAAATTTCCAGTTTTACACCTGTGGCATAAATCTCGTTTTTACGCTTGTGGCATAAATTTCCCTTTGACGCCTGTGGCATAAATTTCCTTCTTACGCCTGTGGCATAAATTTCCTTTTTACGCCTGTGGCATAAATTTCCTTCTTACGCCTGTGACATAAATTTCTTTCTTACACCTGTGGCATAAATTTACTTTTAACGTCAGTGGCATAAATCTTGTTTTTTTCGCCTGTGACATAAATTTCCTTTTTACGCCCGTGGCATAAATTTCCTTCTCACGCCTCTGACATAATTTCTTTTTTAAGCCTGTGATATAAATCTTGTTTTTATGCCTGTGGTATAAATTTCCTTTTAACTCCTGTGACATAAGCTTCCTTTTTACGTCTGTGACGTAAATCTTGTTTTTACGCCAGTTGCATAAAGTCCCTTTTAAGGGCTGTTATATAAATTTCCTTTTTACGCCTGTGACATGAATTTCCTTTTTATGCCTATGACATAAATCTCGTTTTTACGCCTATAACATAAATTTCGTTTTTACGCCTGTGACATGAATTTCATTTTTCAATCTCTCCACATTACACATTTGAACTCGACACAGGTTTTATCTATCCAAGGACACATACACATTTTAATGGGTTTAAATGACTCGACACATCTCGATGACATCATGCAAATAAGGAGAAGAAGTGCGAGAATGCCAGCTATATATTCAACCATTTGTAAAAACAATCAGGATCTGTTGGCATACAATCTCCTGATGTTTGAGATTGAAAATTGGAGGAGGCAGCTCGTAAAAAGAAACAAGCAGACTCACATTAACAACAACACAACAACAATAATGATAATAACCAGCAGGTCACGTGTAAATTATTTAATGCTGCCCTCTATGCTTTTCGATCCATGGCTATTCCCAGGCGGATGTAAGAAAAGTGACGAAGTCACTCGGAAAAATACTGAAATGTCCTCAACAGATTGTTAGGTCTCTGAACATGATTTAACCCCTCACTACAAGAAACTGCCTTGATCTAAGATGATCCACCTGCAATTCTCCCTTCCCTGTGTCACAAACTCTTTTTGTCTCTCTCTCTATATATATCCCTCCCTCTTTTTCTTTTACTATGTCCCTCTCTCTTTCTATTAGCCACTCAAATCCACCCTGTCTGTGTCGAACTCTCTTTTTCTCTCTCTTTATCCCTCTCTCTTTTTCTTTTACTATGTCCCTCTCTCTCTATCTATTTGCCACTCTAATCCAACTTCTGTATGTGTTTACCTCTCTTTTACTCTCTCTATATCCCTTTCTCTTTTTTTTTATTATGTCCCTCTCTCTTTCTATTTGCCACTCCACTCCACCCTCGCTGTGTTGACCTCTCTTTTTGACTCTATATATCCCACTCATAGTAAAAGAAAAAGAGAGAGGGAAATAGAGAGAGAAAAAAGTGAGTGTGACAGAGAGAGTGGGAATTGGAGTGTCAAATAGAAAGAGAGAAGGACATAACAGAAAAAGAGAGAGAGAGATAAAGAGAGAAAAAAAGAGAGGTTACAGAGAGGGGTACTGAAAAAAGAAAGAGAGAAGGACATAACAGAAAAGAGAGAGAGATAAAAAGAGAAAAAAAGAAAAAGAGAGGGGTACTGGAGTAGCAAATAGAAAGAGAGAAGGACATAACAGAAAAAGAGAGAGAGAGATAAAGAGAGAAAAAAAGAGAGGTCGACACAGAGAGGGGTACTGGAGTAGCAAATAGAAAGAGAGAAGGACATAACAGAAAAAGAGAGAGAGATAAAGAGAGAAAAAAGAGAGGTCGACACAGAGAGGGGTACTGAGTAGCAATAGAAAGAGAGAAGTACATAGTAAAGGAAAAATAGCTCTCTCTTTCTATTTGACACTCTAACGCCCCTCTCTGTGTAGCAATCTATTTTTCTCTCTCTATATCCCCCTCTCTTTTTCTGTTACTATGTCCCCACCTTCCTACTGTGTCGCACCCTCTTTTTCTTTCTCTACATCCCTCTCTCTCTTTTTTTGTTATCATTATGTAAATCCCTGTAATTTACACAGGCCATAGTATTTATTATTCATATATCGATGATAATAATAATAATAATAATAATAATAATAATAATAATAATAATAACAATAATGATAATAACATAGATTAATATTATAAAAATAAATTTATAATTTATTTATAAAAATAATTAATAGAGTGGGGCAATACTTAAACTGGACAATGTGCAAACACTTTGGAAAATGTGTAAGCAAACACTGGTATGAACATCGGCCAGCGCCGGTTACAGAAATAGAAGATGTCACCATTCTATGGGATTATACCATCCACACAGACAGAAAAATTGAAGCAAATAGGCCGGACATTATTGTCAAAAACCAGAAAGAAAAAACTTGCCTACTAATTGATATATTTTGTCCAGCGGATTGTAACATAGCAACCAAGGAATTTGAAAACTATCAAAATATAAAGACCTGGAAATTGAAATAGAAAAATGTGGAAATTGAAAACAAGAATAATACCAGTGGTAATAGGTGCACTTGGAATTATAAAAATGGAACAAAACAACACATTGAAAGAATCCCTGGAAACCCCAGCTTAAGAGACATACAGAAAATTGTCTTATTAAGTACAGCACACACACTAAGGAGAACTTTGTCTATGTAACGCTAGCAACTTCATCGGAGATAAAAAAAAAAAAAAAAAATTAACATGAAATGTGGCCATAACAACACACCACGACCTGCCTTAGGTCTTTCCGCAGACTTGGTAGGTAGTGTGTCCATAGCAGAAATCGAATGATGATGATGATAATAATAAAAAAGTGTACAAAAAAGCTTGTGATTACAATCCTTGGACACATCAACATCTCAGTTCTAGAAATATTACTTTATGCGGAACTGCAGGTAAACGAAACGCCCCCAAATGTGCACAGGTAATTCTCTTGCAATGCCTTCTTATAGCTCATGAACCCCGGAAGGAATTGGTAATAAAGCACTTAAAATTGGTATAACAAGATGATACTAGAGACAATAAAAATAATAATAATAATAATGATAACAATAATAATAATAATAACAACAACAACAATAATAATAATAATAATGATAATAAAAATAATAATAATAATAATGAAGGGATTCCTGGAAGTCCATGCCTCAAGAAGATACAAAAAATTGTTCTGACAAGTACAGCCCACACTTTACGAAGGGCTTTATCTATATAATTTTTTTTTTCTTTGTCAGTGGAAAGTGTCATGACGCCATTTCTAACCTTAGGTCCTTAAGGGACCCGGAAAGAATGTGTAAACGCCAGAAATCAAAGAAAATAAAAATGATAATAATAATAACAATAATAAATAATAATAATAATAATTTAATAATAATAATAATAATAATAAATAATAACAATAATAATGATAATAATAATAATAATAATAAAGCTTATCGTCTAAACATCTTGATTAAAGGCCACAAAAACAGAATGTGCTTTCTTATTGACATGGCAGTCCCTGCAGATTGTAATGTATCTTTGAAGATCTTCAAAAAACTATCAAAATACAAGGATCTTGAAGTGGATATCTGAATAATGTGTCTCATGAGACCATCAGTAATTCCACTAGTAGTTGGAGCCCACGGATTGATTATTCCGATCGACTCATCGAAGGGATTTCTGTCAAACCATGCCTTAAAGAAATACAAAAAAAAAAAAAAGAAATTGTAGACAAAAGTACAGCTCACTCCTTGCGAGGGGCTTTATCTATATAAAATGTGTATGATCTTAGGGTCTGTTTTAAAAAAATTCTCTGGAAAATATCATGAGGCCATTTCTGCTATGAAGCCTCTGTTTGGGACCTGGAAGTAAACGCGAATACAACAATAACCCAAGGAAATAAAACAATAATAAAGTCGATAGGAAAAATAAAAAAATAACAATGTTAATATCAAGAATAAAGAATTAATTAAAATACCTTACGAATTAAAAATCGGATGAAATAAAAGAAATTAGATCTAGAAATTATATTAATTAGAAATTTTAAAATTAAAAATGTAAATTGAATCAAGAACAGTTTGGGTTTGATATTTTCTGGGCAAGTCAGCGAAACGATTCAATGAAAATACTTTGTTTACCACAAAAACATGATAACGGCAAAAACATTTAAAAAAAAAAAAAAAAGAAAGAAAGAAAAGAAGTATACCATACTAAGCTCCAAAAGTGATGACTCAATAGAGAACGTGAGACTTAGTTGACGAAAAATGATGACGACAAACGTAAAGCTGGATCCAGCCTAGGACATAAATAAGGTCAATGTACAAAACTCGCGATATCATTCTATGTAAAATCCCGCCTGGAATTACCCATCTTAAGTATTACCTTCCCACTGACAATTACTGTTTGAAAGCTAGCAAAAGATTTTCCGCAAAAAAAAACGCAAGAAGGAAAGGCTTAAAGTCAACATAATGTTTACTTTTAGTTTCTGCTTTTATGACACGAAAGAATGAATCAGATTGTTTTTCGTTTCCTCTAGTGATTAAATACACGGAATTAACCTAAAATTGTTTCACTAATTCCTTATTTACATAAATTACATGGAAAGGTGTGGCTGGTTAGGTTCCATTTCTACAAAGCAACAAATCGCTTAAAATTAATCATAACTGGAAAAATATATAAAATTTGACAAATCCTAATAGAACCCTGCATAAAGCAACAGATTAATCATAAATAGAGTGAGATCAATCCTCATAGGGAAACCACATTAGCGTGATGCCATCTGCACACACACACACACATATATATATATATATATATATATATATATATATATATATATGAATTACAATTGATGAGATGCAAACGATTTACCTCATACAGATGATCATTTCATCCATGGGAAAGTGGTTCTTCCGTGGACTTATCAATGCAAATACATTTACGAAAGTGAATAAAACGTTTCTTCACAGGAAATTTGAAAGGCAAAGGAAGGAAAGGAAGGAAAAAAAGAAAAAAAGGAAAGAATAAAAGGAGAGAAAATAAGAATTGGCTTATAAAAGGGGAGGGTGTTATATAG
>CAHIKZ030001055.1:85000-117500 GCA_903632075.3 Acanthosepion pharaonis
AACACCTTTATCCATTAAGTAAAGAAGAAGAATTATCAGTTTGAAACTTTCCCTGTGACAGATCGATAAAGACTGTAGACAACTGAGAAATGTGGCCAATGGAGACAAAAGCTTTCGTTCCTTCGCCGTTACTGTACCCGGAAGTGCACCTTGAGATATTCCCCACTTAAAAGAATGCACGCGCAGGTCAAGATGTCAATAAAATAACCACAATGACAGGATGTGACGGTGCAAATTTTTAAACAAACGATGGAACTAATCAGTTTATAGGATTTAAAAAAAAAAAAAAATTTAAAGAAATGTTCGCAACGAGAGAAGTAACAGAGAAAATATATTCACTTGAAACAAAGGTACTTAGAAAAACATTATAAAATAACTTTTATCCTTGGACCCTGCGTAAAATGAATGCTGTGGTAGGCTGCTAATTTCCAATGTATTTTAAACGTTGTTATTTTCATTTGATAGTAGTTTTTTTGTGTTCTTTAATTTTCTTTTAATGTGTACGTGCGTGGGTGTATGTATGTATTTTGTTGGTGAACTTTGGGACTGCTGTCAAATTTCATTGTGGATTGAACAGTGACAAGAAAATAAATAAATATTAGATAAGTAGATAGAAATCGACAGACTGAGAGAAATATGAATAGGTTGATATATATATATATATATATATATATATATATATATATATAGATAGATAGATAGATAGATAGATAGAAAGACTGAGATAAATGGATACAGAGATAGATGGATAGATAAGAATGAACAGGCTGAGATATATAGAGATTTTCCAAGCGTAGCTTAGATGTGGCACAAGGCCGAAAGTATCGGGCTCCCAGTGAGAATCGAATCCACAACTCAGTCGCAAGGTGCCCTAGGCTGAGATATATACTTTGATAGATATGGATAGACTGGGGTATATATATATATATATATATATATATATATATATATATAAAATTAGGAAGTCAGTCGATTCCGCTACCTTGGTTTCAGCCTTTCGGTATCTTCAGGCGACCAAAAAATTTAAAACCAAGATAGGTTGTAGGTGATTTCCTAATTTTCAAATACTTGAAAGCTGTACATGTTGAATTTTGATCGTTTTATATGCGTATTGACAACTTTATTAATACTATTGATTCCTGGTCGAATTCAACTCTGACCGTTAAGTTCTTTATATATATATATATATATTGTTGATACCTCCTGACGAGTGGACGGTGCAATTCCCGGAGGGCCCGCATGCGAATTCTGGCGTCAGAATGCTGAAGATAATCGTAATCAGCTAAGGACAAACATTTTACTTTATATATATATATATATATATATATATACATATATATCTATATATATTATAAAAAAAAAAAGAACATTAAGATATATAGTCCGGTGTTCTTATTGATATTTCTATTTTTACAAAACAGTGCTCAATGTAAATTTAAAGAGCATAAATATTATAAATTAACTGATTTAAAAATATGGCTCCTTCGCTATACAGGAATTACCATGTTTCAAAAACCGAAGCTAAAAACTTCAAATCTAATTATATAAATAAATTAAAAACATTATTCGCTTCAAGATGAAACAGAACAATTTTTTTTTATTTAATTATATAATTAAATTTGAAGTTTTTAGGTTCGGTTTTTGAAACATGGTAATTTCTGTGTAGCGAAGGAACCGTATTTTTAAATCAGTTATATATATATATATATATATATATATATATAGATAACTAGACTCGTTTCGAAAAACCCTCGAATTTTTGATTTGCTAATCAAATCAATCTCGAGGGAAAAAAGGTTTTAAAAAAAGAAAGAGCTACAAACATGAACTTCCGACAAAAAAATCGCACAGATGCAGGTCTGAAGCCCAAAGAAAAAACCCCTGATACGAGTAACAACTAACTAAAAAAGAGCTCAATACAACTGTAGAGCAGACCAAACTTTCCTGACGATCCGTTTAGGTGAAACCTAGGTAGGTTTGTTTGGCTCACTAGGTGTATCTATATATATATATATATATATATATATATATGTGTGTGTGTGTGTGTGTGTGTGTGTGTGTGTGTAAAAATTTGTCATTATTAGCCTGATTAGAAAGGCAATATTAAGGAAAAAAGACAGTAGGAAAACTGCTGTTTTAGCTGACGCGTTTCGTCCAACATGGACTTCTTTAAGGCAAAAAACAAAATGAATTCATTGAAACAAAGTAACTATAAACAACAAACAAAATGTCGTTAGCAACTTGAAGAATTTAGAAACGCCATTTTATATTCGCATGGTCAATTCAAAAGATTACCTCAATTTATTTTTGAAGAGTATTATTTCCACACGTGAAAACATTTCTTCAAACATAAATAACTGACACAACAGTTAGTGTCCTTTTCCTAAAATATATATATATATATATATATATATATATATATATATATATATATATATATATATATACAGAGAGAGAGAGAGAGAGGTAGAGGTCGATGAAAAAAGAAATTTATCAATTGATGAATTTATTTTATGGCTTAGCAAACATTTGCCGGTTATTTAAAGGCGGAAAATATTTTTAGACTCTAAGAATTTTTTAGATAATAATGTTTTACTGCTAAACGTTCTACTAAGTAACCCATAGCTGGGGGAGAAGAGTTGGATTCATAACTTTCCCAAGGGTATTTAAGCGTAAATCAATATAACAAACCCGACAGAAATTCGAACTCGGCTCTTCGATTTCCAATACCGAGCCGTTATCCTTTATACGAGCTACCCACACACGCTTACGGCACCTGGTATTCTCAAGCAGTTGCCCATCTAGGTATTGACAAGTCTCGTCATTGCTTACCTTCGGTGATCGTATGGGAACCGGTGTTTCAGCACTAGAGAGAAAGTTGCCACTGTACATTAGTGTACCTCTTAAGTGAAATATTATCACACACACACATACACACACACATATATATATATATATATATATATATATATATATATATATATATGACGTCACACATTATGAAATGGACAAAATCCGACAATTATTTTAAGACATTTTATGTTTATATGTTTTTTGTTTCATTTTTTGAAGTGCTATCTGATGATCCGGCGTCCTTTAAAATGGCTCTGTGAAATAAATTATTATAATGGAACCTTAAAGTGGTCTTTTTTTTTTAAAAAAATTTTTAAATATATATATATATATATATATATATATATATATATACGTATGTATGTATGTGTGTGTGTGTGTATGTAGTATAGTAATGGAACAGCGTTAGTATAGTGTAACCCGGATATAAAAGAGTTGTCGGGACCGGAGAAAAGTCTCTTATATCCGGTTTTTATATCCGGGTTTGGTCTATTTTGTTTAGGTAACACAGGCTCTAATTTGGGACCAGAGAAAATCTCTCTTATATCTGGGTTTCTCTTATATTCAGGTTTCTCTTATATCCGGGTTACACTGTATTTGAATAAATTAAATATTAAAACTTTCTTTCACTATTCATTGAATATGTTATTTTAAATACTTTGTTTTAGTATTCATTTTTTAAACAGTGCTTTTATTTTTTAATTTAACTTTTTAATATCTTCTTTTATTTGAATAAAAAAAATATTAACCTTTTTTTTATATAACTGTATTCAACATTTTTTGTTTAATTCTAATTTATTACAAAATTATAATGAATTATGAATTAATATTGCCGACGATATACAACATTGAGAAATTGATTTAATAATTTTCCATTAGTTGAGTGGAAACATTGAAATAAATTAAGTTCATTTTTCTGTGTGTATTTCGTTTTTAAATCTATGGTTTTATTTCGTAACATTTAAATGTATCCCCTTTGAAATTTTGCTAAGTGTATAGTGATACAGTGTAACCCGGATATAACAGAAACCCGGATATAAGAGAGATTTTCTCTGGTCCCAAATTAGAGCCTGTGTTAATGTATATAAAATAGACCAAACCCGGATATAAGAGAAACTCGGATATAAGAGAGATTTTCTCTGGTCCCAAATTAGAGCCTGTGTTAGAGCCTGTATATAAAATAGACCAAACCCGGAAATAACAGAAACCCGGATATAAGAGACTTCTTCTCCGGTCCCGACAACTCTCTTACATCCGGGTTAACACTGTATTTTCATTTGCTCCTAGGTGTGCCGTTGCTGAAAAAGGTTGGAGAAACACTCGGTCTATTAGATAATCCAAGAATAATCTATTTGTTGGCTTGCTATGAAAATCGATCGATAGATATAAACAGAATCATCCCCCACACACATATATATATATATATATATATATATATATATATATATATATATATATAAGCTAGAGGGAGAGTATAAAAAGAAAGAAAGCACACACTGAGCCATGGCGACAAGAGTCTTGGCAAGTGCAGAGTCAACAATAAATCAACAGTTGACACCATTTACATCCAATATGGCTGCAGCTGAAAGACAAACGCATTTAGCACCTACCCCTATGCACCTCGGAAACTCAGCTAGCACTTAGAGTGCAATCCTACCCCTTTCTTTACCCAACTGGCATGGTCACTGAGTACATAGTTCATTAGCCTAAATTCGATTTGCAGTTTGTGTGTGATGCTACTAATTGCCACCAGAATAGGAAATTGCAGCGAGAAATTTTTGTTAGAGAAGCAATTTCGTTGCGAGAAAATGGCGACAATGTAACAAGTGACGGCCAAAGAAAAGGAATAGAAAAAAAAAAGAAAAGCAAATGTGCTTGTGGAAATCTGTTCGCCTTGAAGGCCAGAAATAAAATGGCGTTCGAACTCTGCGGAGAATTCGGGAATGCTTTTTAAGGAGTTAAACGTAAGGTTTTATAGCATTAATAATGCAGAAAAAAAGACAGATGTGAATTTTACTATCAATGATTATTACTAATAAACATAATTCTCATTCCCGCTGCTTAATAACGGACAGTACAACGAACTGAGCGTTATGGTAAAAACCAACAATAATAAAATGAAGGAAATACGAGTCAAAAATTAATAGTGATTGATAATGCTGTGGTAATAAAATAAGCACATCCTATCTCCCATTTCGTTTTAAACCATCCACCACAATAAAATAAAAGGTTTTCAACACTAAAGCAGAATAAGTCAAATAAAGCTTCATAAGCCTCGACTTAGAACTGTTACTATATTACTTATACTTCAGCTAAGACATTCAGACAAAACAATTTATGACTATTATTACTTGGTGGAAAAGCAAGAGAAATAAGATAAAAGAAATACTTGTCCAAAATGGATAATAGCCAACAATGCTTACATGCACCCGCCATTGATTAATATTACATAGAAGTTAATCACTCTTTTCTTTATTTCTAACGAAATCTTCCTGTTTCTTAATACTTTGTTTAGCTTTTGGAAGACATGAGGAGATTGTCCAGCATTCACTGCCATATAGGAGGATTGATATTACATAGAAGTTCATCACTCTTTTCTTTCTTTCTAATGAAATCTTCCTGTTTCTTAATACTTTGTTTAGCTTTTGGAAGACATGAGGAGATTGTCCAGCATTCACTGCCATATAGGAGGATTGATATTACATAGAAGTCCATCATTCTTTTCTTTATTTCTAATGAAATCTTCCTGTTTCTTAATACTTTGTTTAGCTTTTGGAAGACATGAGGAGATTGTCCAGCATTCACTGCCATATAGGAGGATTGATATTACATAGAAGTTCATCATTCTTTTTCTTTATTTCTAATGAAATCTTCCTGTTTTTAATACTTTGTTTAGCTTTTGGAAGACATGAGGAGATTGTCCAGCATTCACTGCCATATAGGAGGATTGATATTACATAGAAGTTCACCACTCCTTTTCTTTTGTTTTTTTGGAAGAATGAAATCTTCCTGTTTCTTAATACTTTGTTTAGCTTTTGGAAGACATGAGGAGATTGTCCAGCATTCACTGCCATATAGGAGGATTGATATTACATAGAAGTTCATCACTCTTTTCTTTATTTCTAACGAAATCTTCCTGTTTCTTAATATATTGTTTAGCTTTTGGAAGACATGAGGAGATTGTCCAGCATTCACTGCCATATAGGAGGATTGATATTACATAGAAGTTCATCACTCTTTTCTTTCTTTCTAACGAAATCTTCCTGTTTCTTAATACTTTGTTTAGCTTTTGGAAGACATGAAGAGATTGTCCAGCATTCACTGCCATATAGGAGGATTGATATTACATAGAAGTTCATCACTCTTTGTTTTCTTCTTTTCTTAACGAAATCTTCCTGTTTCTTAATACTTTGTTTAGCTTTTGGAAGACATGAAGAGATTGTCCAGCATTCACTGCCATATAGGAGGATTGATATTACATAGAAGTTAATCACTCTTTTCTTTATTTCTAACGAAATCTTCCTGTTTCTTAATACTTTGTTTAGCTTTTGGAAGACATGAAGAGATTGTCCAGCATTCACTGCCATATAGGAGGATTGATATGACATAGAAGTTCATCACTTTTTTGGCTTTTCTTTTTTTCTTTTTCTTTTAACGAAATCTTCCTTTCTTTCTAAAAATATTGTTTAGCTTTTTGGAAGACATGAGGAGATTGTCCAGCATTCACTGCCATATAGGAGGATTGATATTACATAGAAGTTCATCACTCTTTTCTTTCTTTCTAACGAAATCTTCCTGTTTCTTAATACTTTGTTTAGCTTTTGGAAGACATGAAGAGATTGTCCAGCATTCACTGCCATATAGGAGGATTGATATTACATAGAAGTTCATCACTCTTTTCTTTCTTTCTAACGAAATCTTCCTGTTTCTTAATACTTTGTTTAGCTTTTGGAAGACATTAGGAGATTGTCCAGCATTCACTGCCATATAGGAGGATTGATATTACATAGAAGTTCATCACTCTTTTCTTTCTTTCTAACGAAATCTTCCTGTTTCTTAATACATTGTTTAGCTTTTGGAAGACATTAGGAGATTGTCCAGCATTCACTGCCATATAGAAGGATTGATATTACATAGAAGTTCATCACTCTTTTCTTTCTTTCTAACGAAATCTTCCTGTTTCTTAATACTTTCTTTAGCTTTTGGAAGACATGAGGAGATTGTCCAGCATTCACTGCCATATAGGAGGATTGATATTACATAGAAGTTCATCACTCTTTTCTTTCTTTCTAACGAAATCTTCCTGTTTCTTAATACTTTGTTTAGCTTTTGGAAGACACGAGGAGATTGTCCAGCATTCACTGCCATATAGGAGGATTGATATTACATAGAAGTTCACCACTTTCTTTTTTCTTTCTTTCTAATGAAATCTTCCTGTTTCTTTTTAATACTTTGTTTAGCTTTTGGAAGACATGAGGAGATTGTCCAGCATTCACTGCCATATAGGAGGATTGATATTACATAGAAGTTCAACGAAATCTTCCTTTTCTTTATTTAGCTTTTAACGAAATCTTCCTGTTTCTTAATACTTTGTTTAGCTTTTGGAAGACATGAGGAGATTGTCCAGCATTCACTGCCATATAGGAGGATTGATATTACATAGAAGTTCATAACTCTTTTCTTTCTTTTCTAACGAAATCTTCCTGTTTCTTAATACTTTGTTTAGCTTTTGGAAGACATGAGGAGATTGTCCAGCATTCACTGCCATATAGGAGGTTGATATTACATAGAAGTCCATCATTCTTTTCTTTATTTCTAATGAAATCTTCCTGTTTCTTAATACTTTGTTTAGCTTTTGAAGACATGAGGAGATTGTCCAGCATTCACTGCCATATAGGAGGATTGATATTACATAGAAGTTTCATCACTCATTTTCTTTGTTTCTAACGAAATCTTCCTGTTTCTTAATACTTTGTTTAGCTTTTGGAAGACATGAGGAGATTGTCCAGTATTCACTGCCATATAGGAGGATTGATATTACATAGAAGTTCAGCACTTTTTTTTTTTGCTTAATCTTCCCTGGTAGATGAAATAAATGCCGTGTTGAAATTTCCAGAGGTTTACTATGTACAAAGTATTAAGAAGACCGAAGATTACAACGGCTGGAATGTTATGTCGATACCAACCAAAACGAGTCAATAAATTCCAATAAATCATTTTAGAAGTTGGTGCTGAAAAATTCTCAGCTCAATCTGTCCATATCAGCAAACATTAAATTTTATTGTCGTTTACTTTTCAGCATCCCCTTGGAGTGATAATCAGGATTCACCATATAAAAATGACTTATTGCAGCCGTTTTATGCGTGCGTAAGTGTGAGTGCATACGCGCGCGTGTGTGTACGTACATTTGTGTAATAGGTACAATTATCTACGGGTATATGTTTACCTGCATTATATGTGTGCGTGTGTTTGTCTATGATTGGACGCGCATGCGCGTCTACGGGACGGGTTCAATTAAGAATGGAGAACAGGGTTCAGAATGGGAGCATTTCCGTTGCATTTTAGAAGGGAGGTGCTGATTTTCAAAATGTAAGAAGACCTTATTAAAAGCAGATGCCCAGTTGATGAAACTGAATACACAAGAGTAACAAAAACCGGTGCTAAAATTTAAAAAAAAAAGTCCTCGACAAAAAAATTTCTGAGAAGAGAGACTGATTGTTATCGAGAAACATTTTATTCTTCTCAAAGTTTTTTAGTGTGATAATAATTTAATTTTCATGGATTTTCTTTTTATCTGATCAAAAGTTAATACTAAAAAAGACAAATCAAAAATTAAAAAAAAATCTAGCGGTTTCAAATTTTAAACAGCAAACCTTTCGTTTTTATAACTAAGAATTCATTAAAGTCGCTATGGAGCGTCTCCTGCTGCTCAATGGAGAGGCTCACGGCCATATTAGGTTGAAACAACGCTTCTTGTACAAACAAATTAAGCAACTTAGAGCAGAGTTTTATTTTGTTTTGTTTTTTTTGTTTTTTTCGCAAAAAATGACTTTTCAGTGACAGTACCTAAATCTATTAGCATTTTTCTACAATTCTGAAATAGGATTCCCACTGCGCTTAATTTTTATCGTTTGCCAATTCAAAGAATACCGTGCGTTTCGTACAACGTCGCTGATTGGTTAATATTTGTGAATACAAAGATTCAAATCTTTCGAGCTGGTATTGTACAACAAATGACTTTTCAGTGAAAGTACTTAAATCTGTTAGCATTTTTCTACAATTATGAAACTGGGGTCCCACACTGCACTTAAATCTGTTTTATTTACTCATTTTATTTTTAATTTTATTTTATTTATTTGACAGCAAAACCGCCAAATCAGTGGAGTAAAGAAGAAGTTGGAGCTTGGTTAGCCTGGTGTGCTGAGGAATTTTCTATTGATTCTGTCTCTCTTGAAAGATTTAATATGAATGGTAAGTAGTCTTCTTTAAGACGTGGGCGATCATGGCTCTACACAGCTTTCTATCCTTTGTAGCAATAAGTAAGTTCTGTCGCCCCGCTATCCATCCTAATCATTGTTCTGACATCCAACCACACATTCCTTTGCTCCTCCTCCTTTCAATATATCTTGTGAGTGTTAAATTTTCCAAGCCCTCTTTCCACATTATGTGCCTTAGAAATTTCAACTGTCTCTTTCTAATTCCAAGTATACACATTCTTTTCACTTCCATTTTTCTTGAACGTGACTGGATTACGGCCACATCACGTTAAAACACTGGTTTTTGTAATAACTTCGAAGTTAAGCCACGTCGAACCTGGACAGTACCTAGATGAGTACCGCTTGGGAATACGACATGCTGTAAGCTTGGATGTGCGGGTGGTGTAATGGATAATGACTCAAAATTTTTAATCAGAGGGCCGAGTTTCAATTCCCGTTGGTTTTGTTATATTCACTTACTTTCAAAAAGGTATGAATCCAGTTCTTCTCCCCCAAGCTATGGGCTAATTAGTAGGATTGTAAACTTGAATATGCAGGTGGTGTAATGGATAAAGGTATGAAATATTTCTTGTGGACCGTTTGTGATTTATTTGAAGCCGAAACGTTTTGGATTGAGCTGACCTCAAATAATGAGATTAGGAGAAAAAATTCTGGTATTTTTTATTTATGTGTTGTTGGATTTACTTTGGTTTATTAAGTTTCACGTGCAATCGACTTGTGAAACAAACGTTAGTATAATTTATGGCGTTCCGAATTCAAGGAAAGATGACGGGTTGATAAACCGTAAAAGAAAATCAATCAATCAACAATTGGAAAAAATATTTAAGGTAAACGAGCAGGAAGATAGGATTCTAATGGGCACAAAGTAGGGGATCGGTTTTCTATTATTTTAAAGTAATAAACTGATCCCCCCTAAGAATTACTATATATTAATATAATAATTGGAAAAATATATTGAAAGGATTTGGTATTCAGGCCTATTATTAGCTTTTCATGTGAAAAGCTAATAATAGGCCGAATACCTAATCATATAATAAAACAGATACCTGAAGAAGTCTGCAATTTGAACCGAAACTTTATGAGTTCGAAACGCAACATGCTGGTATCCAGTAGCGAGATATATCGGAAGCAAGACTTTGATATTTTACAAGCAGAAATATCAATTGCAAATATATTTTTTTTGTTGTAATTGCTGTCATGTTAAATAAACCTTAAAAAAGAATGTTGTTTACTTTCTGCCGGCAAAAAAGAAATAATTGTTTAGCATAATTTCTGTTTTAAAAAGGTTTTAGGGTAGTGCGTCATTTTTGAGAAAGATCACAAGGTCATCTGTCCAGTTGTGCTTCAAGGGGTGGGGGTTGCGCGTAATCGTATGCATTTACACACACACACACATATGTATATATATATATTTATATCCGTGATTTTATAACACATTGTTGCTTGTGAAGTTCGCCTATTGTGCACTTGAGTTTTTTTTGTTGTTTTTTTTTGTTGTTTTTTTGTTTTCTTTTTTGTTTGTTTTATTTGTATGTTTTTGTTTTTGATGTAACGAATTTGTGGCTAGTAAAAGCAAACATGATGACGGACACGAGGTACAATCAAAATGACACAACGACACAAAGAAGGCACAGCTGACGAAACAGGCATCGACGATTGATGTACGGTTTTCCCGCTTAAAGTTTGCCCGTGTCAGCCATGCCCAAGTGTCGTACATTTTTTGTGCAAACCACACGCGTATAAATGTCACGCACAATAAAACCTCGAGTATTTTTTTTGTTTTTTTAAACGAATACACAAGAGTAAGAAAAGTCATTTGAGGCCCCAATACTCTTTCGTTTGCAGAGTAAGTTTAACTCGTCAACATTAATGTTCTGTTGACACAGGACGCAATTATTATCAATTTTCGCCTTTTACCTTTTGTTGTGATAAACAAACAAACAACATTCATGACATCATTTGGGGCGTTCGTTTATTTTTGTTTCTTATTTTTCTTACGAATTGGAAAGAAGGGGGAAGTTAAGGTGGGGAATACATTTTTTTGTTGTTTTTTTTTTCATGTTTGGCAGTTTCTGTCTTACGGAATATAACGGACAACAGAGAAATTTACGAAGATTTGGTCATTATAAAACAATATCATATAGATAAGGTATTTATTATTTTTTTTAGGCCAATCCTACATACAACGAATGTGTGTTCGAAATACTACTTTTCACCTGGGATCGTACACTGGCCATCGTATTTGTAAGAGAATGCACAAGCACTTTATTCATTAAAACAAACAAGCCGTTCATCAAACATACAACAAATACATGAAGCAATCACCCAAACAGTCTAACAAGCAATTATATATTGCAGTCGTGAAGCAATCACCCAGGTAGTTCGTCAGTCACCTAGCTAGTTCATCAAGCAATGAAACATCAAGTTCAAGTTATTAGCTTTTCATATATGAGCCTTTTAATATATTTTTCCAATTATTATATTAATATGTAGTAATTCTTGGGGGGATCAGTTTATTACTTTGAAATAATAGAAAACCGATCCCCCACTTTATGTTCATTAGAATCTTATCTTCATACTCGTTGACCCAAGACATCAAGATGATGCCATATTTTGTTAAGTCTTTACTATTATTAGCTTTTCACATGTGAACCTTTCAATATATTTTTCCAATTATTATATTAATATGTATTAATTGTTGGGGGGGATCAGTTTATTACTTTAAAATAATATGAAACCGATCTCCCACTTTATGTCCATTAGAGTCTTATCTTCCTACTCGTTGACCCATGCCATCAAGATGATGCCATATTTTGTTGTCTTTACTATTATTAGCTTTTCACATGTGAAACTTTCTATATATTTTTCCAATTATATTAATGTATAGTAATAATTGGGGGATCAGTTTATTACTTTAAAATAATAGAAAACAGATCCCCCACTTTATGTCCATTAGAATCCTATCTTCCTGCTCGTTTACTTTAAATATATTTTCCAATTGTTGATTGATTGTTTTCTTTTACGGTTTATCAACCCGTCATCTTTCCTTGAATTCCGAACGCCATAAATCATACTAACGTTTGTTTCACAAGTCGAATGCTCGTGAAACCCAACAAACCAAGGTAAATCCAACAACATTACAATAAATATATAAACTGATCCCTCACTTTGCAACCATGATTTAGTGATACGATTCTTACTAAATAACCCATAGCTGGTGACGGAAGAGATAGAGTCATAGCTAACCAAAACTTGATAAACAAACAAGAAATTATAACTATTTACATCATTCAGACTGTTATCCTCATCTTTATTGTCACATTCACGACGTTTCGGTCGTTGTTCACTCCGACCTTCTTCAGGTGATATTTGTTGGAATTTCGAACCGGACCCTTTATTTAGTCCACCGGGGGGGGATTGTAGTATTTCCTTTTATATCTCAGTTTCAGTTAATTCGCCTAATTCATTAATTACGAGTTCTACTAATTAACCCGTAGCTGGGGGACGAGGTGGATTCATACCTTTCCGAAGTGAACCTTGCGCATAAGTAAATATAGCTAATTCGAACTCGGCTCTCCGATTTCCAATTCTGAGCCGTTATCCATTACACCGCCCGCACATTCAGGTTTACAACAACTGGTTTTCTCAAGCCCTGACCCGTCTAGATATTGACCAGGCTTGACGTTGCTTAACTTCGGTGTTTCAACGTGTTGTAGCCGTAAGCGCACTTACACCGTACACACACCCAAGTTTAGAGCACCTCTTATTCGAAGCGGTCACCCATCAAGGTACTGACCAGGCTCGACGTTGCTTAACTTCAGTGATCGTACGGAATCCGGTGTTTCAGCGTGATGTAGCCGTAAGCGCATTACACAGTACACACACCCAAGCTTAGAGCACATTTTATTCGAAGCGGTCACCCATCAAGGTACTGACCAGGCTCGTCGTTGCTTAACTTAACCGGTGTTTCAACGTGATATGGGCGTAAGCGCATTACACCGTATGCACACACAAGTTTAGAGAACCTTGTATTCGAAGCGGTCACCCATCCAGGCTTGATGTTGCTTAACTTCGGTGATCGTACGGTGATATGGGCGTAATCTCAGTTTTACCAAGTCCCAATTGAAATGACATAAAAATGTTTGACTGCATCTTAATTGAATATATGTGTTGTAATAATAATAGTAATATTATCCGTTTTAATGAAACACCCGTCATTCATTGACGCTATGTTAATACCATTCAACGAAACAGAAGGATCTTTTTTTTTTTTTTAGAAGGCTGGGAGGTGTCTCTGTTTGTGGGTAAATGAGAACAGTTATGCTTTGGAGGCATTAAAGTTTACAAGCCATTTCCTGACCCAGTCAACCACAGATTAGAGTCCAGGTTAACTTTGTCAGCAATACTGGATTTACTATTGAGACAGGAGTAAATGGTATTGTGTGGAGACTAAAGTTGTTTTCCCTTGGGTTGAGCTGATGGGAATTCAGTCCCTTTAGAGAGAAGAGCTCTTCTGTCCTTTTTTTTTTCTTTTTTGCTTCCGTTTTTTCTGAGGAACGGACTTTACCTTCCTGACCACCAGGGCGTCCACACACGTGAAAGATGGACAACATGTGCACAGCCTAATGTGAAGAAAAAAAAGTAATTTCGATTCACTTAGCTACGGGCGGTCAAAGACCATAAAGCTGGTATATTATTTCTTTGTTCTCGTTCTGCAAACATTCTCTTTCCTTGGACAGTATGAACAATCATTCGTTTTGGGACATGTGTAAATCCAGTTGCCATGAAAATATTTGTAGAAAAGACAGCGGGAAGCCTCGTCACGCCTGTGAGAAAGTATGCTGATAGGAGGCAGGGAGAGTTCTCCATAGTGAGTAAATGAGAGCAGTTTTGTTTTGGAGGCATTAAAGTTTACAAGCCCCAGTCAACCACTGATTGGAGGCCCTTTTCTAGACCAACGCCCAGATTAACTTTGTCAGCAATGCCGGATTTACTATTCAGACAGGAGTAAAAAGTTGAGTCGTCTGCAGTGATGCCTACTTGGGAACTTATATATATATATATATATATATATATATATATGAATTGATGTTTTCCCAATACTATAGGCATTATTTATTGCCTGTTTATATTTCTGGGATAAGGTATTATGTAGATTATTTACATTACTCGGACTATTGTCCTCATCTTTATCACCATATTTATTACAACGTTTCTTCAAACAAATATATATATATATATATATATATATATATATATATATATATATATATATTTGTGTGTGTGTATATATGTGTGTGTCTTTGTATAGGATTAATACAAATATAAAATTTGTCAATCAGCTGATTGACGTTGCCTTCAGCGTCACGACTGTAGAGTTTTGTTGACGGACATTTCAGTAATCGTTCCGTCCACTCGTCAGGTGATATCCGATTAATATTTTGGATATGTAGACCTCTCTCTCCGTATCTCTCTCTCTCTCTCTCTATATATATATATAGGGAGAGAGAGAGAGAGAGAGATTTATATATATTTTATTTTATATGCGCAGTACGTATTTGGAAAGTACCCAATATCAGTGATAGAGCTAGCATATCCAGTTGTATGGATACGAGCTTGTGGCCCTAAAGGCATGAAACCCAACGCCACAAGCTCGTATCCATGATGTGTTTTTAAAAAAAACACATTACAACCAAAAAACGTTTGCGTCACCTCTCTTCTCTTCAATATATATACTTTTCTCTCGTTGGAACCACTACAACCTCTTTCTTTTTATTTTATATATATATATATATATATATATATATATATATATATATATATATATATATAAAGAGAGAGAAAAGAGAGAGAGAGATATGGAAGTATTTGAATTTACATCACTTAGTCTGTAGCCTAATTATTTGAAAAAGTATTTATTTTAAAAATTATCCCATTACATTAGCTCATGATGATATCCTTTTGTTATTTAAGTAGTTTGGCTTATTTTGACAGAAGCCCATGAGCATGGGTCACGCAACGAAGATGAAACTTAGTAGATTTACTGGTAGACTAACTGACTAACTATAAACCGACGCTGAAGTGGCCCGACCCACGTTTTAAATTTACTAGTTTTTCTTCCTTATTGTGTTAATTTATTTTCGCCTTTCTTTTTCTTTGTTTTCTTTCACCCGCTGCGTACTTTTTCGTCCTTCCCTTCTAAAAGCCGAAGGTGCGGCCAAACAATCCTCTTAAATATTCTGTAAACATTTTACAACAAAAGTGAGAGAAAAGAAAATGACGTCATTAAAAGAAGCTTTTGCTTGAAAAGCAAACAAAAAGAACAAATAAATAAATGAAGAAATAAAGTTTAAACAAAAACAAACCCTAAAAACCCGGAACTTTATACTGGGCGTTTTCAGGTCACTTTTCTTTCTTTTTTTTTCCACTCTGAGCAAAGCAATAAAGCGACTAAGACGCAAGGTGTTACACTGAGTGTTAGAAAAATATGAAAATAAAACTATCAAAGAGAGAGGAAAATAAAAGACAAGAATTAAAAGGACAGAAGATAACGATTATAGTTAAAATTTAAATTTAAAATTTTTCGGTCAAATCATGATGCAATTGTTAGCCTTTGTATATTCGATTCTTACATTTTTTTTTTCACATCAATTTTAAAACTAATCTGTTAATTTAAGCTACTCTCAGGTGACAAATTTCGATCGTCACTGGGTACCTTGTGCCACATCTAAGCTACGCTTGGAAAATTACTATATATAATCGCCTAATGGCTTGCTACACATTTCTGAGGTCACCTGTCTCCTAGGGCGACTAACCAATCCCTGTTGCAGACGACTGCTCAGGCACATTTGTATTTGTTGAGCACACGCACAAACACAGATTCAATCTTTGGTTCATACTGCAACTATACCGAGCGGAAGTTACAGCTTCTGGGAGAGAATGCATCGTTTGGTGCAATCAGCAATTTGAACAAAGTCGGTACACTCAAACCCTCAGTCACGATGACTTTTGACTTGGTGCTAGCTTAATATCGACAGATTTCGAACAGTCCCGTCGACCCAATTTCATTCTTGGCTTGAGTCAACCGTTCGTATAGTTTTTAAGCAACTTCCGATAAGCCAGTGGACGAGTATTCAGAACGTTCACTTTCTTACCATGAGAGCAGGGTTCGAATCTCACCATGGTCGATTTATAACTTCTTGATGTTATCGTCCTAGGGAGGCGAGATCCCAGCGTGTGGAACCGTTAAAAAAATGCCCGAAAACCACACACATACATACATACATACATACATACATAGAAGTGATGTTTCGAAAGTAATACCTCCCATCTATTTTTATGGAATCTGTAAAAGATGCAATAAATTTTCGTTTATAGACCACCATTTCTCATGAATTTTAGATAACGATGAATATTTGGTGGGTTGACAGCTACACAGGGCGTGACTTGCCATACACATCACTGTGGTTACTGCTGGAAAGCATTACTCACCACCTAACTGTGCTCACATGCATTGTTTAGTTTCCGTAAACGTTCGTTAATTTACATTCTGTTTTATGCTTCAAGGCCATCTTCACGAAGATTTGAAACATGAAACAGACTGTAGATAGATAGATAGATAGATAGATAGATAGATAGATATGTGAACATACTTAGATAGATAGATAGATAGATAGATAGATAGATATGTGGACATACTGAGATAGATAGATAGATATGTGAACAGACTTAGATAGATAGATAGATAGATAGATAGATAGATAGACCGATTTCAACAGTAGAGCGTAATTGCATGAATGTCTATTAAATATATAGGGTCATTAACACAGAACATGAGTTGAAACATGAAACAGACTGTCCATGTTCAGTGTTAACATCAATGTCCACTTTTATATTTACATAAGCTCCGTCTCTGACATTGACCACTTTAATTCATAAATATAGCATACCTTAATAATAAAAAGGTTTAAACACTAATATCCCATGGTTATAATTTATTCCATTGGAATCGTAAATACGATCCAATTCATCAGACCTACAAATTCAAAAAGAAAACAGAAAAAACAACTCCGGAAATAAAAATAGAATTTAGAGAGTGTGTAAGTATGAGAGTGTGGGACGAATGTTAGAGCTAAAGAGAGGGGTAACAGACAAGAGAAGGTGGGAGATTAAACCTTAACAGAGGGAAGTTTTAGAGAGGTGAGTGGAAGAGGTTTAAGTGAGAGAAATATGAATGTTGTCGGATGTCTAATACATTAAAGATACATTTCGTGGTGACATACACACACCATAGACGATCTAATCTTAAAGATCAGAATAAGAGGGAAGGAGAGGAAAAGAAAAGAAGAAGGGGTGGGGGAGAGAGATGGGGCGAGGGAAACTAAAACTGAAGGGCATTTACTGAAAGGGCCGCTGTGTAATTAACAAAAATTTGACAAAATTAATATCGACAAATATAAACATATAAAAAATAAATATAACGATTATCTAATCTAGCAAGGACCTATATTTTTATGTTCAAAAACACATGCGAATACACACATACACAATAACATATACACGTACATGCATACATATAGGCGTGTACCCACATACACACATACATAATTAACTGATTTAAAATATGGTTTCTTCGCTACACAGAAATTACCACGTTTCAAAAACCGAAGCTAAAAACTTCATATTTAATATATATATTTTATATATAATTAAATTAAAAGCATTAGTTCTGTTTCAAATAATTATTATCATAATATATATATATATATATATATAATGATAATAATTTAATTATATATAAAATATATATATATTAAATTTGAAGTTTTTAGCTTCGTTATATATATATTATATATATATATATATATATATATATATATATATATATAAAATGTGTGTGTGTGCGTATAAAAGTGGACATCGAATTCAATATTTCAATATGAAGCGGCGACAGTGTGTTAAACACAATCTTCAGATGCCCTGAAGATGGCGTTGAAGCATAAAACCGACTGAGAATGGAATGAAGACATCTGTTTCAAGATTGTCAACAGAAGGAGGGTGGGTTATTTCATAACATGTTTAATTAAATGCTAATGAATTTATTTAAAGTATTCTTCATTTGTGTCTCTGCTAACTCTTTCTCTTTCTTCTTATTCATTTCACCCCAAACAAGGCGCTAAATCCACTAAGACAAGTGGCTGCTGAGGTTTAAAGACAACAGAGTGAAGGAAACTGAGGAAAACCTTACCGAAGAAAAATGACAATAAAATGAACAGGGAGATGACGACACTTGGTGTTGCATTTAAGTCTTTGAAGATTATACTTGACAGGAAAGCGTGAAGGCGGAAGAAAATTCCACAAACGAGAACCTTTTTTTTTTAATTATTTAACCCCAACCAAGGTAATAAATCCCCTAAGACGCAAGGAGTTACTGAAATTGAAGGAAACTGAGAAGAAAGGACAATAAAAAGAACAGGATTCAAGAAGACAGCTAATGATGATTGACGTTGCATTTAAATGTTTGTAGATTGTAACCAACAGGAAAACAAAGAGCCAACGAGAGTTCCATAGACTTGAAGCGTGAGAGAAGGAACTATTAGAATAGAACTTCCGGTTAGATTTAGCAATTTCAAACGTAAAAAGATGAAACCTAGCAGCCAATCTACTAGTATGATTTAATTCATGAAGTCTACGTGTCAAAGAATTGTCATAAAAATATTTGTAGAAAAGGCACTGGGAAGATAGGTTACACTAATTAAAACCGAGATGCAAGGTCGGAACTTGTAAAATTGCAGATGCTGCTTTGAATTTTGTTCAGAATTAATAACAGAAGCAATATACCAGATGTGGCAACACCATTCAATACACGGAATAATGGCCGACCTATAAATGTTCAAGACGTGATGGAAAAAAAGAAAGAAAGAAAGAAAACGGGAGATGAATGAGCAAAGAAAGAAAGTGTGAAGAGTAAACGGGGAAAAGAAAGAGAGACGAATAATGTTGTAATAAGTAGACAGGAAGGGAATAAAAAAGAAAGAAAGAAAGAAAGAAAGAAAAATTTCAATAATCAAAATTGTTTTCTTTACCTGAGTTCATATAGAAATTAAATAATTTTATGATCATCCATTAAACCTGGTTCAAGGTGATATTCAATGAGCGCCTTATAAATTACAAGGTCATGATATACAAATACATAAACCTCGATCATTTTTCTAGGAAAGAAAATTGGAATTTCAGAATTGCGTAGAGATCTTCCTTTTATTTTTGGTGGTTGTAGATAAATTTCATAATTGAAATCTTTATCCATGAAACTTTGCAAATGATTAGATAAATATTAGTTGCCCAGACCCCCCCCCCACCATACTTCCAATTATAATGCAACGATTAGCCATGTTCGTCCCAGTGGGTAATTGTTCTGTGTTAATGACCCTATAATATTTAATAGACATTCATGCAATTACGCTCTACTGTTGAAATCGGTCTATCTATCTATCTATCTATCTATCTATCTATCTAAGTCTGTTCACATATCTATCTATCTATCTATCTATCTATCTAAGTATGTTCCCATATCTATCTATCTATCTATCTATCTATCTATCTATCTATCTATCCAAGTATGTTCACATATCTATCTATCTATCTATCTATCTATCCAAGTATGTTCACATATCTATCTATCTATCTATCTATCTATCCAAGTATGTTCACATATCTATCTATCTATCTATCTATCTATCTATCTATCCAAGTATGTTCACATATCTATCTATCTATCTATCTATCTATCATCTTCCAAGTATCCATCTATCTATCTATGTTCATCTAGTATGTTCACATATCTATCTATCATATCTATCTATCATATCTAAGTTAATATTCATTCTATCTATCTATCTATCTAAGTATGTTCACATCTATCTATCTATCTATCTATCTATCAAGTATGTTCACATCTATATCTATATCTATCAAAGTTCACATATGTTCTATTCATCATCTATCTATCTATCTATCTATCTATCATATCAAGTATGTTATCTATCTATCTATCTATCTATCTAAGTATGTTCACATATCTATCTATCTATCTAAGTATGTTCACATATCTATCTATCTAAGTATGTTCACATATCTATCTATCTATCTATCTATCTATTATCAAATCCTTTTTAAAAGAATCTAACGTATTTTTATCTACCACGAACGGGATTGACGTATAAACGTCCCCAAATCGACATGCGGACAGCACACACACGCATACACACATATTATCACCAGCATGTCACACAGGTAAACTAGAATTATGATACACTTACACACATAAATTATACATACGAACGCTGCTTGACTAGTCAAATGCACGTGAATTCTGCTCAACCAATGAAAATCAAACAACACAAAAATTGAAATACCAGATTTTTTCCATATCTCATTCTTTGACGAAGCTTTAACATAAGCGAAACATTTTTAAATGTTTCCTTTTTTATTTATTCTATATCTGTCTATCTATCTATGTAGGTGCTGATCTATCTATCTATCTCAGTATGTTGATATGTAAGTCTGTTCATCCATCTAACAGTCTGTTCATCTATCTCAGTGTGGTGATTATATATATATATATATATATATATATATATATATATATATATATATCCAACAATCTATTTACCTTGAGTTGCTCTCGAGCCTTGTATTGGATTAAATTTAACAGGAAAAACATAAATATCATCGAATGGTAATATGGGAATTGCAATAATAATAATAATAAATTAGATCAAATTAATTAATATTAATTACTATGGAAACGGCTGAAGAAATTATTTCAATAAGAGGCGTTTAACATATTGTATCACCATATTAGTTACCAATTAATATTACGAATGAATATACTTGTAAAGCTGCGTAAATTTCAAGATTAGTTATTCCAAAAAATTCGCTTGAAGATGAAACAGAGCTTGATACTTTAATTCAATTAAATTTTTATAATTAAATTGAAGTTTTAGCTCCTGAAACATGAGAACTCTTATGTAGCGATGGAATCATATTTTTTTATATATATATATATATATATATATATATATATATATATATATATATATTATGAGTAAAAATTTTCAATATTATGTAAAGTCAACTCAAAGTTTCGTAATTTCTGAATCACTAATCGAGATTCAGGACATGAATGATTGTATTGATCAATACAATCATTGGAGATTCCTGATGAGTGATCAAAAAATTACGGTACACTGAGTTGATCTTAGATAAGTATTGAATGTTTTTATTTTTGTTTTAATATTTGCCGCTCTAGTTTTATATTGGGGACTTCATTAGCAGAAATTCTGCTATATTCAATATGCGTTAAATGATGTAATTTTACGTATATTGCTTGTAAGCATTAATAGCTAAATTTTTTATTTTATTTTTTATTGCCGATCAGACCATGAACTACGATGAACGGATGTCCCCTGCAGGACGCACCGTGCCTTGAAAGAATATTGAGCCTCAAACTCGCACCTGAACTCAAGTGAAATTCTTATATATGACCCATCGCTAAAGATCCAGGTAAAATAATAGGCTCCTTTTACCACTTCAGTAAGTACCCGACTCCTCCTGCTATCTTCTATCTTTATAAGAGCCAAATCAGGACGAAAATGGAGAACTGTTGTCATATTTTGGCGGGAGCTACCCACTCCTCACTTTCCAATCTTGAAATAATACAAAAGCCTCTTCGAGTTCTTGTTGGAGAAGAATTATTTTCAATCCTGCAACTACAGGCAGGATGTGACAAGTCTCTCACTGCCCTATCGCAACTACCATCCGAAAGTGCTCGGATGAAATACATTCCTTTGTTCCGCCACGTTATAAACCTTCTCGGCTAGGAGCCGATATGCTACTTACATATTAGCAACCCACCTACATTCCATCGTCGAGAAGTAAGTTCCACTCAAACAGCTTCTTCCCGAGAACAAGGAACAGACTCCCAAGGGGATGTTTCCCCGATCACTACACTCTTAACCTGTTCAAGTCTAGAGTTATCCGTTATCTTCTCCTCGTATCCATATAAACAACCCCTTAACGTAGTCCTCTACCTCGAGTGGCCACCGGGCCTTGTACAAGGTGGACCTTACTGTAAAAAAAAAATAAATTCCCCTTGAAATTATTCAACACGTTTTTGAATGAATTATCTCCCTTTATTATTTTTTTACTTAATTATCTCCCCTTATTATCGTTTTAATTGCCATGTTGACTCTCTCTAATGGCATAGAGGCTTGTCATTAAGTAGGATATTTACTGATTTCCTCTGCTTCGTTTGCCTTCATTGTGTTAAATTCTCCATGCCTTCTTTCCTTATTATATGTCTCAGAAATCATGACAGTCTCTTTTTTTTGTTAGCAGCAGTTTTTTTTTTTGTAATTTATAAAATGATGTTAATTACGTATCGTCCCCCTTGTTGAATTTCGTACCTTGTGCTCATTTTGTCATCAGCTCATGTAACCTGTTTTCCATATAGCGATGCTATTTAACCTGTGGGGAATCCTCGCTGTTCTATTTTTGGTCAACCGATAAAATTAAAAGAGTTAATATGGAATCTTGTTTAAATATTTCTTTTGTTTTTATGTCGACGACATGTTTTTGTAAATTACCTACACATATTTAGGTCAGTAACAAAACAAGTCTCGTTAACCCTTGTGTCCCTAATTGGCGGTGAACTTGAACATAAACGTTTTACCGTCAACTCCCTAAACCGCTATTTTTCATGTTTAGTATCCATTAAAAAATGGCGGACAACAATAGCCTTTTGTTGTTTGCTTTCTAACGATATTTATGAGTAAATAAATATTTTTCTGACAAGCCACATATCGAGATAATAATGGGACTCTCTTCCCTAAGAAAAAAGAAGAAGAAAAAAACATTTATATCGTTGTCATTTACCAGACTGCTGTATACTTGTCTAACGTAGAATTGTATATTAAAACTTTTACAGATATTCACATTATTCGGTCAAGGACACATGGCACAGTGGATAAAGGCGTTGGTTAGATCCAGTGACAGGACCCAAAGAGTGAGAGTTCAATACCCGGTTATGGCAGTGGAGAACTTGGAGAGGGGAATTAACAGGAGATATCTGATAACTGACATCCATTATACGTGGAACTAAAACAGTCTACCCCAGCGAAATAAAGCGTTCAGTTCGACATTCCAACCACCTTAAGAAGCGTACAACGGCCGAAACGTTGCAAGATGAGGACAATAGTCCGAATAATGTAAATAGTGTACATAATACCTCATCTCAGAAATATAGACAGATACTTATACAGATGTTTGTTTGGTTGCCAGAAATTTTAAAAAAGACACTTTGGTTTTAAATCATGTTAACGAGTATTACCAGCTTGGAATTTTCAGTTTTGATTGGTAAAAATGAATATCTTTCTGTTTACATTATACTTAATCAATATTAGTGGCTTTGATGTTGCTTTTTAAGAGTTATTAATAGCCATAGACCAACTGTTAAATATTCGCTTAAAACAGTACCATTTCTATATTCGGATTAGTCGAAATGGCCTCCCTCGGCTAGGCTTATGTCTCATAATCCGATCAGATGATCGAAGAATATTGTAGGAAGAGCCAATAAATTTCAAGAAGTTTTGTATATATCTATCTTGAGATCTCAGCCTGTTTCCATCTATCTATCTAGCCCAGCCTGTTTTCATCTATCTATCTATCTATATATATATATATATGTGTGTGTGTGTGTGTGTGTGAAAATATATAGAAAATAGGAAGGAACTGGTTAGGTAAATAATCCAAAGTTCCTTAGTATTTTAGTTATTATTTTTAAAAATAGTGCTCGATACAAAAGTAGAGCATAAATATAATTATTTATTTAAAATATGATTCCAACTCGCGACATAAGAGGTCTCATGTTTCAAAACAAGGGCCGAAAAAATTCAATATAATTATTTGAATTAAATTGAGTTAAAGTAAGCTCTGTTCCATCATCAAGCGAAATTTTTTGGGAATCTTTTTTTGGAATCTTTTTTTTCAGCTCTTGTTTTGAAACATGAGACCTCTTATGTCGCGAGTTGGAATCATATTTTTAAATAAATAATTATATATATATATATATATATATATATATATATATATATATATATATATCGGCCCGTTTCTATCTATCTATCTAAGCTTGTTTCTATCTATCTATCTATCTAAACTTGTTTCTTTCTATCTATCTAAGCTTGTTTCTTTCTATCTATCTATCTATCTATCTAAGCTTGTTTCTATCTATCTATCTAAGCTTGTTTCTATCTATCTATCTATCTATCTATCTAAGCTTGTTTCTTTCTATCTATCTATCTATCTATCTATCTATCTATCTAAGCTTGTTTCTTTCTATCTATCTATCTAAGCCTGTTTCTATCTATCTATCTCAGCCTGTTTCTATCTATCTATCTATCTGGCATTTTTTACAAATCATTTCACCCCAAGCAAGATAATAAAGCCACTAAGGTACAATGTTATGTGAGTGTGAAAGAATAAGTGAATCATTACGAAGCGAGAACAATAAAAGAAGAGTAATCAAAAGGGCAATAGATAACGATTGATATTGCATTTAAAGTTTTGAAGGTCAAAGTTGGCTGGAAAGTATGGAGCCGGAAGAGATTTCTTCAGAAACTGTTAGCATAGAACTAACGGTTACATGTAGCCATTTCAAATTTAAAATGATGAGACCTTACCGCCAATCTGGTACTGCGCTTAAATTAATAAAGTCTAGGTACCGTAGAGGAAACATCTATCTACAGGGTCCGATGGGTAAGTTGTCGCCATATTATATTTTTCAATTCGAGCATGCGCGTTGATTGTTTTTGATTTTGTCGACTGCAAAGTATAGTAGGGTCAGTTGGGCACCGTCTGTGAAAAAAAGAGCACCATGCCGTAATTCGTTCCGTCAGAAATTTGGAAATGGCCAGCTGCACTGCTTGGCATTCACGCCGGAAGCTCCAATACGAACATTTCAGAGTGTTTGGGTTTCAATCTGAGGAGAGTGCAAAGGATTCAGAAAGAGTTGGATGAGTCTAACGGTGATTACGAAGGTATTTGGAGTGATGGTGACGTTATGCCTCCATTCATCTTCCCATAGGACCTCAAATCAACACGGAGGCCTACTTCAAGTTTACACCTCAATATTATATTTAACTTATTTTCAATTTGCGCTATGAATTTGCGTGTAATTTAGCGTTTCTTCCATGAGACTCAGTATATTATATTTTTTCAAAATATCATAAGTAATATTTCGTTACTGATGAGTTGGTAAAACAACGAAACTTTAGTCGCACACCAAACGTATATGTAAATTTATTAATATATCTCTATATATATACACATATACATATACATATATATATAAATATATATATATGTGTGTACTTAGGCAGCAATCCTTCTTTCATGCACATTTCATTGAAAACGACAGACAAGGTGCTTTTATTTCGTTTTTTATACAATTTCTCATGCGATCTAATAATTTTTTTCTTTTCGGGTGATAAATTATATAAAAACTGTCCAAATGTTCTTTTTATCCGAGCGCTTTCGGCTATACATTTAGTCATTTTCAAGGATTAAATATTTTAACAGTTAACTAAGAAATAGTTTGTTGCATGTATGTCTTATAAAATGTTTTCATTTTTCAACTAATTTTTTGCTATTGTCAACTGGTGTTATGCATTTTTTTTAATAATGTTCTTAATTCTACCTTCATCCTGTTTATAATTTATCATCCGAAAAAAAAAAATTAGATAGCATGAGAAAGTGTATAAAAAAACTAAATAAAAGCACACATTGTCTGTTGTATTCAATGAAATGTGCATATATATATATATATATATATATATATATATATATATATATATATATATATATATATATATAATTATTTATTTAAACATTATAACATAAATATGATATAAAATCACTATAAAAATAGCCATTTTGTTTTAACACCCTTTTGGTGTCTTATCAAGTGATGATGTTAAATCAACCACTTGATAAGACACCGGAGGTGTTGAAACAAAATGGCTATTTTTGTAGTGATTTTGTAACATATTTATGTTATAATTTTTAAATAAATAATTATATCTGCTCTACTCTGTATTGAGCACTCTTTTAAGAATAGTAATTGTTGGTTATTGTAATTTATTCCGTATACACCAATCATATACTTGGGTATATATATATATATATATATATATATATATATATATATATATATATATATATATACGTACATGTAAAAGTGGACATTGAAGTCAACATCGACAGTCTGTTTCACGCTAAATGCAATCGTCAGGCCACTTTTATCAGAATGGCCTGGCCATTGCGTTTAGCATCAAATAGACTGTCGCTTATGGGTGTCGACTTCAATGTCCGCTTTTATATTTACATAGGCTCTATCCTTAATATTGTGCACTTTAATTTATAAATATAGCATACCTTAAAACTATGTTTATCGCATATATATAGTTTAAGGTATCCTATATTAAAAAGTGGCTCCCACGTGTATATGGAACCAGGGGTCAATAGTGTCACCCGTCCCATTGGCCTTTCCTTTTAAGGACAGCACATGTAACTGGAAGAGAAAATAATGACATTCCACGCAACTTCAAACAAAAGGCTAGGAAGGAAATACCCATTAATACTGCAAACAGTGATAACAGTGAACTTGAGAAATCTTTATTCCTGACGAATTGTTTTAAGAGAAAGATTTTATAAATTACAACTGAAAGCTGTACTGGTTACTCGCTCAATGAATGTTGAATATTTCATTGTAGCAAAACCGCCATTATATATAAGGAGAACAGATACTACACTATGACCCCAGCCCGCTGGCCAAGCATTGGCTGCTGGGTCAATGGAAAAAATCTTTCTGTTAAGGCAATTTTTCAGGAAAATAGGTTTCTCAACTTCAATAACTGTTATCGCTCTTTCCAGTACTGATGGGGTTACCTTCTTAACCTTTTATTTGAAGTAGTGTGGATTGTCAACATCTTGATTATGTCATTATTTTCTCTTCTCAAGCCCAGTAGCTGTTATCACTCTTTCCAATATTGATGGGAGTTTCCTTCCTAACCTTTTGTTTGAAGTATTGTCGAATGTCAACATCATGATTAGGTCTTTATTTTCTCTTTCAGTTAGATGAGCAATTTTTTTTACCAAAGCTCATATTACAATTTTTGTTATTCTCTAGCTCTCTGTATTACTGGTTTCCATATAGTGTTGATTGAGTATTCCAAAAAGTGATTCGATGCAAAGTGTTGTTAGTTCAATTCCTGGCCACAGCAGAGAGAAGAACAACCTGGAGAGTTGAGTTACTAAAGCGAATTAATTGAAACTGAGATATCCAAAAAACGGCATGGCACGTGGAAATAGAAAAATCTACCCTCGTGGACTAAATAAAGTGTTCGGTTTGAAACTAACATGTATCACCTGACGAGCGTATAATGACCGAAACGAGGAAAACAGTCCGAATAATGTAAACAGTGTAAATAGTTACAATACTCAATCTCAGAAATATAGGTAGATCCTGAAGAAGGCCGGAGCGTACAACGGCCGAAATGTCATGAATATGACAATAAAGATGTGGACAACAGTCCAATTAATGTAAATAGTGTAATTAGTTACTGTACCTCATCTCATAAATATAGACAAATCCTGAAGATGGTCGGAGTGTGCAAAGCCCGAAACGTCCTAAATTTGACAGTAAAGATGAGGACAATAGTCCAAATAATGTGAATAGTGTAAATTGTTACAATACCTCATCTCCTAAATATAGATAAATCCTGAAGAAGGCCGGAGTGTACAACAGCCGAAACGTCGTGAATATGACAATAAAGAAGTGGACAACAGTCCGAATAATGTAGCGTAAATAGTTACAATGCCCCATCTCATAAATATAGATAAATCCGGAAGAAGGCCGGAGCATACAACGGCCGAAACGTCGTGAATATGACAATAAAGAAGTGGATAACAGTTTGAATAATGTAAACAGTGTAAATAGTTACAATATACACAGTGTACACAGTTATAAAAATAGTTCAGTTGTAGTGATATGATTTTTTTTTCTATGCGGCCTGAGGTGTACTTGTCAAAAATATTTTGATGAGATTGCATCACTTTTAGAGTCAACGCGGCTTATTCCATTTAGTCAACTGTTTTAATACCTTAGTTTCCTGACTTGAAAGCCCGGTAAACGATACTGAAGCCCAGTAGTCCTCTCCGTGGGAATAGACTTCAATAATTAATGGGTTTTTTTTTATGCCATTATATTTAGTTAGATACGAGTCGTGTCCTTTTTTTTTTTTTTTTTACATGTCACGTGACCTGGCGTTGATAAATATGGTGTCCCGAAAAAAAAATGGCGTCAGTAAAATGTGATGTTATTGGCTGCCATACGTATCTCAGATCTTCGACCGAACAGAAACTGCTGCTCGTCTCTCTGACGTGGGTGTTAAGGAATCAAGGCCTGGTGACACTTTTTACTTGTCACTCGCATTCCTGGGTTTATCTGTCTCGTTTATCAGAGTTAAAACGGGTGCGTCACCCGAGTATTGTATCTTCACGTCACCAGGCGTGTACTCGTGACGTCAAGCAAACGAACGAGTAGGAAGATCATTGAAACCAGCTATTTTCGGCAGAAGTCTTTATTAAAACAATACACACCACACTTCCATTTACGCATATATCCTTACACACCTACTTCCATGCACATACACAATTAAGCAGGAAGAAAAAGAGATCGATTTCAAATTCAAATCAAGTCATGTTTCTTATTGATACGGGTCCTAGCGTTAATTTACAAGGGAAGGTCTGTCTGTGTTTAGCTAATTAAAAGATGCTAAATATAAATATCTTTATGACCATCATCAGTCCCATAGTCGGGTGTGGTCGTAGGATCACAGCGCACTCGAACACATCACCAGTTCCATTTATATACCTGGGCTGAAAGCTGGAGAGAAGCATTCATCCATGCGTAGGGGGTCTTCGGCAAGTCTATCTGGCGGAACCCATCCCTCTTTAAGTCAAAGCTTAGCCTGTGACCACTGATTTGGAGGCTCACCTGTTGATCCCGTCGAAGGAGATCTTCGATATCTCTACCCAGCGACGACGTGTCGCGAGTGCAATGGCTGCGTTGCAGAGAGATGCACCCCCGTCTACCATATTCTGCTAGATGACTGTTGATTTTGAAGAGTCACCCGTTTTTGTTTTTTTTTTACAGGCTTTGTTTTAAATTCTGCTGAGTGTCAACCCCCACCCCAACTCCACACAAGAAAATGCCTCATTCTCTGATGAAGGTTTAATAAAAGTTAGTTTGATAAACGTTTCCTATTTGTTCTCATTCCGTCGAATTCCGATCCATATTTGATCGATGTTTGATATCAACTCATCTATCTATCTATCTATCTATCTCATTATTCTTATCTATCTATCTATCTCATTATTCTTATCTATCTATCTATCTATCTATCTCATTATTCTTATCTATCTATCTATCTATCTATCTATCTATCTATCCCATTCTGTGATGAAGCTTTAATAAAAGTGAAACATGTTAGTTTGGTAAACGTTTCCTATTTGTTCTATATCTTATACTTCTGTCAAATTCTAATCCATATTCGTTTTGTATTAGACACTCTCTCCCTCATATATATATATATATATATATATATATATATATATATATATATATATTCTGTAGTTTACTGCTACCAGCAAGCGAATTTTTTTTCTCCTGATGATGGCCATGTTGGCCGAAATTAGTCGAGGAATCTAATTGAAATAATAATAATAATAACTAAATAATCTACAACCCAGTGTGTCTGAAGATTTTATTTTTTTAATATTTTTTTTACTGTTCACTATATATATATATATATATATATATATATATATGTAACTTTGGAACGCGATAAATAATTATACTAACGTTTTTTAACAAGACAAATGCACGTGAAACGTGCTAAAATAATCAAAATTAAACAACACAAAAATAAAAATACTAGAGTTTGCTTTTTTCTCCATATCTCATTCTCTGATGAATCTTTAATAAAAGCGAAACATGTTAGATTGATAAACCTTTTACTATTTGTTCTTCATCCTATCATGTATTATAATGTTTAATGACTAAATGAGTTCCACGTCTATAAATCACCCGTGCAAATTTATCTGTTGCGTCGTTAATTATTTGAGCTTAACAACTTCAACAAAATATTACAACAAGAAGTATGAATGAAGGACATTATTTTAGAAAGTTGAAGAATTGCTAAACGAGGCAAGGCTTGTAAATTTTAATGCTTTGTTCTAGCATGTCTACAGACGATAATGGGTATATCACCATTCACATAAATACAGTAGTAAATACTGTATGGTGGTCTGCAGTTAAAAATTCTTCTCCAGCTGTGGTGGTCAAATTCTTTGCCCACGGGCAGAGAGTATCCACAGGCGAGGCAATGTCGAAGGGCAAAGTCTCGTCTCGGGAAAACAGCTACCCAACCCAGTTTTATATAGGGTCTGCGGGGACTTTTTGGTCGAGCCTACGAGCTCGCATACCCCACATTAAATTCGGCCTTGTGACACATCTGACCACGTGAGGCGGTTGGTAGATATCCATGCAGTTGGAGATTCATTGAGGAATTCACTTGACTAGTTCTGTTACGCGCCGCTGGCGAGTCTTATATGTGTTGTTCTTGTTCTAAGTATCATCGTTCATTACCAACCTTTGTTTGAGTATACCATTCAGTAACCTTGCCTAGGTTACAATTTGCCTCGAAAACAAAATTGATATTTTTTAATCACCATAGGTAACCTTTTTTTTTTGCCCTTTACCAGAGTGGCTGATGCTAACCTCCAGGAAAGCAACTGGTTATCATCTTCTTTGTCTCACGTTTTCCACTGACATGAAGAGGAATGGTAATATTGAATCAACTGCTATGTCTGCTGCGAGGAAATTCGGTCCCACGAGCCGTGCCAGATATTTTTTCTCGTCAGAATCTATCTTTCACATTTATAGATCTACCATTCGTATGTATATATTTGGTTTGGTGCTCTTGCTATATATCTCTGGATACTCGACAAAATCCAAAGAGTTTGCAATGTTATCAGTTTTGACCTGGCACCTCGGCTTCAGTTACTGCCTCGCCGTCGTGGCGTTGTTTGCCTTCGTCTTTTCTAGAAATATTTTCATGGCAGTTTTTCTAATGAACTTTCCTCTTTCGAACCTCGATCGCATGAATTTAAGCGTATTACTTGTTTGTTTGTTTATAGCAGTATAAAAAGGACAGGAAATCGCGGAGAGCCATGATCGCCCACAGTCATTCTTTTAATACTGTTGAAATAGCCAGATATAACTAAGTTTTATTCTAATAGTTTCTTTTCTCGCACTTCCCACCTGTGGAACTCTCTTCCAATTTTTTGCTTCCATGCCAACTACAATCTTCAAAAATTTAAATGCAACGTCAATCGCCATCTTCTGTCTTCGTGAACCCTGTTCTTTTGTTGTCCTGTCTTCTCACTAGTCTTAGTTTCTCTCTCAATTATCCTTTTCGTCTTAGTGGCATTATCGCCTTGCTTTGGGTGAGGCAAGAGAAATGTGGTTCTATGGAAGAATGATTAGAATACCACAGACTGAAGACGTGAGCAACGAGGAAGCCTTAGAGATGGTGGGAACGAAAAAAAACACATACAAAGAATCAGAAAAACGACAGTTGAAATTTCTAGAGCACATAACGAGGAAAGAGGGCTTGGAAAATTTGACACTCACAAGACAGAGTGAAGGCAAGAGGGACAAAAGAAAGTGATACATAACTTGCCCAAGGTGTTAGGAGATATACCAAAACAACATACTAACAGTATACAAAGGACAGGAAATCATGGAGAGCCATGATCGCCCACATCCTGTAGGTACACGGCACATTGAAGAAGTGGTATTAACCCTAACCATGGGTATATAGTACCCAGCGCAAATTTTGCTATTTTTAACTACAATTTTCAGTACCTGATTTTCTTACCTAAATAATGTTTTTCAGTTCCTATTAATGTTAACTCAAAGTACAAAGTTTGAAGTGCCTGCATGTAAAATATTTCAAATAAAGATT
>CAHIKZ030001055.1:122500-165000 GCA_903632075.3 Acanthosepion pharaonis
GGGACCAATTCTATATTACAATCAATATATAAACTGATCCCTCACTTTGTGGCCAGAGTAGTTTCTATATATTTATGTTCCAGAAAATGTAAATAAATCGAAAAGACATGCCTGCGTAGCTAATCAGTATTTCATTGATTGATTGATTAGTTTTCTACGGCTTATCAAACCTTTGCAGGTTATTTAAATCCAGAAACTGCAATTTTTTAGAGATACTAATGGTTACGTGATACAAATTTTACTAATTAACCCATAGCTGGGGTAAAAGAGGAGGATCCATACCATTCCCAAGTGTATTTGGGCGTAAGTGAATATAACAAACCCAAAAGGGAATTCGAACTCTGCTCTCTGAATAATAATTTCCAGCTATTATCCATTACACCACCCTCATACCCAAGCTTACAACAGCTAATAAATAATTTTTGCCATTTCTTATTCTGTCAGTTTCTTTAAACACATTTTTTGTATAGTTAACTCTTCTAATTTTATGGTCTATACCAAGAGTGATAACTGTCTATATTTCTGAGATGAGGTATTATGTACATTATTTGCATTATTCGGACTATTGTCCTCATCTTTGTTGCTATATTTATTATAACGTTTCGGCCTTGAGGACACATTACACAGTGGATAAAGTTAGATCCAGTGACAGGACCCAAAGAGTGTGAGTTCAATACCCGGTTAAGGCAGTGGAAAACGTTCAGAGGGAAATTAACAGGAGGTAACTGATATCCATTAAAAACATGACACGTGCAACTAGAACAGTCTACCCCAGTGATCGAATTAAACGGTTCAGTTCGACATTCCAATCACCTGAAGAAGGTCGGAGCATACAACAGCCGAAACGTTGTAATAAATATGGCGACAAAGATGAGGAGAATAGTTCGAATAATGTAAATAATACAACTGTGATAAATATTTAATTTATGTGTTGTATATATCTTTCTCCGATTATGCGTAAAATATAAATCAATCTGACTACAGATATCTTTTAATAAAAGTAAAGGTTACAAGAATATTACATGCTTAGGAAGCGAAATAAATTCTAGCGAAAAGGATTTGAAAATTCACATCGCTAGAGCTTTGGCCGACTTGAAAAAAATGGATGTAATCTGGAAATCCGATTTACCAGACAACCACAAAGGGAGATTCTTTCGAGCCACTGTAGAAACGGTGTTAATGTATGGTACCACTGCTTGAACATTAACTAAAAGACTAGAATCCAAGCTTGATGGAACCTGTACTCGGATGCTTTGTTCATACACCACAAAAAACTAATCCTTCATTCAATACCACAATACGACAAATTCTATGCCACAATACGACAAATTCAGCACCAAATTCAATACCACATTATGACAAATTTAATACTACAATACAAATTCAAATCAAATTCAATACCACAAATACGGCATATTCAATGTCACAATACGATAAAATCAATACGACAAATTCAATACCACAATACGACAAATTCAATACCACAATACGACAAATTCAATACCACAATACCACAGATTCAATACCAAATTCAATACGACAAATTCAATACCAACTTAAATACCAAAATACGACAAATTCAATGCCAAAATCAATACCACAATACAAGTTCACAGGGAACCCAAAAGCTATTGAATTATTTGCACATACTGAAATATTAATATGATAATTTGAAAAATATATTTAAATATTTACATATAAAAAGTCTAGAAAGGATTTAAGTCATTATTGTTGCAGTCATCATTATATGACGTCGATATGACGTCATTTGAATGACATGATTCAACTAAGATTAATAAAAAGATTCTAATGGACATAGAGTGGGGGATCAGTTTTCTGCTATTTTAAAGTAATAAACTGATCACACCTCCAGAATTACTATATATTGATATGATAATTGGAAAAATATATTGAAAGGCTCACATGTGAAAAGATAATAATAGCAAAGACTTCGCAAAATATGGCATCATCTTGATAGCATGGGTCAACGAGTAGGAAGATTCTAATGGACATAAAGTGGGGGATCGGTTTTCTATTATTCTAAAGTAATAAATTGAGCCCTCAGCAAATAATAATTTGAAATATGTGTTTAAAGGTTCACACCTAATAATAAGAAAGACTTCTGAAAATAAGAACAAAAACTAGAGTTATCTGATTTACATTTATGATGCCAGGTGGCAGTGTCTTTACGAATTCAGTAGAATGTCACAATATTTTTAAAAAGCCGGAATATGAAAAGACTGATTCCGTTAAAGAGTAGAAGACAGAAATAAGAACTGGAAAAAATATTTAAACCGCACATGTGTATATCTTTCAATTCACAATAAGGACCTAAAAATGACTGCATGAGTAAACTAGTATTAAACTATTCCCCCAAGAATTAGTATATTGATTGGTAAAATAGCACTTGTAAATTTAGTATCAAATTTAATTGACGTCAACTATTTCTTTACGTCAGTTATTTGTAATCAGAGCAGAACGGGAGCTGGTGCGATTATCAAATATACTTAAATGAAACACCTACACATTATCTTGAAGTAGTCTGTAGCCGAAATTTATAATAATAATAATAATAATAATAATAATAATAATTATTATTATTATTATTATTATTATTATATTTCGATTTCTGCTATGGCCACACTTCCTACGAAATATGCAGGAAGACCTAAGGGAGGTAAGTGTTGTATTGTTATGGCGACATGTCATGATTTGTTTTTCTAACTCTCATAACATTACCAGCGTTACATGGACAAAGTTCTTCATAGTGTGTGGGCTGGAATTATCAAGATAATTCTTCGTATTTCTCTTAAGTTGGGATTTTCAGGGACTTTTTAAAAGTGTTGTGTTCCTTTTTTATCATTCCAAGCACACCTGCTCTGACTAGTACTATTCTTGTTTTCAATTTCCACATTTTTTTCTATTTCGATTTCCACTTTTTTATAGTTCGATAGTTTTTCAAATTGCTTGTTGCTATTTTACAGACCGCTTGGCAACCCATATCAATTAGTAGGCAAGTTTTTTCTCTTTTCCTTTATTATTATTATTATTATTATTATTATTATTATTATTATTATTATTTCCTTTGATTTCTGTTGTATACACTCTTCCTTCCGGGTCCCAACCAGAGACCTAAGGTTAGAAATGGCTTCATGATATTTTCTAGTAAGCAGTTTTCGTTTTATATAGATAAAGCTCATCGAAATGTGTGAACTGTACTTGTGGGTACAATTTTTTGTATTTCTTTAGGGTATGGGACACCGGGAATCCCTTCAATGGGTCTATCGGAACCTTTTCCAATCACTCCCAGGACGAAAACTTTGCTGTCTGGGTTCCTCTCTGTTCGGCGGTATCGAACAGGCTATTAATATTTAACAGCGCCCCCACAAGGGATGTATGTGGCACAAGGCCGAGTTTACCGTGGGTTTTCCGAGCCCGTAGGCTCGGCCCAAAATATTCCCTTAGAACCCGCATCTACAAGACAATTTAAATGACCAAAAAATTGTCTCCAGTCAGTCAAAAGCTCGCTCACAATCTTCTTCCAACAAAAAAACACGACGTTTCTACGAAAATGGCATCAAGAAGCTGGTAGAACGAAGGAAGACAGTTGTTAAAATAATGGAGACTTGACTAATAAAAGTTTTTTTTGTAAATAAACATTTTGTTTTTAATTTTCTAATATGGCACGAACTTTTGCTATGATCTATTAGGTTGGTGCACAATTATCAGGCGTTTTTGTAGGCGGGTCATTTGTTAACAGAAATTGCTGTTTTGTTTACTTTTTTTTAATAAAAATATTAATTATTATTTAATAAAAATATTATTTATTATTTAATAAAAATATTATTTTATTTTTAGGTTATAAAAATGCGTGTCGATAATCATACGCTGCGGAATAATCGTTTAAAAACGTTATTGTTGAATTATTATGTTTTTTTTTTGTCATAATAATTATTGTTTAAAAAACGCCTGATAATTATGCACCAACCCAATAATAAGAAATGCACATGAGATTATAAGAAAATAAAATATAATACTTTTAATTGCAAGAAAGCATAATGCATTGTTGTTAACAAAAGGAAGAGTCCAACAGGATGGTGGTGGTCGCAAAATGGTCACATGGCATGGCTCAAGAACCACTCAAGTTAGAAAGTAACTAAATAAGGACAAGGTTGGAGAAAGGAGTGCCTATCATGAGGATATGCGGGATAGTTACCGGTTGACGCCTTACTTGATGAGGTTAAAATTGTAGTGATCGGGGAAGCATCCACTCGGGAGTTCTTTCTACTATGCAACAGTTTAAGAGAAGAAACTTAGTGAAACTTTCTCCTTGCCAATTGAATACAAAAGGAAGGTGTATGAGTCGACTGTACCCCCAGTCATGGATTCTATATAACCCACAAAATTAGTTTGAAGATCATTATGGAGACTTCTGACAAATGGCATGGCCCCTACGTTCGTCCGACATTAGCTCAATGGTATATTTATGGGACATCGGAGGGAAGTCTATTCGTACGAAAGATCCTTGCATCTATCAATAGCAGGCAATTATCAAGAAGGTATGACTCAATATTTCTCCAGACAAAGAACTCGCCAATCATTATAACTTTAAGAAATGATCCAGAATTGTTTCAGGATCATTCTTAAGACCTCACAAATCCAAACATTTGCATCTATTTCTCTTCTTAAGTATATTACGGAATCCTCCATAATTGCCTGTCACCCCACTGCGGGAAGATGCACTCTTCCCCAAATTAACCTTTGACCAATTATCTCTTCACTTTTCCAAACTCAACTTCCCATTGGTTAAAAGGACACAAAAATGTAGCAAGTTGAAACAAATCCTTTTTCCCCGCGCAGCTGTCTGGAGCCTATTTGAAAACCCAAAAATCTATAAAAAAAAAAAAAGAATCGCTCGACTTAATTCAAGTCAGTCAGACACTGAGTTTCGAGAGATACCAGCAGGCCCCTCGCGTGCCAACACACTGACTCAATAACCACTAACAGCCTCTCATCAACTCAACACAACTCGCACTACTATTGCCACGTGAAGAAACTTAACTTACAATTTGCTAAAAAAAGTAACATTATCATTACGAAATAGTAATTGTACATTTAATCAATTTTTAGCATATCAGTCAAAGGCACACAACTCTTCATAACTTGAATCAACACTTACAATTCTCACACACATACACACTATTATTTGAATTCACACAATTGACATTTTACCTTGCAGAAATCAAACTGTTTTAATTTCCCAAACAAACTTAAACCATCAACATTCATTCACCAAATCTCTGCATGGACACTCTTTGCAATCTTATCTCATTTACCACGCTTAACAAGCAACCTATCATCACGTTGTGTATGTTCAATATATATATAAATTCATGTTATTGTTGAAATTTATAACTGCGTTGTTTTTTCCTTGATTTCTTCAAGTTGTATTGTCTTCATATGTTCGTTTAATTTATTTGTTGTGGATAAATGCCACATTTTTGTACACGCACATTTTAGGCCTTCACACAATTTCACCTTCTGACACATCTTACTTAGCATAAATTCAGCAACAATACCTCTGGCTGTCTTGGTGGTGATGCTAAAGTGTTGGGGGATAATGAATTTATTTTCGGATTATAAATTTTCTGTTTGTGTTTTCGGGAGTATCTATGTCGCCGGTGGTGCGCATTGCCGAGGGAGTCAAACCTGTATACAGTAATAGCGGTGTCAAGGGAAAAAGCGTCCTTTTCACAAACCGTTTTCTTTTATTGGCACAAACTTTAAACATTGCTAAATTATGTATTGCAGCATTGTATTTGTCATCTTTCCGACCGTTTTTCCTAAGAGGGAAGAAACTGAACACGTTGACAAAATTATTCAATGCGTTCTGCTACCATCCATGCTAAAGGTAGATTATGTGCCGTTCCAACGAGATAATACTTGCTCGCATGATTTCCTTGGTATTCACTATACTCTGCAAAGTTAGACAAATTTTTGAGCCACCATTATTGCCAGACTTGTTCCCCTAATGGACATGTATAAGCTATGATAGAACGACACCTGACTTGCTCAGTACGCCAGCCGACAACACAGTATTTTATAAAATCTTTTCACCGCATACAAGGAGATAATGTCACTGAGACTCAAGGGGTTACTGGGAGGGAAAGAGAATGAGAAGACTTTAGCGGGGAGAAAGGACTATAAAAGAACAGGTTTCAGGAAGCCAGAAGATGGCGATAATGCCACTAAGACGCAAGGTGGTTGCTGGGAGGGAAAGAGAATGAGAAAAATTTAGCGAGGAGAAAGGACAATAAAATAACAGGTTTCAGGAAGACAGAAGATGGCGATAATGCCACTAAGACGCAAGGGGGTTACTGAGAGGAAAAGAGAATGAGAAGACTTCTACAATAAACAGTGAGACCTAATTGCTAATCTAGTAGCACGCTTAAATTTTAGCATTCGAGACACCAAGGAGAAAAGATCACCAGAACAATTGCCTTAAAAATATTTGTAGAAAAGGCAAAGGGAAGCCACGTTACTACGGAGAGAAAGTAACTGAAGCCGGGACGCTAGTTTAGGTCCTATAACATAATAATTCTCTTGGATTTTGTCAAAGACCTGGGTATATTACAGCCACTTCAGATACGGCAGCAATATTCAATACACGGACGAATGCCAAATTTACAAATGTTATAAATATTAGAATATTAGAGTGACTCATTGCATCTTGTCGGACTAACGTTTTCCACAAACATGAAGTTGAAAAATTCTATTGAATTAATTCCTAGATCTGCTGCTAAGAAAGTTGGTTCACTTTGCCGTGCAAGACAATTTTTGTTACAGAATCTATCTTATATATTTATAGGGCTGCCATTCATCTTTGCTTTGAATATTGCTGATGCTTCTTTTATATATTTAGATATTGGTTATTGGCCCTCAGTTGGCATCATTAATTTATGCCGAAAATACAAAAAGAATCAAATTTATAGAGTGTTTCAAAAGCCAATCAGGGATTTAGAAATAAAATTACTCTTTTTTGCTTGTTGTCAGTATAGCTGATGCCAACCTCACCCCCAAGTGACGTTTAACTTTTAGATCAATTTGGAGTAAAATTTAGCGTTGAATACAAATCAAGAATTAGTTAAATCTACGCTATGATGTGTTATTAAGTATATAGTAATAAATAATTGATAAGAAATAAAAGGTTTTCCTCTGACGTGAAAGGGAATGATTATATTGAATCAATCACCAGGTCTGCAGTTATGAAAGTTGGTTCACTGCGTCATGCTAGACAACCATTCACCCATGCTTTGAATATTGCTACCGCCTCTATTGCTTCTTCTATATAGTTAGAAATTCTTCAGAAAATCCAATGAAGAATCCGTAATGTTATTGGTCTTAACCTGACATCTCGGCTTCAGTCATTTCCCACCACCGTAACATAGTTTCCCTGTGTCTTTTCTAGAATTATTTTCATGGAAATTATTCTGACGAACTTTCCTCTATGGTACATAGACTTTATAAATTTAAGTATTAGGTTGGTGGTAAGGTGTTACCATTTTAAGATTGAAATAATTAGCTACAACCGTAAGTTCTATGCTAACAGTTTCTTCTATCGCACTGATCGCTTTTTCCGGCTACTTCATTCCCAGTCACAACGCTATAATGTTAACCTCTTCCATTCAAGGGTCAATCGTTATCTATCCTCCTTATCCTCATGATCTTCACTTCCTATCGCCTCCTCTTTCCTTCCTATCACACACCTCATTCATCGCAATCATTTTAACCATAAAACGCTGCGCTACAATTTTTTTTTATCAAAACGATGAACACACCCACTAACACACGCAGACACACAAACACACAGACACACACGCACACACACTCAGTCTCTCTCTCTCTCTCTCTCTCTCTCTCACACACACACACACACATATATATATATATATATGAAGAAATATAGTTTTAGGTATGCTATATTTATGGGATAAAGTGCTCAATATCATAACTATAAGTGAACATTGAAGTCGACACTCAGAGGCGACAGACTGTTTCATGCTAAATGCAATCATTAGGCCACATGCGTTGTGTTTTTCTCGACTATTTATATATACGGGCCAGTGGTGCATTGTGTGTAGTCTATTGTATTGTGGGTAGTAATAGTCTTAATTTGTTTGAATTTCTTAGATAAGGCATTGTCAATTATTATTCATTTTTCACTCGTATTTCTTTCATCTTATTTCTCTTGCTTTTCCACCAAGTAGTAATAGTCTTAAGTTGTCTGAATTTCTTAGATGAAGCCTTGTCAATTATTATTCATTTTTCACTAGTATTTCTTTCATCTTATTTCTCTTGCTTTTCCACCAAGTAGTAATAGTCTTAAGTTGTCTGAATTTCTTAGATGAAGCCTTGTCAATTATTATTCATTTTTCACTAGTATTTCTTTCATCTTATTTCTCTTGCTTTTCCACCAAGTAGTAATAGTCTTAATTTGTTTGAATTTCTTAGATAAGGCATTGTCAATTATTATTCATTTTTGATTAGTATTTCTTTCATCTTATTTCTCTTGCTTTTCCACCAAGTAGTAATAGTCTTAAGTTGTCTGAATTTCTTAGATGAAGCCTTGTCAATTATTATTCATTTTTCACTAGTATTTCTTTCATCTTATTTCTCTTGCTTTTCCACCAAGTAGTAATTGTCTTAAGTTGTCTGAATTTCTTAGATGAAGCCTTGTCAATTATTATTCATTTTTCACTAGTATTTCTTTCATCTTATTTCTCTTGCTTTTCCACCAAGTAGTAATAGTCTTAAGTTGTCTGAATTTCTTAGATGAAGCCTTGTCAATTATTATTCATTTTTCACTAGTATTTCTTTCATCTTATTTCTCTTGCTTTTCCACCAAGTAGTAATAGTCTTAAGTTGTCTGAATTTCTTAGATGAAGCCTTGTCAATTATTATTCATTTTTCACTAGTATTTCTTTCATCTTATTTCTCTTGCTTTTCCACCAAGTAGTAATTGTCTTAAGTTGTCTGAATTTCTTAGATGAAGCCTTGGCAATTATTATTCATTTTTCACTAGTATTTCTTTCATCTTATTTCTCTTGCTTTTCCACCAAGTAGTAATTGTCTTATGTTGTCTGAATTTCTTAGATGAAGCCTTGTCAATTATTATTCATTTTTGATTAGTATTTCTTTCATCTTATTTCTCTTGCTTTTCCACCAAGTAGTAATTGTCTTAATTTGTCTGAATTTCTTAGATGAAACCTTGGCAATTATTATTCATTTTTGACTATTATTTCTGTAATCTTATTTCTTTTGCTTTTCCACCAAGTATTAATAATCTTAATTCTTTTTTAATTTAGCTGTTATAATCACGGCATCTCACCCATTGTACTACCCGGACTTATTCAGGTTTTTGTCAATGTTGGCAAACCTTCTTAAATTTTGAACAGGTAGATCTATTTATATCAGTGAAATAAGCGGATGCCTGCCTTAACCGTCAAGGTTTTGGAGGACTGGCCGTTAATACCTTCAGGGATCTACCTGATAGGAAGCATTTTATAATAGAGAAAACACTTCCAGTGATTCCATTGCTGGCGAACTTGTGTAAGCAAACATTTGTGCTACACCATGATGAAAGCCTTCGAGATATATAATGCCGTATCCGGAACATTTGTCGTATGAAAATTCGCCGTATTGGATTTTTGCCGTACGACAATTTCGCCGCATTTTTTTCGATACCCTTATCTTGAACGTCTCTTTTGGAGTAATATTCAATTTAATATGCAAAGTACCTTGTTATCAATATATTTAATTATGTAACAAGGTGGTATTATAAATTGTTTAAATGTTTTTGTGTTTGATGAATTGAATGTTAATTATACTTTGGATCAAAAGGTGGTGCGTTGTTATAATGTCTGTTCAAATATAAGAAAGTATATATCAATATTTAGGTATTTATTGTGAATTTAAAACAGTTCATGTTTGCAAATAATTCGTGTAAATTTCAAAAGATTTAATGAAAGTTATCTTTCTTTGATCAGATATTTTTTTATTGAGTTTGGTTGCGTATTCAAGTTGTAAGTTTGTTTGAAATAATATATATTGCTTGAGTGACAATTATTGGTAGGCTGATATTATGTTAACAGAAAGTTTAACGTTAAATTTGAAATATGAAATTGCATGACGTAGGTTCTGGTGTCAAGTTGAAATTTTTGCGCTCCTGACTGACAAGGATTTTGATTCTATAATTTCGCTTATTAAAATGTTTAAATCGAAGAAAAAATAATGTGAGCAGGATATACCTGATAACAATGTACATCGCATATTAAAAAAAAATGCGGCAAAATTGCCTTACGGCAAAAATCCTATACGGCAAAGTTTTCTACGGTGAAAATTCCTGAGGTGAGTTTTCCTACAGCAAAAATGTTTACTTAGAACCCATCTAATCATGTTTTTTTTTTTTACTTGTCTTCTCCCCCTGAGATTTGTTTGTTGCGTGAGTCAGTTGCTTATCTGTCACTAGCGCTAGTGATCGATTATGGACCAGGTTGACTTTCAGAATAGACAAGCATTTCAAAACTGGGTCCATTGGCGCAAGACAGTCTTCCTACAGCCAATTATTACTGTTTGATATTGCGTTAAATTATGCCGAATATAGCAAACATGAACATGAATGCGATCGAGATCTATGATAAATTCAGTGTGGCACAAGGTCATGTGTTTTAGAGCAAAACGAGAACAAATAATGTTAGCTTATAATGTTTATATTCGGAATAATTTCCTTTTGTTTGTTTTTATTATCACAAAGTTTCGGACATTTGACCTCCTGTCTTCTTCAGATTTTGTCGAATCGCGTAACCATTAAGGAATTTCGGACTGAAAAACTTTGGTTAAATCTACGGGATTTTTCTACTCTTGTCTATGTCTAGGGATATCTCGACTTGTTCTTTTATTAGTAGTACAGGTCAGTTAGTGCTGGTCCTATTTACGCTGACTCTACGCCTATACTACCTGGACGAGGGATTGAACTCAAAATTACTGTCAGTAAATTCATGAACCAAAGCTTTGATCCACTAGGCTACTTGAATGTAGCCCAGTTACTAGGATCGACAGACACCGGAAGAGGGCTTGGGGCTCAAAAACATAAACAGTGTGATAATAACAACAACAAAGGTAAAGACATTAGTGTGAATGTAAATAATGATAATTCCTCGTCCCAGAAATTCAGACTGAAGGCGATCACGTGATAATAACAACAAAGATGAGGACAATAGTCTAAATAATGTAAATTATGTTAACTCCTCATCTAAGAATGCTACCCTAAACATTACAATCTCAGCCTCATCAAATCTAATATTAACTGTTATCTATCCTACACATCCTCGTAATATGCACCTCCATTTTCGCGCTTCTTCAGCAATTTTTGAAAAATATTTTTAGGTTGTAAGAAATGATTTGAGATACAAGTCTTACTAATTAACCTTTTAGTTAGGGGGGGGGAGATCGATTCAAATCTTCCTCAAGGATATTTGCGTGGATATAATGAACGCAAGAGTTATTGGAACTCTCCGATTAACATTTTCGAGCCATTACACCACCTGCCCTCCTTGGTAAGACGCTAAACTACATCCGCTTCCTGGGTAAGACGCTAAACTACATCCGCGTCTTGGGTAAGACGTTAAACTACATCCGCGTCTTGGGTAAGACGTTAAACTACATCCGCGTCCTTGGTAAGACGTTAAACTATGTCCAGCAGCAAGGCCTCTTTTCAGGAGGTTTTGAGGAGCATGGAACCACCTCTTAATTGCTGGTGTTCCCAGGTCCACCTTGACCCGGGGTGGTAGCACCTGTTAGGGTCCCAGCTATGGGAAAATAGTTAACTATTACCAGCAATACATTTTTGAAAAAAATATTACCAGCAATACATTTTTGAAAAAAATATTACCAGCAATACAATTTTGAAGGAAATATATTACCAGAAACAGATTTATTAACAGAAACCATGGAGCCGGAAGGAAGAGAGAAGGATGGGAAAAACTGACATGCATAGATAGAAATAAAAAAGATCTCTCTCTCTCTCTCTCCCTCTTTTTATATATATATATATATATATATATATATATATATATATATATATATATATATCAGGTCATCCCATAAGTTCTGTCAGAATTTTGAATAAAGAAAACAAGTGACCAAATGTTACATTTAATTACAGATTCAATCAACAATGTATTTTCCCTGATTATCTATGACTTCCTTCCATCTATTAACAAGCTTACTATTTCCACTACTGTAAAAATCTTTTGGCTTTGATTCGAAGAACTCACAAATGTCAGTTTTAACCTCTTCATAGTGTTACAAAAGCTGTTTCTTCCAAATGATTCTGTAAGGTACGAAACAAATGGTAGTCTGAAGGAGCAAGATTGGGAGAATAAGGTGGATGAGGAATTTTCTCCCAACCAAGTTCTTCGATCTTTTGTGGCGTGATTCTTGCTGTGTAGGGTCGCGCATTGCCCTGTTTAAACATCACCTCTTTTCGATTCACTAGAGCAGGTCTTTTTTTCTTCAAAGCTTGATTCAAACGCTCTAATTGCTGACAGTATATTTGAGCATTAATTGTTGCATTAGGTGGTAAGAATTCAAAGTGGATTATTCCTTGGCGATCCCACCAGATTGAAAGAAGAACCTTTTGCCCATGAAGTTCCCTTCTCGGCTATGGCTGGGGTCCTTCCCCTTTACTAAGCCACTCTCTACGACGCTTAACATTTCGATAAAAGATCCATTTTTCATCGCCAGTCACAAGTCTATCCAAAGAAAGGTGAAAAAAGTTGGCGAGAATGGAGAGAAGAGCAGATGTCAACTCGGAATTTGAGGTTGATTTCAGACAATTCATGAGGCACCCATTTTCCATGTTTAGGAACTTTTCCAAGTTGTTGACGATGACGATGAACAGTTGTATGGTTTGAACTGAGAACCACTGCCAATTCCTCAACTGATAAATCAGGATTTTCTTCAGGGGCTGCTTCAAGAAGCTTTTCATCAAACTCAACTGGACGTCCGGTTCGATCTTCATCTTCAAGGGTGAAATCTCCATCTCTCAATTTTGCTAGTTCTTTCATTCACACATTCCTCTCCATAAACTGAGTGAATGTTTCTAGCCGCTTCGGCTGCTGAGTTTCCTTTCTTAAACTCATAAAGCATTATGTACCTCAAATGATCCTTGGGTACTTCCATGTTAGCAGGGTTTTAATCAAACAAAATTTTATTGTTCTCAGATATAAAATTTGATCAGTTTAAATGCATCTAAACATAAAAATAATGTTCAGCTCCATTAGACATTATAAAATACTCTTTAAATTTCGTTCATTTTAAAAAGAGGTCAAATTCGGACAGAACTTATGGGATGACCTGATATATATATATATATAAATATATATATGTGTGTGTGTGTGTGTGCGCGCGCGCGCGTGTGTGTGTGTGTGGAGAGAGAGAGGGGGGAGAATTATTTTAATCGGTATCACCCGATGCAAGGCACTAAAGCCACTAAGACACAAGGCGTTGCAGAGTGTGGAAGAATTAGGAACAAAAATATTAATAATGAGCGGGAAGAGGAAAAAGTAATTAAGAGGACAGTAGATAGCGGTGTCGTGGTCAGAAAGAGAAGAACTCGGCCACACACACACAAACACAGATAGATATATATATATATATATATATATATATATATATATGACCTGACGTGCTATACCATTCAGCTACAGAGAAGCAAAATCCAATTACTGTTTATAAACATAATTTCAACGATGTTTCGTGATCGATTATATCTGCTCACGAAACGTATCTTAAAGTAAACAATGACAACACGGCATGAAATGGATGAAGTCCGACAATTACTTAATATCTTTTCTGTTTATATATATATATATATATATATATATATATATATATATATATTTATATATTATTTTATTTTTTTATTTGCTTTCCAGTCCACTTTAATCTTCAAAAATTTAAATGAAGTGTCAGTCATTATCTTCTCTCTTCTTAAATCTTGTTTTTTTTTTTATTGTTGTCACTCCTCAATAGAGTTTTTCTTTCTCATATTCTCTAACATTCAGTAACCCCTTTGCATCTTAGTGGCTTTATTGCCATGCTGTCAGTGAAATGATTAAAATTCTGTAACAAACAACCTACAAAATATCAAAGAGATTAGCCGAAAACGCTCGGAATCAAAAAAAAAAAACTTTTCGAAAATATCTTCACTTAATGTACATAAAAGAAATCATAAGGAAAAAAACGGGATAAAAGCAACTTGTGAAATTTGTTTAACAAAACTTGTATTAAAGAGGCAAATGGCCGTCATTCATTCAATATCCATAACCCAGTCATCGAAGACGATGTTGACAAAGGAGAAATGCATGCGCCAGGATATATAGGATGAATACAAAAAATTTTATCACTGAAGAAACAACACCCGGATGATGACATTGTGCTAATGTCGAAAATACTCGGATTAAATGAATATGTATCAGCATGGTAATTAAGAAGATTATCCATAAATATGAGAGAATCCTATTGAAAATAAGAAGACAAAACTTGTCTAAATTATTCAATGAGACATGCCTTAACATATATATATATATATATATATATATATATATATATACACGCGCACACACACACACACATATATATATTATAATTATATTTTAAAAAATAAAAAAGATAATTATAATTTAAGCTCTACTTCTGTATGGACCACTGTTTTTTTAAAAATAAAAACAAAAATAATAAAGAAGTCAGGATTAATTACCTAACGTGTTCTTTGCTATTTTTCTACATATAGACGTAAACACACACATATCTATCTATCTATCTATATATATATATGTGTGTGTGTGTGTGTGTGTGTGTGTGTGTGTGTATGTGTGTGGATGCAGAAATATAGTTTTAAATTGTGCTATATTTATGGGATAAAGATATCAGAGATAGAGCGTATGTAAATATATATATATATATATATATATATATATATATATATATATATATATATATATATAAGTGAACATAGAAGTCAACACTTAGAGGCGACACTCTGTTTCATGCTAGATGCAATCGTCAGGCCATCTAGCATGAAACAGACTGTCGCCTCTAAGTGATGACTTCTATGATCACTTTTGTTGGCTCTCATGCTGGCCAATAGAATCTTCCTGCTTATTCGTGGCAGCCAGCTATTGGGTCTCACTCTGTGCAGTACAAAATGGCCTTAAAGTACATGAAAACTGCCGTAGAAGCATGAAAAAAATCGATTATTGCCACTATCGATGGGAGTTGGGAAATGCAAAGTCGGTCTTGGCGTTCCTGCTAACTTGGAGCATGTGCATGTAAATTTTGGTGCAAATCTGTCGAAAATTGCGGCCATGCATTCGTTACACACACATTCTGCCTTTTATATATAGTAAATGTATAGTAAGAAAATATATATATATATATATATATATATATATATATATATATATATATATATATATATATATATGTGTGTGTGTGTAAATTTTTAGTAAGTGTATGTGTATATATATATATATATATATATATATATATATATATAGTAAAGGTAACAAATCCGTTGGTCTATAATCCAAGTGGATCCTAGTAATATCAAGTATTAAATTGGATCCACAAAAAAGAGCTCAATGTATTTATTATTACAGAGCAATTAATTAATAAACAATAAAATCCAAAATCACCTCATATGGGGAATAGCCTATTTCGGCAGACGAAGATATACGTCATCTGTCTTATCAATCCCAGTGTTGATTGACTTCATGTCAGAAATAGAAATTTAACTAATTTAAATTTTATATATATATATATATTGTTGTAACCTAGAAAGGGTTACTAAATGAGGAATAACCAAAACGGGGGCTGGAAATAAAATGGTAATCTTTATAACATCAACAATATATATATATATATTTTCATTCATAACGGATTCGGAGGTTTTTGTATATTATTTGAATTGTTTGCGACGATGGATTTCTCGCCAATTAAATCATTAACCTTTGCATTTGTTTTTGTGTGAATAATTCATGAATTTGTAAATTGATTGCACGTTTATCGAAATTAAAATAACTGATCCAAGTGCGACTTTTGGATAATAAGTGCGACATTACTGTAATTATTGAACAATATAGTTCATGCCACTTTGACAGAAAATTTACCAGTAAAAAATTCGTTTATCACCTTACATGAACGCACAACTGTAAAAAATTTAAAATCAAACTCAGCGTTGCTATTGCACGCTCCAAAAACAATAACTCATTTTCAATAGCATTTTCGGATACAACAATACATATATTTTCGTTGTCCTCTTATTACTAAGAGAAAAAACAAGAACAACATCTATTCCATACCTGAAGATGTAGGAACAGACGAAAGCTTGTAGTAAAAATAAGAACTAATGCGGCAGAAATTTATAGAAACAAGGATCTTTTCATTCATAACGGATTCGGAGGTTTTTGTATATTATTTGAATTGTTTGCGACGATGGATTTCTCGCCAATTAAATCATTAACCTTTGCATTTGTTTTTGTTTGAATAATTCATGAATATATATATATATATGCATACCGGATGCAACAGCAATTTTGTCCAAATGGTGTAACAGCATAATTGACCCTCCCACAAAATGCTTAATACCTAAAAAAAAAAAAAAAAACACTAAACTAATTGAGTTTCATTTTTTCCCTGTTTTTAAATAAGACGTTTAGCCATCTTGACACCATTTGTCGTAAGAATTGCTGAAAAGCCTTTGAGTTATTTAGTTTAAAATTGTTTTGTGTCAGCCTCACTGTCTTCCCAACTGAGCAATAGAGAGAGGAAAAAGATAATTGAGTCCTTCAGTAATGGTACCAAATTCATACTCTGGCTTCCATCTTCAAAATCCATTCAAGAACCATCAAGAGAACGGTGAATAAGTTTAAAAAAGAAGGAACAGTAGAGAGGAAAACTGGATCAGGAGGTCACAACAGGAAGAGGGATCATCATTTCAACTTAGAGCTAAATGGATCAATTAGAAAAGATCCAACTCAATCCATAAAACGTTTGGCACGTGAGAGAGGAGTTTCAGCTATTACAGTCCAAAGAGCAGTGAAAAAAACTTGAAAATGAAATCATACGGGAAACGTGTGAGGCACCTTGTAACTCAGGGGAGAAAGTTAGAGATGACGAAGATCATCCTGAATAAGTTAGAAAACGATCCTGGAATATATATATATATATATATATATATATATATATATATATATATTTGAACTTTATTTCAATCCTTCATGAGCTTCCGATTCTTCCCGATGATTAATGAACATGATTAATGAACATGCCATTTTCGTTTATGATCGATTTCATTAAGATGTATATATACATACATACAAACTATTTCTTGTTAATATATTCCAACCTTGAAAATGGCTAAATGTATAGCCGAAAGCACACGGAAAAAAGAACAATTGGACAGTTTTTATATAATTTATCATCTGAAAAAATTAGATCACATGAGAAATTGTATAAAAATATAAATCAAAGTACCTTGCCTGTCGTATTCAATGAACATGAATTGGATCGTGATTACGATTCCAATGGAATAAATTATAACCATGGATTATTAGTGTTTGAGCCTTTTATATTATATTCTGTCCTGGATATTTAGTTCTACCTGGATTCTATCCACTTGGGAATTTATTTCTATAACTATATATATATATATATATATATATATATATATATATATTGACCACTAATATTATCATATATATATATATATATATATATATATATACATACATACATACATTGACCACTAATATTATCACATATATATATATATATATATATATATATATATACATATATATATATACATTGACCACTAATATTATCATATATATATATATATATATATATATATATATATATATATATATATATATACATACATACATACATTGACCACTAATATTATCATATATATATATACATACATTGACCACTAATATTATCATATATATATATATATATATATATATATATATATATATATATATACATACATACATACATACATTGACCACTAATATTATCATATATATATATATATATATATATATATATATATATATATACATTGACCACTAATATTATCATATATATATATATACATACATACATACATTGACCACTAATATTATTATATATATATATATATATATATATATATATATATATATATATATATATATATTGCGTTACAGAAAGAAACTGTTGACCGGTTTATTTATAGTTGATAAATAAATATATTGCTCACATTAACCTTTTAATAATAATAATAATAATAATAATAATAATAATAATAATAATTATTATTATTATTATTATTATTATTATTATTATTATTATTATTAATACCCTACCATTGGATATTGAGCAATATATTTTCAAAAGTGCTTGCTTTAAAAAATTATCTACTACTACTACTAATAATGCCTGTGGACCCGATTCGCTCATAGGCATTCCTTTGACACATCAGTAAGCTATGCACAACAACTATTTATTTTGCAACTCATCCTTGTTAATGCACTTAATTCAACTAATTCGTTAATTCAGTGGGGTATATTACATAAATCGAACAGAATTTAATTCATCTATTAACCATATCAGACTACGTATGGATTTAGTGATCTACTTCTCTCACACATACATATATATATATATATATATATATATATATATATATATATTTGTAAAAAGACAATATGTCTAAATGTAAACTTTCCATTACCGACGCGTTTCGTCCACTGAAGGACTTTATCATTTGCCTTGTTACAGTCCATCAGAGTACGAAACACGTGATAAAGAAAAGTTTTCCTTTTGTCGTTATTCACACACACACACACACACATATATATATATATATACTTGGCCTTTGTCAAGGTTGACTTTGGATGTAAGAGCTTTGAATAAAAGTAAAAAGCTGTAACCCTGTCAAATCAAATGGGGAGAGAGTGGCTTGCCAAGTTGTTCTGTCAACATCTCTGCTTCGTCCGACACTGCCGAATACCTATGTTGAGATACCTGGCGATGAGACAAGGCACAGGGAGAGGTGGGTTCATGCCTTTCCCAATGGAATTTAATGTGAAGTGAACCTCGTCAGCCTATCTTATAATTGAAGCCGGTTATATTTACAATGAGGGAGCCAGATGTTTGGATATAGGGGGTGGGGGGTCTATCATGCTTGCTGTCATCATTAACGCCTAGGAAGAAAAAACGTCGGTGAAAAAACTGAATAAAAATAAATTGTTCGCGCTGCACTAAAATGCAAGTGGATTGTCAGAGGAGGAAAAAGTAGTTTCAAATTTCTTTTTTCTTTATACACAGAGAAATATTGATTTGAGATAATAATAGATACAAGTTCTGTTATTTAACCCGTAGCTGGTGGGGGTGAGAAGTGGTGGCTTCATGCCTTTCCCAAGGGTATTTGCACGTATGTGAATATAACGAACTCGACTGGAATTCGAACTCAGTTCTCTGATTTTGTCACTCCGAGTCGCTATCCGTTATATCACCTGCTCACAGAAGGGAAAAGAAGAAAGAAAGAAAGAAAGAAAGAAAAAAAGAAAGAAAGAAAGAAAGAAAAAAACGAAAGATAGAAAGAAAAGAAGAAAGAATGAAAAAAGAAAGAAAAAAGAAAGAAAGAAAAAAGAAAGAAAGAAAAAGAAAGAAAAACAAGAAAGAATATGTGTCTAACGATAGATTTACAAAAAAAATGGAAATAGCAGTTCTATTAAAATTTAAAAAGTCACTTATTATTTGTAAAATTTACCTTTACATCGACATTCCAAAGGTGTTTGGTTGTGTCCATAAGTTAAAAAAATCCTTAGTGATGACCTACTCCCTCAATATATGGTGACCCTTCTCCTATTGTGTGCTTGAGTTATACTTTTCTTTTCTTTTTTTAATCGATTTATGTGTAAGTGTCGATATGACACTGTAACTCGGTGACAGAATTAGTGGTGATATAAAATACGTCCACAGTGTAGAAGTAGGTATACTGCTAAAAAAAATAACAGCAGGATTAATTAATAGTCTTTGTGAGTTGGTATTTTTTTTCTCTTAATATATTGTGTTCCTTGAGATCGTCAGTAACGTTACTAAAGTTGGTATTTTTCCCTCGTTTCGATTACTAGCTGGTACTGTCAGAGTAGCCTTTCACTGTCCTCTGTACCGTTTTTCTGCAACAAGAGTTTGGAGCAAATCTCTCTTCACTGCCCCCCAGTAAACACAAGTCAAACAGAAAGAGAGCGAGAGATAGACAGATAGAATTAAGTGAGAAGGACGATAATAATAATAAAAAAAAAAAGAAAGAAAGAAAAAGAAAGTTCAAGAAAGGGAGGGGAAGAAGAGAGAGGAGAAGCGGTAGGGTTAGTACGAAAGGACAGTCTATATTGGGTCAACGTGACAGATAAACAACTTTTGCAATATACTTATACCCGGAAGTTGAAGAAAAAACGGAGAGGGGACTGGTCGTTGGAGGGGGAGTGTCATAAACTAACCAATGAAAAGACACCAATAGTCTTTTTTTCTCCGCATCAGACGACAGGTAAGTAAGTATTATACGATTAAATACATACGTATCTATTAATAAGTTTATATCTGTCGATGTCATATTCACGTAGGGAGGTTTGAATAAATATTGTTTAGGTTTCCGCAGGCACGTTATCCGTGTGTGTGTCTATGTAAGATTTAAAAATATAATAGTTTATGTATTTTATATATATATATATATATATATATAAAATACATAAACTATTATATTATATTTATATGTATATATAAATATATATATATATATATATATATATATATAATATTTAAGAATGTAATATTTTAAAAAAACATAAATATTTTCATATAATTAAAAATATATATTCAAAATATTAAAATAATATTAAAAACAGAACATTGATAATATTATTTTTATATACAGAAAAATTACTTAACTCTCTAATTTGTTCATATCAATTCTTGCTTTTATTTTTCCGTCTTCAAAGTTTATTGGAAGTATCCCTTTTTCAAGGGGTCTGTTAATTGAATAATTTCATTTCTAATTTTTTGTGTCTTTTTTAAATCCGTTGTGTACACTCGCACGTTCATGAGTTTTATTTTATATATATATATATATATATATATATATATATATATATATATATATATATATATATATAATTAATTGATTTAAAATATGTTTTTTTCTACACAGTTCCAACCATGTTTCAAAAATAGAAGCTAAAAACCCCGAATTTAATTTTGCAATTAAATTAAAAGCATTAGTTCCATTTCATCTTCAACCGAATTTTTAATGCTCTGTAAATTTACATTGAGCACTATTTTGTAAAAATAAAAATATCTATAAAAACACCGGATTTTATATCTTACTGTTCTTTCTTTTTATTTTATATATATATATATATATATATAAGTAGGTGTGATTTATGCTTAACATAACAAATTAAAATAATAAAACGTAATAATTAAAGCCAACTACTGAATCAGAAGAACGAATTAAAATTTATATGCCAAATAAAAATAATCGTATATTATTATTGTGACGGTCCCTGCAAGAGATTCCTTACAAGATTGAGGACACAAAAACAACCTTTTCAAACCCCCCCCATTCAAAATGTTAAACACCCCATATTTGGGGATGTGCCTCAGTTGCGCCCAAATGTTGTGACTTACATTGATTTTCGGGTGGGCTGACTTTAAACTTAAACTGCTCCAATTATTCAACAAAAATACCCAGTAATGAAAGACCTGATCGAAGACGGGTTATACTGGTAGCATATATATATATATATATATATATATATATATATATATATATATATATATATAGTAATGATAAAATAAATTAGTTTTCAAGATATTCAAACTTCCATGGTATAATTGTGCCTTATTTAGCTACTCGAGCGGCTCGGACTGAGGTATCAAATGAGCCGAGTTCGAATCCATTACATTCACTTACGTGCTAATACCCTTGGTATGAATCTTGTTCTTCTCTCCACCCACTAGTCTCTCCCCGGTCCGTCCAGCTATTTGCCCATAGCTAGGTAACTAGGGTAGGTAATGGGTAAATAGCAGGACAGACTGGGTTCTATAGCCTTAGATGGCAACTGGTCTACCGCATAAAAAATGGCAACCTACTGCGGGAAAAAAAATTTTCCACGCCAGTCATGTATCGAAAGATACATGATCGCCTCAGCGTGTATCATGCATGGTACATAACTGACTGAACTTTCGTGTATATGACTAATTTTATAAACTAATATATATATATATATATATATATATAAGGTACAATAGGCGTGCATTTTTATTTAACATATATTTATGGGAGCATAAAAAGGTACATAGAATGTGTGTGAAGCTGTGTCTGTAAAATGTGGATGTGCTTTGACGATCACCTATGGGTGTTTCTCAGCACACTGACCCTGTTTGAAAATGAGGCTGTGAAGTATTTATTCTAAAGGATGTCAGCGACTCTTGTTAGAACTAATAAATCCTAACGTGTTACACACACACGCGCATAGAAACACACACACAGTTTATAAAATTGCATAATATATATATATATATATATATATATATACTGTCCCACACCCACAGTTTATAAAATTGCATAATATATATATATATATATATATATATATATATATATATGTGTGTGTGTGTGTGTGTGTGTGTGTGTGTGTGTGTGTGTGTGTGTGTGTGTGTGTGTGAAAAGTATGTGTATATAAAAATATATATATATATATATATATATATATATAATTATTTATATATTATATATATGGTACTTATAAATATATTTAAAAAAATAATTATTTCTGCTCTACTTTGTATTGAGCACTCTTTTAAGAATAGTAATTGTTGGTTATTGGGGTTCATTCCGTATACACCAATTATATACTTGGGTATATATATATATATATATATATATATACTGTCTACAAGAGCGGCTACCCAATCCCTATTGCAGACTCTCGATCAGGCACATTTGTGTTTGTTCAACACCCACAGAGCCAACCTGTGGTTTATACTGCAACTATGCTGAGCAGACCTCAGTTAGAGATAGCGTATTATCTAGACTTCCTGATATTATCGGTCTGGAGTGAGGACGATCCCAGCGTACGTCACAATTGGAAAGTGCCTGAAAAACCACACCACGGATTGACTCAAGCCTTGCGAGTGAAATTCGATAGACGGAACACTTGTGGCTGTGCTAGCACAAAGTCACAAGTCATCGTGACCAAGGTTTTGAGTGTGCAGGTGTTGTTCAAATTGGTTATTCTATCTATCTATCTATCTATCTATCTATCTATCTATCTATCTATCTATATTTATTTATATATATATATATATATATATATATATATATATATATAAAGAAAAGAACAGTAAGATATATAATCCGGTGTTCTTATAGATATTTTTATTTTTACAAAATAGTGCTCAATGTAAATTTACATAGCACTGAGGATGAAATGGAACTAATTTCTTTAATTTAATTACAAAATTAAATTCGTAGCTTTTAGCTTCCATTTTTGAAACATGGTTAAAACTGTGTAGCGAAAAAAACCATATTTTAAATCAATTAATTTATGATATATATATATATGTGTGTGTGTGTGTGAAAATATATAGAAAATAGGAAGGAACTTAGTATTTTAGTTATTATTTTTTAAAATAGTGCTCGATACAAAAGTAGAGCATAAATATAATTATTTATTTAAAAATGGAACAGAGCTTACTTTAACTCAATTTAATTTAAATAATTATATTGAAGTTTTCGGCGCTTGTTTTGAAACATGAGACTTCTTATGTAGCTTTTTGGAATCATATTTTCAAATAAATAATTATATATATATATATATATATATATATATATATATATATATGGGACCGGTGTAAGGAGCACGTGGGCTCCTTCCGAATCTATGATACGGGGCGTCCCACTTTACTACATCTCAATTTTTATAAAGTATCATTCATATAAAATATAAACTTTATGGTAAATTAATTATGTACAATAGGTGAACAATAATGGATCATATGCTATACAGGTGAACAATTTAAATAAAAAAATTGAAAATAAATACAATGTATCTAAATATAAATTAGAGACATGTCATAATAGGTAACTCCATCTTAAATAAATCCCCAAAAAATAGTGGATTGTATATAGTGTTTTTTAGATTTAGCATGAGCAAAACAAATTCACAGATTTAAATCGTGAAAAGTCACCAGAGGGACAGCAAAATCAATGAAAATCTTTCACCCTTTGATAGTCAATTGGACTTAGTTTAATTTGTAATGTATATAAATGTAGGTAGACAAAACCCCCAAATGTTGATAAGATAGTGAGGGTCACAATGCATTGCCCCGTAACTCGAATCGGGGATGGGTTCAGAGGTGTATATATAAGGTTGTATTCATATAAGATGTACATATATATATAAGGTTGTATTCATATAAGATGTACATTTTATTGTGTAACCTAATTATGTACAATAATGGATCATATGCAAAATAGGTGAACAATTCAACTTGAAAAATAGAAAATAAATCTAATGTATCTAAATAAAAATTAGAGACATGTCATAATAGATCATTCCTCCATCTTAAATAAATCAACAATTTTTCGCGGCGATTTTTAACATCAATTTAAGATTTTTATTGTTAAAAAATTAATTTAAAATATTCAACATTGTGGCTAAAACTAGTGAATTTTTTATCGTGTCATCTTTTTTTTTTTTTTTCTTTTTTCTAGACTTAGCATGAGCAAAAGAAATTCTCGGATCTGGACAAAAATAAAAGACTTTAGAATAACGTCCATTTTTTTTTTTTTTTTTTTTTCATCCATTAATAGTCAATTATGCTGAGTTTAATTTATAATGCATATAAATGCAGATAGAAAAAGTAAATGTTGATGAGTCATAAAGCACTAATCGGGGCCCCAAATCTATGTTACCCCTAGCCCAATAGTTGGGGCCAGCTTGTACTCACCTGCCCTGCAATTACAAATAAGGACACCGCCACTTTACTATCAGGTCAAATTTTTGATAAAAATAAACCCGTTATTTCTTTCGGGCCGCCAGGTTATTTGCTATCATATAAGTTTTGGGGGTTTTTTTTAACATAAAACCTGACACCAAATAAACTCCAATTGGCTACCGTGACTTGTTATGCAACAGATAAACGTAAAAAAAATTTTGATTATAGGAAAAAAATCATTAAGTAATAAACATTATTAGCAGCAAAATGATTTTAAAAGTAACCTGTAGAACAACTCAAAATACCTCCTCCACTATATCTCAATTTTCATAAGATAGTTTTCATATAAGATACAAATTTTTATTGTAACCTCATTATGTACAATAATGGATCATATGCAATATAGGTGAACAATTCAACTGGAAATATTGAAAATAAATAGAAAATAAAAATCAGAGACATGTCATAATAGATCATTCTTCCATCTTAAATAAATCAACAATGTTTCGCGGCAACTTTTAACATCAACAGGAGATTTTTCTTGTTAAAATGTTGAATAATTTTGACCCGTTCTATACTATGGATAAAAAAAAAAGTACTGTATTTTATATAGTCTTTTTTGGGGTTTATATATATATATATATATATATATATATATATATATATATATATATATGTATGTGTGTGTGTGTGTGTGTGTATATATATATATATATATATATATATATATATATATATATATATATATATATATATATATGTGTGTGGGTGGGTGGGTTTTGTGCATGTGTTTCCTGTTCATAAGTCAGTTCCAATGAAAAACATATCCCTACATTTCGGGCCGGTGCATGGGTCTCGTGGGACCCCTTCTTAAATCTATAATATGTCCCCCCCACCTCAAATCTATGATACGATCCCCACCTCCACCACATTTCTATTTTCATAAGGTATTATTTATATAAAATACAAATTTTTATTGTAACCTAATTATGTACAATAATGGACCATATGCAATACAGATGAACAATTCAAGTAGAAAAATTGAAAATAAATCCAATGTATCTAAATGAAAATTAGAGACATGTCATAATAGATCATTCTTCCATCTTACATAAATCAACAATGTTTCGCGGCGATTTTTAACATCAACTTGAAATTTTCCTTGTTGAAAATTTGAATAATTTAACGCATTCAAAATTATGGTTGAAAAATAGTGAATTTTATATCGTGTTTCTTTTCGATAATTAGTATGAACAAAACCAATTGATGGATTTGGAGAAAAAAAAGACCTCAGAATGACGTCAAAATCCACGAAAATGATTCATCATAAACAGTTGTTCTTAGTTTAATTTGTGACGTGTATAAATGTACTTTCAAAGCAAATGTTGATAAGATAGCGAGGGGTCACAAAGCACAGCCCGGGGTCGCCGGTCGGGGGGTAATAATATCTCTCTTTCTCTCTCTCTCTCACTCTCTCTGTCTGTCTGTCTGTCTGTCTGTCTCTCTCTCTCTCTCTATATATATATATATATATATATATATATATAATTATATCTATCTATCTATCTATCTATCTATCTATCTATCTATCTCACTCTGTCTCTGTCTCTCTGTCTGACTGTCTGTCTGTCTGTCTGTCTGTCTCTCTCTCTCTCTCTCTCTCTCTCTCTATATATATATATATATATATATATAATTATTCTATCTATCTATCTATTTATCTATCTATCTATCTATCTCTCACTCTCTGTCTCTGTCTCTCTGTCTGTCTGTCTGTCTCTCTCTCTCTCTATATATATATATATATATAATTATAACTCTATCTATCTATCTATCTCACTCTGTCTCTGTCTCTGTCTCTCTGTCTCTGTATATATATATATATATATATATATATATATATATATAGAGAGAGAGAGAGAGAGAGAGAGAGAGGGAGACAGACAGACATAATGAGAGAGAGATAATATTGAAACGGTTAATGGTCAGAGTTGTATTAGACCAGGAAACAGTAGTATTAAATGTATACAGGCAGAGGAATGGATAGCGACTGAGGAATCGGAGAGCCGAGTTCGAATTCCAGTCGAATCCATTACATTCACTTACGTGCTAATACCGTTGGGAAAGGTATGAATCCTCTTCTAGATTTTCCCGGAGGAGAAATGGATAGCTGCTGGGATTGAGGAATCGGAGAGCCGAGTTCGAATCCCAGTCGAATCCATTACATTCACTTACGTGCTAATACCCTTGGGAAAGGTATGAATCCTCTTCTAGATTTTCCCGGAGGAGTAATGGATAGCGGCTCGGATTGAGGAATCGGAGAGCCGAGTTCGAATCCCAGTCGAATCCATTACATCCACTTACGTGCTAATACCCTTGGGAAAGGTATGAATCCTCTTCTAGATTTTCCCGGAGGAGTAATGGATAGCGGCTCGGATTGAGGAATCGGAGAGCTGAGTTCGAAATCCAGTCGAATCCATTACATCCACTTACGTGCTAATACCCTTGGGAAAGGTATGAATCCTTTTCTAGATTTTCCCGGAGGATTAATGGATAGCGGCTCGGATTGAGGAATCGGAGAGCCGAGTTCGAATTCCAGTCGAATCCATTACATTCACTTACGTGCTAATACCCTTGGGAAAGGTATGAATCCTCTTCTAGATTTTCCCGGAGGATTAATGGATAGCGGCTCGGATTGAGGAATCGGAGAGCCGAGTTCGAATTCCAGTCGAATCCATTACATTCACTTACGTGCTAATACCCTTGGGAAAGGTATGAATCCTCTTCTAGATTTTCCCGGAGGAGTAATGGATAGCGGCTCGGATTGAGGAATCGGAGAGCCGAGTTCGAATTCCAGTCGAATCCATTACATTCACTTACGTGCTAATACCCTTGGGAAAGGTATGAATCCTCTTCTAGATTTTCCCGGAGGAGTAATGGATAGCGGCTCGGATTGAGGAATCGGAGAGCCGAGTTCGAATTCCAGTCGAATCCATTACATTCACTTACGTGCTAATACCCTTGGGAAAGGTATGAATCCTCTTCTAGATTTTCCCGGAGGATTAATGGATAGCGGCTCGGATTGAGGAATCGGAGAGCCGAGTTCGAATTCAGTCGAATCCATTACATTCACTTACGTGCTAATACCCTTGGGAAAGGTATGAATCCTCTTCTAGATTTTCCCGGAGGAGTAATGGATAGCGGCTCGGATTGAGGAATCGGAGAGCCGAGTTCGAATTCCAGTCGAATCCATTACATTCACTTACGTGCTAATACCCTTGGGAAAGGTATGAATCCTCTTCTAGATTTTCCCGGAGGAGTAATGGATAGCGGCTCGGATTGAGGAATCGGAGAGCCGAGTTCGAATTCAGTCGAATCCATTACATTCACTTACGTGCTAATACCCTTGGGAAAGGTATGAATCCTCTTCTAGATTTTCCCGGAGGATTAATGGATAGCGGCTTGGATTGAGGAATCGGAGAGCCGAGTTCGAATTCCAGTCGAATCCATTACATTCACTTACGTGCTAATACCCTTGGGAAAGGTATGAATCCTCTTCTAGATTTTCCCGGAGGATTAATGGATAGCGGCTCGGATTGAGGAATCGGAGAGCCGAGTTCGAATTCCAGTCGAATCCATTACATTCACTTACGTGCTAATACCCTTGGGAAAGGTATGAATCATCTTCTAGATTTTCCCGGAGGATTAATGGATAGCGGCTCGGATTGAGGAATCGGAGAGCCGAGTTCGAATTCCAGTCGAATCCATTACATTCACTTACGTGCTAATACCCTTGGGAAAGGTATGAATCCTCTTCTAGATTTTCCCGGAGGAGTAATGGATAGCGGCTCGGATTGAGGAATCGGAGAGCCGAGTTCGAATTCCAGTCGAATCCATTACATTCACTTACGTGCTAATACCCTTGGGAAAGGTATGAATCCTCTTCTAGATTTTCCCGGAGGATTAATGGATAGCGGCTCGGATTGAGGAATCGGAGAGCCGAGTTCGAATTCCAGTCGAATCCATTACATTCACTTACGTGCTAATACCCTTGGGAAAGGTATGAATCCTCTTCTAGATTTTCCCGGAGGATTAATGGATAGCGGCTCGGATTGAGGAATCGGAGAGCCGAGTTCGAATTCCAGTCGAATCCATTACATTCACTTACGTGCTAATACCCTTGGGAAAGGTATGAATCCTCTTCTAGATTTTCCCGGAGGATTAATGGATAGCGGCTCGGATTGAGGAATCGGAGAGCCGAGTTCGAATTCAGTCGAATCCATTACATTCACTTACGTGCTAATACCCTTGGGAAAGGTATGAATCCTCTTCTAGATTTTCCCGGAGGAGTAATGGATAGCGGCTCGGATTGAGGAATCGGAGAGCCGAGTTCGAATTCCAGTCGAATCCATTACATTCACTTACGTGCTAATACCCTTGGGAAAGGTATGAATCCTCTTCTAGATTTTCCCGGAGGATTAATGGATAGCGGCTCGGATTGAGGAATCGGAGAGCCGAGTTCGAATTCCAGTCGAATCCATTACATTCACTTACGTGCTAATACCCTTGGGAAAGGTATGAATCCTCTTCTAGATTTTCCCGGAGGATTAATGGATAGCGGCTCGGATTGAGGAATCGGAGAGCCGAGTTCGAATTCCAGTCGAATCCATTACATTCACTTACGTGCTAATACCCTTGGGAAAGGTATGAATCCTCTTCTAGATTTTCCCGGAGGAGTAATGGATAGCGGCTCGGATTGAGGAATCGGAGAGCCGAGTTCGAATTCCAGTCGAATCCATTACATTCACTTACGTGCTAATACCCTTGGGAAAGGTATGAATCATCTTCTAGATTTTCCCGGAGGATTAATGGATAGCGGCTTACGGATTGAGGAATCGGAGAGCCGAGTTCGAATTCCAGTCGAATCCATTACATTCACTTACGTGCTAATACCCTTGGGAAAGGTATGAATCCTCTTCTAGATTTTCCCGGAGGATTAATGGATAGCGGCTCGGATTGAGGAATCGGAGAGCCGAGTTCGAATTCCAGTCGAATCCATTACATTCACTTACGTGCTAATACCCTTGGGAAAGGTATGAATCCTCTTCTAGATTTTCCCGGAGGATTAATGGATAGCGGCTCGGATTGAGGAATCGGAGAGCCGAGTTCGAATTCCAGTCGAATCCATTACATTCACTTACGTGCTAATACCCTTGGGAAAGGTATGAATCATCTTCTAGATTTTCCCGGAGGATTAATGGATAGCGGCTCGGATTGAGGAATCGGAGAGCCGAGTTCGAATTCCAGTCGAATCCATTACATTCACTTACGTGCTAATACCCTTGGGAAAGGTATGAATCATCTTCTAGATTTTCCCGGAGGATTAATGGATAGCGGCTCGGATTGAGGAATCGGAGAGCCGAGTTCGAATTCCAGTCGAATCCATTACATTCACTTACGTGCTAATACCCTTGGGAAAGGTATGAATCCTCTTCTAGATTTTCCCGGAGGAGTAATGGATAGCGGCTCGGATTGAGGAATCGGAGAGCCGAGTTCGAATTCCAGTCGAATCCATTACATTCACTTACGTGCTAATACCCTTGGGAAAGGTATGAATCCTCTTCTAGATTTTCCCGGAGGATTAATGGATAGCGGCTTGGATTGAGGAATCGGAGAGCCGAGTTCGAATTCCAGTCGAATCCATTACATTCACTTACGTGCTAATAACCTTGGGAAAGGTATGAATCCTCTTCTAGATTTTCCCGGAGGATTAATGGATAGCGGCTCGGATTGAGGAATCGGAGAGCGAAGTTCGAATTCCAGTCGAATCCATTACATTCACTTACGTGCTAATACCCTTGGGAAAGGTATGAATCTCTTCTAGATTTTCCCGGAGGATTAATGGATAGCGGCTCGGATTGAGGAATCGGAGAGCCGAGTTCGAATTCCAGTCGAATCCATTACATTCACTTACGTGCTAATAACCTTGGGAAAGGTATGAATCATCTTCTAGATTTTCCCGGAGGACTAATGGATAGCGGCTTGGATTGAGGAATCGGAGAGCCGAGTTCGAATTCAAGTCGAATCCATTACATTCACTTACGTGCTAATACCCTTGGGAAAGGTATGAATCATCTTCTAGATTTTCCCGGAGGAGTAATGGATAGCGGCTTGGATTGAGGAATCGGAGAGCCGAGTTCGAATTCCAGTCGAATCCATTACATTCACTTACGTGCTAATACCCTTGGGAAAGGTATGAATCCTCTTCTAGATTTTCCCGGAGGATTAATGGATAGCGGCTCGGATTGAGGAATCGGAGAGCCGAGTTCGAATTCCAGTCGAATCCATTACATTCACTTACGTGCTAATACCCTTTGGGAAAGGTATGAATCCTCTTCTAGATTTTCCCGGAGGATTAATGGATAGCGGCTTGGATTGAGGAATCGGAGAGCCGAGTTCGAATTCCAGTCGAATCCATTACATTCACTTACGTGCTAATACCCTTGGGAAAGGTATGAATCCTCTTCTAGATTTTCCCGGAGGATTAATGGATAGCGGCTCGGATTGAGGAATCGGAGAGCCGAGTTCGAATTCCAGTCGAATCCATTACATTCACTTACGTGCTAATACCCTTGGGAAAGGTATGAATCCTCTTCTAGATTTTCCCGGAGGATTAATGGATAGCGGCTTCGGATTGAGGAATCGGAGAGCCGAGTTCGAATTCCAGTCGAATCCATTACATTCACTTACGTGCTAATATACCCTTGGGAAAGGTATGAATCCTCTTCTAGATTTTCCCGGAGGATTAATGGATAGCGGCTCGGATTGAGGAATCGGAGAGCCGAGTTCGAATTCCAGTCGAATCCATTACATTCACTTACGTGCTAATACCCTTGGGAAAGGTATGAATCCTCTTCTAGATTTTCCCGGAGGATTAATGGATAGCGGCTCGGATTGAGGAATCGGAGAGCCGAGTTCGAATTCCAGTCGAATCCATTACATTCACTTACGTGCTAATACCCTTGGGAAAGGTATGAATCCTCTTCTAGATTTTCCCGGAGGATTAATGGATAGCGGCTCGGATTGAGGAATCGGAGAGCCGAGTTCGAATTCCAGTCGAATCCATTACATTCACTTACGTGCTAATACCCTTGGGAAAGGTATGAATCCTCTTCTAGATTTTCCCGGAGGATTAATGGATAGCGGCTCGGATTGAGGAATCGGAGAGCTGAGTTCGAATTCCAGTCGAATCCATTACATTCACTTACGTGCTAATACCCTTGGGAAAGGTATGAATCCTCTTCTAGATTTTCCCGGAGGATTAATGGATAGCGGCTCGGATTGAGGAATCGGAGAGCCGAGTTCGAATTCCAGTCGAATCCATTACATTCACTTACGTGCTAATACCCTTGGGAAAGGTATGAATCCTCTTCTAGATTTTCCCGGAGGATTAATGGATAGCGGCTCGGATTGAGGAATCGGAGAGCCGAGTTCGAATTCAGTCGAATCCATTCCATTACATGCTAATACCCTTACGTGTATAATCCTCCTAGATTTTGGGAAAGGATATGAAGGAATCCGAGTTCTTCAGTAGATTTTCCCTTGGGAGGAGTAATGGATAATGGATAGCGGATTGATTGAGGAATCGGAGAGCCGAGTTCGAATTCCAGTCGAATCCATTACATTCACTTACGTGCTAATACCCTTGGGAAAGGTATGAATCCTCTTCTAGATTTTCCCGGAGGATTAATGGATAGCGGCTTTGGATTGAGGAATCGGAGAGCCGAGTTCGAATTCCAGTCGAATCCATTACATTCACTTACGTGCTAATACCCTTGGGAAAGGTATGAATCCTCTTCTAGATTTTCCCGGAGGATTAATGGATAGCGGCTTGGATTGAGGAATCGGAGAGCCGAGTTGGAATTCCAGTCGAATCCATTACATTCACTTACGTGCTAATACCCTTGGGAAAGGTATGAATCCTCTTCTAGATTTTCCCGGAGGATTAATGGATAGCGGCTCGGATTGAGGAATCGGAGAGCCGAGTTGGAATTCCAGTCGAATCCATTACATTCACTTACGTGCTAATACCCTTGGGAAAGGTATGAATCCTCTTCTAGATTTTCCCGGAGGATTAATGGATAGCGGCTTCGATTGAGGAATCGGAGAGCTGAGTTCGACTTCCAGTCGAATCTATTACATTCACTTACGTGCTAATACCCTTGGGAAAGGTATGAATCCTCTTCTAGATTTTCCCGGAGGATTAATGGATAGCGGCTTGGATTGAGGAATCGGAGAGCCGTGTTCGAATTCCAGTCGAATCCATTACATTCACTTACGTGCTAATACCCTTGGGAAAGGTATGAATCCTCTTCTAGATTTTCCCGGAGGATTAATGGATAGCGGCTCGGATTGAGGAATCGGAGAGCCGAGTTCGAATTCCAGTCGAATCCATTACATTCACTTACGTGCTAATACCCTTGGGAAAGGTATGAATCCTCTTCTAGATTTTCCCGGAGGATTAATGGATAGCGGCTTGGATTGAGGAATCGGAGAGCCGAGTTCGAATTCCAGTCGAATCCATTACATTCACTTACGTGCTAATACCCTTGGGAAAGGTATGAATCCTCTTCTAGATTTTCCCGGAGGATTAATGGATAGCGGCTCGGATTGAGGAATCGGAGAGCCGAGTTCGAATTCCAGTCGAATCCATTACATTCACTTACGTGCTAATACCCTTGGGAAAGGTATGAATCCTCTTCTAGATTTTCCCGGAGGATTAATGGATAGCGGCTTGGATTGAGGAATCGGAGAGCCGAGTTCGAATTCCAGTCGAATCCATTACATTCACTTACGTGCTAATACCCTTGGGAAAGGTATGAATCCTCTTCTAGATTTTCCCGGAGGATTAATGGATAGCGGCTTGGATTGAGGAATCGGAGAGCCGAGTTCGAATTCCAGTCGAATCCATTACATTCTTCTAGATTTTTACGTGCTAATACCCTTGGGAAAGGTATGAATCCTCTTCTAGATTTTCCCGGAGGATTAATGGATAGCGGCTGGATTGAGGAATCGGAGAGCCGAGTTCGAATTCAGTCGAATCCATTACATTCACTTACGTGCTAATACCCTTGGGAAAGGTATGAATCCTCTTCTAGATTTTCCCGGAGGATTAATGGATAGCGGCTTCGGATTGAGGAATCGGAGAGCCGAGTTCGAATTCCAGTCGAATCCATTACATTCACTTATGTGCTAATACCCTTGGGAATGGTATGTATCCTCTTCTAATTTTTCCCGGAGGATTAATGGTTAGCAGCTTGGATTGATGAATAGGGAAGCCGAGTTCGAATACCAGTCGAATCCATTACATTCACTTACGTGCTAATACCCTTGGGAAAGGTATGAATCCTCTTCTAGATTTTCCCGGAGGATTAATGGATAGCGGCTCGGATTGAGGAATCGGAGAGCCGAGTTCGAATTCAGTCGAATCCATTACATTCACTTACGTGCTAATACCCCTTGGGAAAGGTATGAACCCTCTTCTAGATTTTCCCGGGGGAGTAATGGATGGCGGCACGGATTGAGGAATCGGTGTGCCGAGTTCGAATTCCAGTCGAATCCATTACATTCACTTATGTGCTAATATCCTTGGGAAATGTATGAATCGTCTTATAGATTTTCCCGGAGGATTAATGGATAGCGGCTTGGATTGAGGAATCGGAGAGCCGAGTTCGAATTCCAGTCGAATCCATTACATTCACTTATGTGCTAATATCCTTGGGAAATGTATGAATCGTCTTATAGATTTTCCCGGAGGAGTAATGGTCAGCAGCTTGGATTGAGTAATCGGAGAGCCGAGTTCGAATTTAAGTCGAATCCATTACATTCACTTACGTGCTCAAACCTTTGGGAAAGGTATGAATCCTCTTCTAGATTTTCCCGGAGGATTAATGGATAGTAGCTTGGATTGAGGATTCGGAGAGCCGAGTTCGAATTCCAGTCGAATCCATTACATTCACTTACGTGCTAATACCCTTGGGAAAGGTATGAATCCTCTTCTAGATTTTCCCGGAGGATTAATGGATAGCGGCTCGGATTGAGGAATCGGAGAGCCGAGTTCGAATTCAGTCGAATCCATTACATTCACTTACGTGCTAATACCCTTGGGAAAGGTATGAATCCTCTTCTAGATTTTCCCGAAGGATTAATGGATAGTAGCTTGGATTGAGGAATCGGGAGCCGAGTTCGAATTCCAGTCGAATCCATTACATTCACTTACGTGCTAATACCCTTGGGAAAGGTATGAATCCTCTTCTAGATTTTCCCGGAGTAGTAATGGATAGCGGCTTGGATTGAGGAATCGGAGAGCCGCGTTCGAATTCCAGTCGAATCCATTACATTCACTTACGTGCTAATACCCTTGGGAAAGGTATGAATCCTCTTCTAGATTTTCCCGGAGGATTAATGGATAGCGGCTTCGGATTGAGGAATCGGAGAGCCGAGTTCGAATTCCAGTCGAATCCATTACATTCATTTTACGTGCTAATACCCTTGGGAAAGGTATGAATCCATCTTCTAGATTTTCCCGGAGGAGTAATGGATAGCGGCTCGGATTGAGGAATCGGAGAGCCGAGTTCGAATTCCAGTCGAATCCATTACATTCACTTACGTGCTAATACCCTTGGGAAAGGTATGAATCCTCTTCTAGATTTTCCCGGAGGATTAATGGATAGCGGCTTGGATTGAGGAATCGGAGAGCCGAGTTCGAATTCAGTCGAATCCATTACATTCACTTACGTGCTAATACCCTTGGGAAAGGTATGAATCCTCTTCTAGATTTTCCCGGAGGATTAATGGATAGCGGCTCGGATTGAGGAATCGGAGAGCCGAGTTCGAATTCCAGTCGAATCCATTACATTCACTTACGTGCTAATACCCTTGGGAAAGGTATGAATCCTCTTCTAGATTTTCCCGGAGGATTAATGGATAGCGGCTCGGATTGAGGAATCGGAGAGCCGAGTTCGAATTCCAGTCGAATCCATTACATTCACTTACGTGCTAATACCCTTGGGAAAGGTATGAATCCTCTTCTAGATTTTCCCGGAGGATTAATGGATAGCGGCTTGGATTGAGGAATCGGAGAGCCGAGTTCGAATTCCAGTCGAATCCATTACATTCACTTACGTGCTAATACCCTTGGGAAAGGTATGAATCCTCTTCTAGATTTTCCCGGAGGATTAATGGATAGCGGCTTGGATTGAGGAATCGGAGAGCCGAGTTCGAATTCCAGTCGAATCCATTACATTCACTTACGTGCTAATACCCTTGGGAAAGGTATGAATCCTCTTCTAGATTTTCCCGGAGGAGTAATGGATAGCGGCTTGGATTGAGGAATCGGAGAGCCGAGTTCGAATTCCAGTCGAATCCATTACATTCACTTACGTGCTAATACCCTTGGGAAAGGTATGAATCCTCTTCTAGATTTTCCCGGAGGATTAATGGATAGCGGCTTGGATTGAGGAATCGGAGAGCCGAGTTCGAATTCCAGTCGAATCCATTACATTCACTTACGTGCTAATACCCTTGGGAAAGGTATGAATCCTCTTCTAGATTTTCCCGGAGGATTAATGGATAGCGGCTCGGATTGAGGAATCGGAGAGCCGAGTTCGAATTCCAGTCGAATCCATTACATTCACTTACGTGCTAATACCCTTGGGAAAGGTATGAATCCTCTTCTAGATTTTCCCGGAGGATTAATGGATAGCGGCTTGGATTGAGGAATCGGAGAGCCGAGTTCGAATTCCAGTCGAATCCATTACATTCACTTACGTGCTAATACCCTTGGGAAAGGTATGAATCATCTTCCAGAATTTCCCGGAGGATTAATGGATAGCGGCTTGGATTGAGGAATCGGAGAGCCGAGTTCGAATTCCAGTCGAATCCATTACATTCACTTACGTGCTAATATCCTTGGGAAAGGTATGAATCCTCTTCTAGATTTTCCCGGTGGAGTAATGGATACCGGCTCGGATTGAGGAATCGGAGAGCCGAGTTCGAATTCCAGTCGAATCCATTACATTCACTTACGTGCTAATACCCTTGGGAAAGGTATGAATCCTCTTCTAGATATTCCCGGAGGATTAATGGATAGCGTCTCGGATTGAGGAACCGGAGAGCCGGGTTGGAATCCCAATCGAATCCATTACATTCACGTATGTGCTAATACCCTTGGGAAAGGTATGTATCCTCTTCTAATTTTTCCCGGAGGATTAATGGTTAGCAGCTCGGATTAAGGAATGGGAGAGCCGAGTTCGAATTCCAGTCGAATCCATTACATTCACTTACGTGCTAATACCCTTGAAAAAGGTATGAATCCTCCTCTAGATTTACCTGGAGAAATAATGGATAGTGACTCGGATTGAGGAATTGGAGAGCCGAGTTCGAATTCCAGTCGAATCCATTACATTCACTTACGTGCTAATACCCTTGGGAAAGGTATGAATCCTCTTCTAGATTTTCCCGGAGGAGTAATGGATAGCGGCTCGGATTGAGGAATCGGAGAGCCGAGTTCGAATTCCAGTCGAATCCATTACATTCACTTACGTGCTAATACCCTTGGGAAAGGTATGAATCATCTTCTAGATTTTCCCGGAGGATTAATGGATAGCGGCTGGATTGAGGAATCGGAGAGCCGAGTTCGAATTCCAGTCGAATCCATTACATTCACTTACGTGCTAATACCCTTGGGAAAGGTATGAATCCTCTTCTAGATTTTCCCGGAGGATTAATGGATAGCGGCTTGGATTGAGGAATCGGAGAGCCGAGTTCGAATTCAGTCGAATCCATTACATTCACTTACGTGCTAATACCCTTGGGAAAGGTATGAATCCTCTTCTAGATTTTCCCGGAGGATTAATGGATAGCGGCTCGGATTGAGGAATCGGAGAGCCGAGTTCGAATTCCAGTCGAATCCATTACATTCACTTACGTGCTAATACCCTTGGGAAAGGTATGAATCCTCTTCTAGATTTTCCCGGAGGATTAATGGATAGCGGCTCGGATTGAGGAATCGGAGAGCCGAGTTCGAATTCCAGTCGAATCCATTACATTCACTTACGTGCTAATACCCTTTGGGAAAGGTATGAATCCTCTTCTAGATTTTCCCGGAGGATTAATGGATAGCGGCTTGGATTGAGGAATCGGAGAGCCGAGTTCGAATTCCAGTCGAATCCATTACATTCACTTACGTGCTAATACCCTTGGGAAAGGTATGAATCCTCTTCTAGATTTTCCCGGAGGAGTAATGGATAGCGGCTCGGATTGAGGAATCGGAGAGCCGAGTTCGAATTCCAGTCGAATCCATTACATTCACTTACGTGCTAATACCCTTGGGAAAGGTATGAATCCTCTTCTAGATTTTCCCGGAGGATTAATGGATAGCGGCTCGGATTGAGGAATCGGAGAGCCGAGTTCGAATTCAGTCGAATCCATTACATTCACTTACGTGCTAATACCCTTGGGAAAGGTATGAATCATCTTCTAGATTTTCCCGGAGGATTAATGGATAGCGGCTCGGATTGAGGAATCGGAGAGCCGAGTTCGAATTCCAGTCGAATCCATTACATTCACTTACGTGCTAATACCCTTGGGAAAGGTATGAATCCTCTTCTAGATTTTCCCGGAGGATTAATGGATAGCGGCTCGGATTGAGGAATCGGAGAGCCGAGTTCGAATTCCAGTCGAATCCATTACATTCACTTACGTGCTAATACCCTTGGGAAAGGTATGAATCCTCTTCTAGATTTTCCCGGAGGAGTAATGGATAGCGGCTCGGATTGAGGAATCGGAGAGCCGAGTTCGAATTCCAGTCGAATCCATTACATCCACTTACGTGCTAATACCCTTGGGAAAGGTATGAATCCTCTTCTAGATCAGCCATGAGGATTAAATACCAGATTGACAAACGGAGAGGAGTTCGAATTCCAGTCGGATCCATTACAAAGAAATGCTAAACCCTTGGGAAAAAATGAATCCTCTTCAGATTTTCCGGAAAGATACATGGATCGCATAAGCCGAGTTCGAATTCAGTCGAATCCATTACATTCACTTATAATACGCATGGCACATAAGTCTTCTGATATATATATGGATCACAGGAATCGGAGAGCCGAGACACACACACACATATATATATATATGTGTGTGTACCCTTTAAAAAAATGTATAGAAAAATATAAATTTTAGGTTAATTATTCTTTTTTTAGTATTTTTGTTTTTATTTTTATTAAACAGTGCTCATTTACACAAGTAGAGTCAGGCGATCAATCTAAATTATAATTATTTTAAAAAAAAATATGAATCCATCGTATGATCCTCTTACATAATTTTCCATGGAGGAAAAACAGAAGTTAAAAACTTCAATTTAATTATAAAAATTAAATTGAATTGAAGTCCAAACCATTGTTTCATACTCAATACGATTTGGGAAAGAATAACTAATCTTGAAATTTTGAACTATATATATATATATACATATATGTCCCTCCCAAGTGAGCATGCATGATGAAAAAAATGTCAAAAACTTAATAAAAACAAAGTTTTATCGTCAAACAATATTTGGATTATTAAATTACAGATTTTAATCCTTTTTAGCATCTTCAAAATTAACGTTAATCGAATTTTTTCTTGCCTCAACTGTTTACGATAAATTAATAAAAAGTAATTTTAGTGTTTTTTGCGGTGAAAAAAACATTGAATTTCGTAATTGTCGCTAAAAAGAAGGTAATAATCGGCGGATTTTAATGAAACTCGGAGAATTCATTCACAATTAATTAATAATAATAATAATAATAATAATAATAATAATAATAATACAATTGAGAAAACAACGAGAATGTTCCGTGTTTTTTCACGTTTGCAGAATTTCTGCCAAAAATCGGCCACTAGATAAACACAGCTACAATATTCAATAAATTAAGAAAAATTAGCTTGAACATTTTTTCTTAAGTTATTTAATACATACACAAACACATACATACATAAAAAAACACACACACACACACACACACACACACACACACATATATATATATATATATATATATATATATATATATATATATATATAAAAGAAATATGTTGTAGTGGTTCCAACGAGAAAAAAGTATGTATATTAAAAGAAGAGGGTGCTGCAAACGTTTTTGGTTGTAATGTGGATTTATTGAGAAAAAATATTATACTTTGTTTTACATAATTTCACGACACGTGTTTCTGGTCTGGTCTCGCAACCGTCTTCAGGTGAAAGTGGAGATTTTTACATATTATTAAAAATAAATTAATTTTCTTCATGTTCAATGTGGAATATTCTCGATATGAGACATTCTGTTTTGTGTTGGCAATCCGAATTTTCTTTCTAGAATTAAAAATGAAGAGTTTCGTGAAGGGTCATAAAACAATTAAGGTTTGTCCAGTGAGTAGTTATCGGAAAATTTAATCTTTTAATGTTTTAGTGACCTCTATGTGCTCTGGATCTGTTTCTATTTTGGCGTGTTCTGTCAGCATGCGTGTATATATATATGCGTATATTTCCTTACTACGAGGAATTATATAAACTTATTTATATATATATACGCATACACACACATACGCATATACACACTATCCCACCACATATAGTATATATATATATATATATATATATATATATATATATATATATATATATATATATATATATATATAATATATGTTGACACGGCGTGGTGTAATGGTTAGCAAGCTTGTCTCGCTAGAACATATTACGACTGAGTAGTGAGTTCAATCCTCACAGGGTGCTCCATACTTCCGGCCTTGTGCCACATCTAAGCAGCGCTTAGAAAATCGCTATATGTTGACAGGTTGATTAATACATAGATAGATGAATGACTAGATAGATCGATAGATATGAAAAACAGATAAGTAGATTGATGAATACATACATAGATTCATGAATAGATTGATGACTAGATGGATAGATATCAATCTATCTATCTATCTTGATCTGACTTGATAGACAGACAGACAGATAGATAGATAGATAGATAGATAGATATGAACAGGATGAGATAGATAGATAGATAGATAGATAGATAGATAGATAGATAGATACCGTATATACTCACGTATCCTACGAATTTTAAGATCTAATTTTGAAGCTAATTTTAAGAAGATCGCATCGTACACGAGATATAAAATAAGAATATATACTGCTGGCCCTGGTCATGCCGTTAACCAATCTATATATGCATTTACTGTAATGAAATTAGCTTCAAAATTAGGTAATAATATAGATAATAAACAGACTGTGATAGATAGATAGATAGATAGATAGATAGATAAGAAAGATAGATATATAGATAGATAGTTATGAAAAGACGGCTATGAAACACACACACACACACATATATATATATATATATATATATATATATATATATATATATATGATAGATTGATGAATAGACAGACTGATGAATAGATAGATAGATAGATATGAAAAGACAGATAGATAGATAGATAGATAGATAGATAGATAGATAGATAGATAGATAGATGACTAGATAGTGAGTTAGATAGATATGAAAAGACAGATATGTAAAGATAGATATATAGATGAATAGATATAAAGTTTTGATGATAGATGATAGATAGATAGATATGATGAGACAGATATATAGATAGATAGTTATGAAAAAGACAGACATATAGTTAGATAGCTATGAAAAAATATATATATATATATATATATATATATATATATATATATATATATATATATGATAGATTGATGAATAGACAGACTGATGAATAGATAGATAGATTGATTGATTGATAGATAAATAGATATGAAAAGACAGATTATAGATAGATAGATATGAAAAGACAGACAGATAGATAGATAGATGATAGATGACTAGATAGTGAGCTAGATAGATATATAGATAGATATGAAAAGACAGATATGTAAAGATAGATATATAGATGAATAGATATAAAGTTTGATGACCTGATAGATAGATAGATAGATAGATAGATATGAAAAGACAGAGGCAGATATATGGATAGATAGCTATGAAAAGACAGCTGTATATATATATATATATATATATATATATATATATATATATATATATATATATATGTATAGAGTGATGTATGGACAAACTGATAGATAGATAGATAGATAGATAGATAGATAGATAGATAGATATGAAAAAACATAGATATATAAATAGATATGAAAAGACATATATAAATAGATAGATTTATGAATAAATAGATAGTTTGATGACTAGATAGATAGATATGAAAACTACTAGGGCGTTCTGTGGTTGACACTTATT
>CAHIKZ030001055.1:170000-200000 GCA_903632075.3 Acanthosepion pharaonis
TATATATAAAGAAAGAACAGTAATATATATAATCCGGTGTTCTTATAGATATTTTTATTTTTACAAAATAGCGCTCAATGTAAATTTACAGAGCATTAATATTATAAATTGATTTATTTAAAATATGGTTTTTTTTGCTAAACAGTTCTAACCATTTTTGAAACATGGCTACAACTATATAGCGAAAAAAAACATATTTTAAATAAATCAATTTTATAATATATATATATATATATATATATATATATATATATATATATATCCGATGCGATGAGAACGAAAGTAATATATAAATGCCAACGTTCACAGCATTAATCCCAAAGAGGGCTCGATACCGATAGTAGAGTGATATTTATTTATTTATTATACTTTTATCATATAGACAAAACCATTTTACTCACGACAAAGATGCAAATTCGTTTTAGTGCATTTCAACTGCACTTCGACGGGTGAGTATCGAAAATGGTTATGAACAATCCTGCTTGTAGCCGTGTGTGAAACGTCACTTTTTTTTTCCATTTGTTTGCGAAGAAAAAAATTATATAGGTGACGGAATGAAACACTAGTGCTTGTTGAAAGCAGTTTGGTGAAGAATGGATTGGGTGTTTAATGTTGACTGGTTGTAGGAATTTTCCTGCTGATAAACACCGGTCAAAATTCCAGGCACATCATCTCACAAACATCCAAAGAGTGAGAGGTAGGGAAGGAAAGATGGAGATAGGGGATAGTATTATGTTTGAGTAGGTAAAAATTGTAGCGATAGTTCTAGTAGTAATTGGGAATGTTATTTTTGGTTTACTATAAAAATTTCTAGAGCTGAATTGCATGGATTTATGTTGGGGTTATCACTACTAATTCTGTAATCAATGAACGTGTTTTGTGAATTAAAATTTAGAAGTGGTGATTTCCTCTAAAAAAATAAGGGATGTTAATATAACCTTTTATAATCAAATTTTGAAATATTCCTGGACCGTATAGCCTGTAGAATAAGTATGGGCGTAAAAACGATTTATCTAAAAATATTACCAGTAATATATATGAACGAAAAAAAAATTACAAATTAGAGGTACACAAGAGTGTAGGGAATATATCGAAGGAGGTGATTTATAATTTTAAAACGCTTATAGTTATGGAATTAAGAATTTAACAAGATTGTAGTGTTATATTCTTAGTATGTCTACAGAGAAGGGTGGTTTCATATCTTTGATTTAATAATTGGGTGTTATTCAAGAGTTCAATGATACATATTTTCTCTTGTAAACATAAGAAGCAAGGTTCGCTCAGAGGTTGCAGGTTGTGTCTGAGGATTTTCCATTTAACCTTAGGTGTTTTTCCTTCTTCCTTGAGTTTTCAAAAATATTTCGAAAGTGATGTCATATTTTGTTTGGCCGTATTTGTAAAGGAGTTCATGTCACTGTAAAACCTATCCTTAAAAAGTCTGCTATTTGACCCCACATACAGCCTAATATCTCTGGGGTTCTCATTTGTTGAGATATAGCATTTATACACTATGGATTTGGTTAAGAACCTGTTTAATAATGGACATTGATCGGTGATTCTACAATTACATAGCCTTTTTTCCTGGTGTGTATTAGAACTTGTATTTAGGTTGCGTTTATTATCTCTATGAAGTTTCAATATTCTATTGTCATGCGATTTAATAATTTTATCTAGACTTCTAGAACAGCTATATCTAATTTTTAAGGTATTGCGGTTGAAGATTTGACTTAATTTACTCTCCGTAGGGAAGTGCTTGTTAATTAGATTTAAGAATTTGTGTCCAAATTTGGTACGGATTAATTTTTTGAAGGAAGGTGTATACCAAATTCTTCTTCTTCCACTATTGCTATTTTTAGAATAACTACAATTTCTCTAAATTTGATTCCTGAAGATCTGTAACCACTGTCGGTAAGGATTTTGTGAAGATTATTTTATGTTTATCGAATATTTCCTTGCTAGATGAGTGCTTGTTTCTACGGCGTTCAACGGATGATGGAATATGTTTAATCTGACAGGTTAGTTGATTCTGTTCTGAAATTATATATATATATATATATATATATATATATATATATAGTTAGTTTAATATGTATATATACTTAGTTGTATTGATGTGAATTTGTGACCCTGGGTTTCACGCCCTTGTGATCATCACTTTGCCTGACAATCGCAAGGTGCGTGAAACCCAGGTCACAAATAAACAACTAAGTATGTTAGCTCTATCACTGATATGGAGCACTTTCCAATAATTACCACGCATATATAATATATAAATAATTTATGTAGTAATTACACACACACACACACACACACACATATATATATATATATATATATATATATATATATATATATAAAAGTGAACATTGAAGTCATGCTAGGCACAATCGTCAGGCCGCCTTATGATTGCATTCAGCATGAAACAGCCTGTCGCCTCTGAGTGTTGATTTCAATGTTCACTTTTATATTTAGATTTACATACGCTCTATCTCAGATATTGAGCACTTTATCACATAAATATAGCACACCTTAAAATTATATTTATATATATATATATATATATATATATATATATATATATATATATATATATAACCAAATGTAATGAGAACGAAAAGAATATAAATTCAAACGTTCATAACATTAATTTAAAAGAGGGTTCAATACAAAAAGTAAAGCAATAGTTATTTATTAAAAGTTATTACATTCGAACAAACAAGTAATCACTACAAAGATGCAGATTTCATTTGATGTCTAATATATGCATCTCCTGGAGATGCATATATTAGACATCGAAACGAATATGCTGTTGGAGTGGAGAAATTTTGAGGGGGGTATTGTCTATATAAACGAGAGTCCACCAGGTAGAAAAAAACATGATCACTGTAGTTATCGAAGAATCTGGAAAAAGATTTTTACTCTGCAGTGGACTACAATTAATTGATAAACTACTTTTGTCTTTGTTTCTTCCTGTTTCTTAATACTTTGCTTAGCTTTTGCAGGGCATGAGGATAATGTCCATGATTCGATGCCATATAGGAAGATTGATATTACATAGAAGTCTATCACTCCTTTCTTTGTTTCTAACGAAATCTTCCTGTTTCTTAATACTTTGTTTAGCTTTTGGAAGACATGAGGAGATTGTCCAGCATTCACTGCCATATAGGAGGATTGATATTAAATAGAAGTTCATCACTCTTTTCTTTCTTTCTAACGAAATCTTCCTGTTTCTTAATACTTTGTTTAGCTTTTGGAAGACATGAGGAGATTGTCCATCATTCACTGTCATATAGGAGGATTGATATTACATAGAAGTTCATCACTCCTTTCTTTGTTTCTAACGAAATCTTCCTGTTTCTTAATACTTTGTTTAGCTTTTGGAAGACATGAGGAGATTGTCCAGCATTCACTGCCATATAGGAGGATTGATATTAAATAGAAGTTCATCACTCTTTTCTTTCTTTCTAACGAAATCTTCCTGTTTCTTAATACTTTGTTTAGCTTTTGGAAGACATGAGGAGATTGTCCATCATTCACTGTCATATAGGAGGATTGATATTACATAGAAGTTCATCACTCTTTTCTTTCTTTCTAACGAAATCTTCCTGTTTCTTAATACTTTGTTTAGCTTTTTGGAAGACATGAGGAGATTGTCCAGCATTCTGCCATATAGGAGGATTGATATTATAGGTTCAGGATTGAGCTTTTGGAAGACATGAGGAGATTGTCCAGCATTCACTGCCATATAGGAGGATTTATAGAGGTTCATCACTCTTTTTCTTTCTTTCTAACGAAATCTTCCTGTTTCTTAATACTTTGTTTAGCTTTTGGAAGACATGAGGAGATTGTCCAGCATTCACTGCCATATAGGAGGATTGATATTACATAGAAGTTCATCACTCTTTTCTTTCTTTCTAACGAAATCTTCCTGTTTCTTAATAATTTGTTTAGCTTTTGGAAGACATGAGGAGATTGTCCAGCATTCACTGCCATATAGGAGGATTGATATTACATAGAAGTTCATCACTCTTTTCTTTGTTTCTAACGAAATCTTCCTGTTTCTTAATACTTTGTTTAGCTTTTTGGAAGACATGAGGAGATTGTCCAGCATTCACTGCCACATAGGAGGATTGATATTACATAGAAGTTCATCACTCTTTTTCTTTCTTTCTAACGAAATCTTCCTGTTTCGTAATACTTTGTTTAGCTTTTTGGAAGACATGAGGAGATTGTCCAGCATTCACTGCCATATATGAGGATTGATATTACATAGAAGTTCATCCTCTTTTCTTTCTTTTAACGAAATCTTCCTGTTTCTTAATAATTTGTTTAGCTTTTGGAAGACATGAGGAGATTGTCCAGCATTCACTGCCATATAGGAGGATTGATATTACATAGAAGTTCATCACTCTTTTCTTTGTTTCTAACGAAATCTTCCTGTTTCTTAATACTTTTGTTTAGCTTTTGGAAGACATGAGGAGATTGTCCAGCATTCACTGCCATATAGGAGGATTGATATTACATAGAAGTTCATCACTCTTTTCTTTCTTTCTAACGAAATCTTCCTGTTTCGTAATACTTTGTTTAGCCTTTGGAAGACATGAGGAGATTGCCCAGCATTCACTGCCATATATGAGGATTGATATTACATAGAAGTTCATCACTCTTTTCTTTCTTTCTGAAATCTTCCTGTTTCTTAATACTTTGTTTAGCTTTTGGAAGACATGAGGAGATTGTCCAGCATTCACTGCCATATAGGAGGATTGATATTACATAGAAGTTCATCACTCTTTTTCTTTCTTTCTAACGAAATCTTCCTGTTTCTTAATAATTTGTTTAGCTTTTGGAAGACATGAGGAGATTGTCCAGCATTCACTGCCATATAGGAGGATTGATATTACATAGAAGTTCATCACTCTTTTCTTTCTTTCTAACGAAATCTTCCTGTTTCTTAATACTTTGTTTAGCTTTTGAAAGACATGAGGAGATTGTCCAGCATTCACTGCCATATATGAGGATTGATATTGCATAGAAGTTCATCACTCTTTTCTTTGTTTCTAACGAAATCTTCCTGTTTCTTAATACTTTGTTTAGCTTTTGAAAGACATGAGGATATTGTCCAGCATTCACTGCCATATAGGAGGATTGATATTACATAGAAGTTCATCACTCTTTTCTTTCTTTCTAACGAAATCTTCCTGTTTCTTAATAATTTATTTAGCTTTTGGACGACATGAGGTGATTGTCCAGCATTCACTGCCATATAGGAGGATTGATATTACATAGAAGTTCATCACTCTTTTCTTTGTTTCTAACGAAATCTTCCTGTTTCTTAATACTTTGTTTAGCTTTTGGAAGACATGAGGAGATTGTCCAGCATTCACTGCCACATAGGAGGATTGATATTACATAGAAGTTCATCACTCATTTCTTTCTTTCTAACGAAATCTTCCTGTTTCGTAATACTTTGTTTAGCCTTTGGAAGACATGAGGAGATTGTCCAGCATTCACTGCCATATATGAGGATTGATATTACATAGAAGTTCATCACTCTTTTCTTTCTTTCTAACGAAATCTTCCTGTTTCTTAATACTTTGTTTAGCTTTTGGAAGACATGAGGAGATTGTCCAGCATTCACTGCCATATAGGAGGATTGATATTACATAGAAGTTCATCACTCTTTTCTTTCTTTCTAACGAAATCTTCCTGTTTCTTAATAATTTGTTTAGCTTTTGGAAGACATGAGGAGATTGTCCAGCATTCACTGCCATATAGGAGGATTGATATTACATAGAAGTTCATCACTCTTGTCTTTTTTTCTAACGAAATATTCCTGTTTCTTAATACTTTGTTTAGCTTTTGAAAGACATGAGGAGATTGTCCAGCATTCACTGCCATATAGGAGGATTGATATTACATAGAAGTTCATCACTCTTTTCTTTCTTTCTAACGAAATCTTCCTGTTTCTTAATACTTTGTTTAGCTTTTGAAAGACATGAGGATATTGTCCAGCATTCACTGCCATATAGGAGGATTGATATTACATAGAAGTTCATCACTCTTTTCTTTCTTTCTAACGAAATCTTCCTGTTTCTTAATAATTTATTTAGCTTTTGGACGACATGAGGTGATTGTCCAGCATTCACTGCCATATAGGAGGATTGATATTACATAGAAGTTCATCACTCTTTTCTTTGTTTCTAACGAAATCTTCCTGTTTCTTAATACTTTGTTTAGCTTTTGAAAGACATGAGGAGATTGTCCAGCATTCACTGCCATATAGGAGGATTGATATTACATAGAAGATCTTCACTCTTTTCTTTCTAACGAAGGCGAACTTCGCGAAATTTGAGCAAAAGTAAATTTTAAAAATATGGTCCAAGCTATGAAAAAATGCACAGAAATAAATTGGGAAACTTCTGAAAAATAAATTTGTAATTTTAATGGGAAATAAATTGACTTCATTTTGATACCAATTTCATTATTGGATCTTGTCTAAAACTTGTTTTATAGGATTGGAGACCTTACTTATATATCGATTCTTGTAACTCTGAAGAAAAATAAACTGACCTCATTTTGATACCAATTTTATTATTCGATTTGGTCTAAAACTAAATTAATTAGTTATATTACTTAGGTACACGCGTTGAAACAAGAGTTCTCGTCCTATAGTATGGCTAAACAACAGCATCTGCTCCTAGATATGTGACTGCTTGGGAATATCAGTTGCTCGAATCTTAGATGTGCGGGTGGTGGGATAGATAACGGATCGGATTGTGTATTCAGAGAGCCAAGTTCGAATTCCAGTCGACATCGTATCATTCACTTACTCAAAAATACCCTTGCGAAACGTACGAATCCATCTCTTCTCCCCCAAGCTTTGGGTTATAGACTAGAGCCTTGGTTGTCAACCAGTCTTCTGCAGAATGTAACGGCAGCCTACAACGGGATTTCTTCTGCTAACTCAATCATGAATGAAAATGATCAAGATGTGATCACCCATGCCACCAAACGGTGGATAGGGCTTTCGAGGAACGTGGAACCACCTATTTAATTGCTGTTGTCCCCAGGGCCTTCCTGACCCGAGGTCATAACACCTCTTAGGGTCCCAGCTATGAGCACATAATAAACATCCCAAACAAAACACTATAAAAGCAAAAAAAAAAAAAAAAGAATTAAAAAGATACCAGCAACATATATAAAAATGAGCAGAAATACATTTTATTTGTAGTTGAAGGCATACAATTTCATTTAAAATATATTTAGTTGAAGCCATAAAATGGGTTTAATTTTTTTTTAGATTTCGGCGTTAATTAACCCATAGAGGTGTTGATATGCCGCTAAACAAAATAAAGCAATGCTGATTGGGCTATACAGGCATGTATTTTAGATTCATTTTATTCTCGGGAATATAACTGTATGAAAAGTACCGAAAGCACAAAGTGAGGGATCAGTTTATATATCCATTGTTATGTAGAATTGATCCCCTAATTTATATCAACATTATAATTTCTTGTTTGTTAATCAAATACTGATTAGGTATGAATTCACCTCTTCTCCTGCAGATATGGCTTAATTAGCAAATTTTTTTCACTAAAATTATTATTATCTAAAAAAAAATTGAGTTCAAAATATTTAGATTTCGGCATTAAATTACTCATAGAGGTTTTGATGTGCCGCTAAAAAAAGTCAACCAAAGAAAGACAAGTAATTAACAATAAATATACTCAAGATATTACGGCCAGAAAAAACCTCTATCCTCATTATGTACCCTAGAGGACACATGGCACAGTGGATAAAGGCGTTGGTTAGATCCAGTAACAGGACCCAAAGAGTGTGAGTTCGATACCTGGTTAATGCAGTGGAGAACTTGGAGAGGGAAATTAATAGGAGATAACTGACAACTGGCATTCATTAAACATGGCACGTGGAACTAGAACAGTCAACCCCAGTGAGCGGAATAAAGGGTTCAGTTCGACATTCCGAAAAAGCTGAAGAAGGCCGGAGCGTACAACGGCCGAAACGTTGTAATAAATATGGCGACAAAGATAAGGACAATTGTCCGAATAATGTAAACAGTTACTACGTTTCCTGTGACATATTTAAAGTTTAACGTCAATAATACTTAATTATTATTATTAGTAGTAGTAGTATTAGTAGTAGTAGTAGTAGTAGTAGTATCATTTATCTTGTGTGAACACAATTTAGGATTACGGCCATATTACGTTGAAACATCGTCACCCTACGATCGAAGTGAAGCAACGTCGAGCATGGCTAGTCCCTCGATGCTTGACCGCTTGAGAATACAAGATGCTGAAATTTTGGATGTGTGGGTGGTGTAATCGATATCTCGGAATTGTGATTCGGAGAGACGAGTTCTAATTCCTGTTGGGTTCGTTATATTCAGTTACGCGCATATACCTCTCGAAATTCTATGAATCCTCTTCTTCTCCTCCAGTTATAGGTCAGTTAGTGTTGTGGTAGGATCCACCTAATTTGCATAGTCGAGTACCGACCATATAAATATGGTTGGTACTGGCAAGAGAGGGAGGAATCAAGAGATTCAACCAGAGACTCTGCCCGACTGCGACTCAGTCAACACATTCTCCAGGAACGGTCTTACCAGGAATATACAAAAGACTATATGTAAATATTGTGTACACTTTCTTGTTTTAATATATTTTGTTCTAAGTACATTTTGTGTTGCATTATTATTCCATGCATTAGTCAAGTTTCAACAGTTAGTAAGACTTGTATCAAAGAATAAAAAATTACAATCTAAAAATATTTGCTGGCTTTAAATAATCTGCAATAGGTTGATAAACCGTAAATAACGAATAAATCAATCAATAATGGCCGTAATTTATAATTATGTAATCAAGTACAGTGAGGCAATCTTAACAACATAAGATATGCAGATGATACAGTGTTAATAGCAGACACAGAAAGGAAATTACAGGAATTCCTGCAGAAAAGGTGGTGGAAGGAAACGTTTTATTAATTACCCATGTTTTAATTTAATTCCTGCAAGAATCCTACAACTGTTTTCTCATTTAGCAATAACATGCAAAGCAGCCGTCGTCTCTCAGGACACAAGCTCATCGTAAAACTCAAATGGACTTGTATATACGATTCATAACTAAAGATACAGGTAAAATAATCGGCTCCCTGTACTGCTCAAGTAAGTACGTGATTGCTCATGCTATCGTCTACCTTTACAAGAGTCAGATCAGGCCGAAAAATGGAGTGATATTGCTATATTTTGGCGGGAGCTGCCCAGTCCTCACTTTTCAGTATTTGATAGAATTCAAAAGTGTCTCCGAGTCGTTGGGGAAGAATTATTTTCCACACTCCAACCTCTCTCATTCTCTCACAGGCGGGATGTGGGAAGTCTCTCATTGCTCTATCGCTACTTCCATGGAAAGTGCTCAAACGAACTACATTTCTTGGTTTCGCCAGGTCTAACAGTCACGGCCAGGAGCCGCCATGCGATTTACATAGTAACAAACCACACACAGTTTCTCTGTATTTCATCGATGAGAAGTAAATGCTGCCGATGATGCGACAATATACGGGTGCACCTCTAAAATTCTTGATGAGCAGAAACTGGCGACGGATCTCTCTTCCGATCTTGAACAAACTATCCAATGGGATAAAAAGCTGGTTGTTTACAATAAATGCACCAAACTGGTTACATTACATAACCGCCAAATCGACCCGAACTATAGCCAGTCACGATGAACGGATGTCCCTTCGATGATGCTCCATAGTTTGAGAGAACATTGGGTTTCCAACTCAATCCCGACATCAAGTCCATCGCCAAAGATGCCTGTAAAATGATCGGCTCCCTGTACCGCTTCAGTAATTACCTGACTCCTCATGTTATCCTCTACCGTTATAAGTGCCAGATCAGGTTAAAAATGGAGTACTGATGATATATTTGGACAGGAGCTGCCCAGACCACACCTTCTAGTCTTGATAGAGTTCAAAAGCCTATCTATCTATCTATCTATCTATCTATCTATCTATCTGTTGAAACTTGACTAATGCATGGAATAATAATACAACACAAAATGTACTTAGAACAAAATGTATTGAAACAAAAAGGTGTACACAATATTTACATATAGTCTTTTGTACATTCTTGGGAAGACCGTTCCTGGAGAATGTGTTGACTTAGTCGCAGTCGGGCAGAGTCTCTGGATTGAATCCCTTGATTCCTCCCCCCGTCTTCCCGGTACCAACCATATTTATATGGGCGGTACTCCACTATGCAAATTAGGTGGATCCTACCACAACACTATCTATTGATGCATGTTTCATTAAATAATATAGACAAGTTTTGTTCATTTATTTTAAGTAAGTTCCTTTCGAAACAGATTATTATTGTGATACCAGGATAAAATAATCTTTAAAAAAGGGATTATATTTTCTTCATAATAAAAAGGATACAAAACTTTATTAAAACTTTACGTACCTTTCGGCCGATACATCTTCAGAAAAATAATAATGTCGGTAAGTAAATCTAAATGGTTGAAAAGAAAAATTATTTCCAACAACTAGATTTAAAATATACCAAAACTAGGGGACGGAACAAAACAAAAATACCATTTTCCTAGTTAGGCATTGAACTGGCCACCATCTCCCCGAACAAAACCAAATTGTGCTTTAATTCTCTCTGCCGACACAGTGCAGGACGTTGTATATTAATAACAGCAGATTCCAAGATGTCCAAGTGGAATCTGGTCCGTGCCCTGTATAAGACATAGAAGAACTCAGGAAAACAGTCCGTCCTGCAATCAACAGAATTTAATAAATGCCTGACGATAGCGAAGTCATGAGCCTGTGAACACCCGGATGCTATAGGCTTATGTCTACGTACTTAGCCTGGAACATGCTGGGCGATCCTAACCTCTAACTGTTGAATAGTTTTGCCCACATAGTCGATCTCACATATAATTCGGCTGATTGAGTCGCCATTTCAATGCTTAACAAGGAAAATGGTGCTTGTCAGAGAGAATTATTTCTCACACTCCAACCTCTTCTTTCGTTTTCATAGGCGGGGTGTGGAAAGCCTCTCACTATTCTATCGCTACATCCATGGAAAGTGCTCGGACGAACTACATTCCTTTGGTTCACCAGTTCTAACCTACGGGGCTAAGACCCGCCATGACACTCACATTGGAGCAAAACACCCACATTCCATCCGTAAGAAGTAAGAACAGACATTGTGGACTAATGCTACATAATCACTGTAAAAAATAACAGAAACAACATTACTTGAGGACTACCAACAGCAGCAATAATTAAAATGGATAGCGCACAACTCAAAGAGAAAATAATGACATAATCAAGATGTTGACATTCCACACTACTTCAAATAAAAGGTTAGGAAGGAAACTCCCATCAATACTGGAAAAGAGTGATGACATAATCGATACTGGGCTTGAGAAGAGAAAATAATGACATAATCAAGATGTTGACATTCCACACTACTTCAAATAAAAGGTTAGGAAGGAAACTCCCATCAATACTGGAAAGAGTGATGACCGATACTGGGCTTGAGAAGAGAAAATAATGACATAATCAAGATGTTGACATTCCACACTACTTTAGGAAGGAAAATCAATAACCGATACTGGGTTGAGAAGAGAAAATAATGACATAATCAAGATGTTGACATTCCCCATCAATAAAACTGGAAGGAGAAATCCCATCAATACTGGAAAGAGTGATGACCGATACTGGGCTTGAGAAGAGAAAATAATGACATAATCAAGATGTTGACATTCCACACTACTTCAAATAAAAGGTTAGGAAGGAAACTCCCATCAATACTGGAAAGAGTGATGACCGATACTGGGCTTGAGAAGAGAAAATAATGACATAATCAAGATGTTGACATTCCACACTACTTCAAATAAAAGGTTAGGAAGGAAACTCCCATCAATACTGGAAAGAGTGATGACCGATACTGGGCTTGAGAAGAGAAAATAATGACATAATCAAGATGTTGACATTCCACACTACTTCAAAATAAAAGGTTAGGAAGGAAACTCCCATCAATACTGGAAAGAGTGATGACCGATACTGGGCTTGAGAAGAGAAAATAATGACATAATCAAGATGTTGACATTCCACACTACTTCAAATAAAAGGTTAGGAAGGAAACTCCCATCAATACTGGAAAGAGTGATGACCGATACTGGGCTTGAGAAGAGAAAATAATGACATAATCAAGATGTTGACATTCCACACTACTTCAAATAAAAGGTTAGGAAGGAAACTCCCATCAATACTGGAAAGAGTGATGACCGATACTGGGCTTGAGAAGAGAAAATAATGACATAATCAAGATGTTGACATTCCACACTACTTCAAATAAAAGGTTAGGAAGGAAACTCCCATCAATACTGGAAAAGAGTGATAACAGCTACTGGGCTTGAGAAGAAGAAAATAATGACATAATCAAGATGTTGACGATATTGAAACACTGACATAATCAAGATGTTGACACACTACTTCAAATAAAAAGGTTAGGAAGGAAACTCCCATCAATACTGGAAAGAGTGATGACCGATACTGGGCTTGAGAAGAGAAAATAATGACATAATCAAAGATGTTGACATTCCACACTACTTCAAATAAAAGGTTAGGAAGTAAACTCCCATCAATACTGGAAAGAGTGATGACCGATACTGGGCTTGAGTAGAGAAAATAATGACATAATCAAGATGTTGACATTCCACACTACTTTAAATAAAAGGTTAGGAAGGAAACTCCCATCAATACTGGAAAAGATGACCGATAGCTTGAGATGACCGATACTGGGCTTGAAGAAAAAAATAACATAATCAAGATGTTGACATTCCACACTACTTCAAATAAAAGGTTAGGAAGGAAACTCCCATCAATACTGGAAAGAGTGATAACAGCTACTGGGCTTGAGAAGAGAAAATAATGACATAATCAAGATGTTGACATTCCACACTACTTCAAATAAAAGGTTAGGAAGGAAACTCCCATCAATACTGGAAAAGAGTGATGACCGATACTGGGCTTGAGAAGAGAAAATAATGACATAATCAAGATGTTGACATTCCACACTACTTCAAATAAAAGGTTAGGAAGGAAACCCCATCAATACTGGAAAGAGTGATGACCGATACTGGGCTTGAGAAGAGAAAATAATGACATAATCAAGATGTTGACATTCCACACTACTTCAAATAAAAGGTTAGGAAGGAAACTCCCATCAATACTGGAAAGAGTGATGACCGATACTGGGCTTGAGAAGAGAAAATAATGACATAATCAAGATGTTGACATTCCACACTACTTCAAATAAAAGGTTAGGAAGGAAACTCCCATCAATACTGGAAAGAGTGATGACCGATACTGGGCTTGAGAAGAGAAAATAATGACATAATAAAGCATGTTGACATTCCACACTACTTCAAATAAAAGGTTAGGAAGGAAACTCCCATCAATACTGGAAAGAGTGATGACCGATACTGGGCTTGAGAAGAGAAAATAATGACATAATCAAGATGTTGACATTCCACACTACTTCAAATAAAAAGGTTAGGAAGGAAACTCCCATCAATACTGGAAAGAGTGATAACCGATACTGGGCTTGAGAAGAGAAAATAATGACATAATCAAGATGTTGACATTCCACACTACTTCAAATAAAAAGGTTAGGAAGGAAACTCCCATCAATACTGGAAAGAGTGATAACCGATACTGGGCTTGAGAAGAGAAAATAATGACATAATCAAGATGTTGACATTCCACACTACTTCAAATAAAAAGGTTAGGAAGGAAACTCCCATCAATACTGGAAAGAGTGATGACCGATACTGGGCTTGAGAAGAGAAAATAATGACATAATCAAGATGTTGACATTCCACACTACTTCAAATAAAAGGTTAGGAAGGAAACTCCCATCAATACTGGAAAGAGTGATGACCGATACTGGGCTTGAGAAGAGAAAATAATGACATAATCAAGATGTTGACATTCCACACAACTTCAAATAAAAGGTTAGGAAGGAAACCCCATCAATACTGAAAAGAGTGATAACCGATACTGGGCTTGAGAAGAGAAAATAATGACATAATCAAGATGTTGACATTCCACACAACTTCAAATAAAAGGTTAGGAAGGAAACTCCCATCAATACTGGAAAGAGTGATAACCGATACTGGGCTTGAGAAGAGAAAATAATGACATAATCAAGATGTTGACATTCCCACTACTTCAAATAAAAAGGTTAGGAAGGAAACTCCCATCAATACTGGAAAGAGTGATGACCGATACTGGGCTTGAGAAGAGAAAATAATGACATAATCAAGATGTTGACATTCCACACTACTTCAAATAAAAGGTTAGGAAAATAAACTCCCATCAATACTGGAAAAAGTGATAACAGCTAATGGGCTTGAGAAGAGAAAATAATGACATAATCAAGATGTTGACATTCCACACTACTTCAAATAAAAAGGTTAGGAAGGAAACTCCCATCAATACTGGAAAGAGTGATAACCGATAATGGGCTTGAAAAGAGAAAATAATGACATAATCAAGATGTTGACATTCCACACTACTTCAAATAAAAGGTTAGGAAGGAAACTCCCATCAATACTGGAAAGAGTGATAACAGCTACTGGGCTTGAGAAGAGAAAATAATGACATAATCAAGATGTTGACATTCCACACTACTTCAAATAAAAGGTTAGGAAGGAAACTCCCATCAATACTGGAAAGAGTGATGACCGATACTGGGCTTGAGAAGAGAAAATAATGACATAATCAAGATGTTGACATTCCACACTACTTCAAATAAAAGGTTAGGAAGGAAACTCCCATCAATACTGGAAAGAGTGATGACCGATACTGGGCTTGAGAAGAGAAAATAATGACATAATCAAGATGTTGACATTCCACACTACTTCAAATAAAAGGTTAGGAAGGAAACTCCCATCAATACTGGAAAGAGTGATGACCGATACTGGGCTTGAGAAGAGAAAATAATGACATAATCAAGATGTTGACATTCCACACTACTTCAAAAAAAAAGGTTAGGAAGGAAACTCCCATCAATACTGGAAAGAGTGATGACCGATACTGGGCTTGAGAAGAGAAAATAATGACATAATCAAGATGTTGACATTCCACACTACTTCAAATAAAAAGGTTAGGGAAGGAAACTCCCATCAATACTGGAAAGAGTGATGACCGATACTGGGCTTGAGAAGAGAAAATAATGACATAATCAAGATGTTGACATTCCACACTACTTCAAATAAAAAGGTTAGGAAGGAAACTCCCATCAATACTGGAAAGAGTGATGACCGATACTGGGCTTGAGAAGAGAAAATAATGACATAATCAAGATGTTGACATTCCACACTACTTCAAATAAAAGGTTAGGAAGGAAACTCCCATCAATACTGGAAAGAGTGATGACCGATACTGGGCTTGAGAAGAGAAAATAATGACATAATCAAGATGTTGACATTCACTTCAAAAAAAAGGTTAGGAAGGAAACTTCAAATAAAAAGGTTAGAGAAGGAAAAAACCCCATCAATACCACACTACTTCAAATAAAAAAAGAAAGTGATAACAGCGATACTGGGCTTGAGAAGAGAAAATAATGACATAATCAAGATGTTGACATTCCACACAACTTCAAATAAAAGGTTAGGAAGGAAACTCCCATCAATACTGGAAAGAGTGATAACAGATACTGGGCTTGAGAAGAGAAAATAATGACATAATCAAGATGTTGACATTCCACACTACTTCAAATAAAAGGTTAGGAAGAAAAACTCCATCAATACTGGAAAGAGTGATGACCGATACTGGGCTTGAGAAGAGAAAATAATGACATAATCAAGATGTTGACATTCCACACTACTTCAAATAAAAGGTTAGGAAGGAAACTCCCATCAATACTGGAAAGAGTGATGACCGATACTGGGCTTGAAAGAGAAAATAATGACATAATCAAGATGTTGACATTCCACACTACTTCAAATAAAAGGTTAGGAAGGAAACTCCCATCAATACTGGAAAGAGTGATGACCGATACTGGGCTTGAGAAGAGAAAATAATGACATAATCAAGATGTTGACATTCCACACTACTTCAAATAAAAGGTTAGGAAGGAAACTCCCATCAATACTGGAAAGAGTGATGACCGATACTGGGCTTGAGAAGAGAAAATAATGACATAATCAAGATGTTGACATTCCACACTACTTCAAATAAAAGGTTAGGAAGGAAACTCCCATCAATACTGGAAAGAGTGATAACCGATACTGGGCTTGAGAAGAGAAAATAATGACATAATCAAGATGTTGACATTCCACACTACTTCAAATAAAAAGGTTAGGAAGAAAAGGATGACCGAACTCCCATCAATACTTAAAAGGTTAGGAAGGAAACTCCCATCAATACTGGAAAGAGGCTTGAGAAGAGAAAATAATGACATAATCAAGATGTTGACATTCCACACTACTTCAAATAAAAAGGTTAGGAAGGAAACTCCCATCAATACTGGAAAGAGTGATGACCGATACTGGGCTTGAGAAGAGAAAATAATGACATAATCAAGATGTTGACATTTCCACACTACTTCAAATAAAAGGTTAGGAAGGAAACTCCCATCAATACTGGAAAGAGTGATGACCGATACTGGGCTTGAGAAGAGAAAATAATGACATAATCAAGATGTTGACATTCCACACTACTTCAAATAAAAGGTTAGGAAGGAAACTCCCATCAATACTGGAAAGAGTGATGACCGATACTGGGCTTGAGAAGAGAAAATAATGACATAATCAAGATGTTGACATTCCACACTACTTCAAATAAAAGGTTAGGAAGGAAACTCCCATCAATACTGGAAAGAGTGATAACAGCTACTGGGCTTGAGAAGAGAAAATAATGACATAATCAAGATGTTGACATTCCACACTACTTCAAATAAAAGGTTAGGAAGGAAAGTCCCATCAATACTGGAAAGAGTGATAACAGCTACTGGGCTTGAGAAGAGAAAATAATGACATAATCAAGATGTTGACATTCCACACTACTTTAAATAAAAGGTTAGGAAGGAAAGTCCAATCAATACTGGAAAGAGTGATGACCGATACTGGGCTTGAGAAGAGAAAATAATGACATAATCAAGATGTTGACATTCCACACTACTTTAAATAAAAGGTTAGGAAGGAAACTCCCATCAATACTGGAAAGAGTGATGACCGATACTGGGCTTGAGAAGAGAAAATAATGACATAATCAAGATGTTGACATTCCACACTACTTCAAATAAAAGGTTAGGAAGGAAACTCCCATCAATACTGGAAAGAGTGATAACAGCTACTGGGCTTGAGAAGAGAAAATAATGACATAATCAAGATGTTGACATTCCACACTACTTTAAATAAAAGGTTAGGAAGGAAACTCCCATCAATACTGGAAAGAGTGATGACCGATACTGGGCTTGAGAAGAGAAAATAATGACATAATCAAGATGTTGACATTCCACACTACTTCAAATAAAAGGTTAGGAAGGAAACTCCCATCAATACTGGAAAGAGTGATGACCGATACTGGGCTTGAGAAGAAAATAATGAAAATAATGACATAATCAAGATGTTGACATTCCACACTACTTCGAAATGGGCTTGAGAAGAAAAAAAAAGGTTAGGAAGTTGAAACTCCCATCAATACTGGAAAGAGTGATGACCGATACTGGGCTTGAGAAGAGAAAATAATGACATAATCAAGATGTTGACATTCCACACTACTTCAAATAAAAGGTTAGGAAGGAAACTCCCATCAATACTGGAAAGAGTGATGACCGATACTGGGCTTGAGAAGAGAAAATAATGACATAATCAAGATGTTGACATTCCACACTACTTCAAACAAAAGGTTAGGAAGGAAACTCCCATCAATACTGGAAAGAGTGATGACCGATACTGGGCTTGAGAAGAGAAAATAATGACATAATCAAGATGTTGACATTCCACACTACTTCAAATAAAAAGGTTAGGAAGGAAACTCCCATCAATACTGGAAAGAGTGATGACCGATACTGGGCTTGAGAAGAAAATAATGACATAATCAAGATGTTGACATTCCACACTACTTCAAATAAAAAGGTTAGGAAGGAAACTCCCATCAATACTGGAAAAAGAGTGATGACCGATACTGGGCTTGAGAAGAGAAAATAATGACATAATCAAGATGTTGACATTCCACACTACTTCAAATAAAAGGTTAGGAAGGAAACTCCCATCACCGATACTGAAGAGAAAATAATGACATAATCAAGATGACATTCCACACTACTCAACTAAAAAGGTTAGGAAGGAAACTCCCATCAATAGAAAATAATGACGATAATGGGCTTGAGAAGAAAATGTTGACATTCAAGATGTTGACATTCCACACTACTTCAAATAAAAGGTTAGGAAGGAAACTCCCATCAATACTGGAAAGAGTGATGACCGATACTGGGCTTGAGAAGAGAAAATAATGACATAATCAAGATGTTGACATTCCACACTACTTCAAATAAAAGGTTAGGAGGAAACTCCCATCAATACTGGAAAGAGTGATGACCGATACTGGGCTTGAGAAGAGAAAATAATGACATAATCAAGATGTTGACATTCCACACTACTTCAAATAAAAGGTTAGGAAGGAAACTCCCATCAATACTGGAAAGAGTGATGACCGATACTGGGCTTGAGAAGAGAAAATAATGACATAATCAAGATGTTGACATTCCACACTACTTCAAATAAAAGGTTAGGAAGGAAACTCCCATCAATACTGGAAAGAGTGATGACCGATACTGGGCTTGAGAAGAGAAAAATAATGACATAATCAAGATGTTGACATTCCACACTACTTCAAATAAAAGGTTAGGAAAATCAAACTCCATCAATACTGGAAAGAGAAAATAATGACATAATCAAGATACTGGGCTTGAGAAGAAAATAATGACATAATCAAGATGTTGACATTCCACTACTTCAAATAAAAGGTTAGGAAGGAAACTCCCATCAATACTGGAAAGAGTGATGACCGATACTGGGCTTGAGAAGAGAAAATAATGACATAATCAAGATGTTGACATTCCACACTACTTCAAATAAAAGGTTAGGAAGGAAACTCCCATCAATACTGGAAAGAGTGATGACCGATACTGGGCTTGAGAAAGAAAATAATGACATAATCAAGATGTTGACATTCCACACTACTCAAACTTCAAATAAAAGTGATGTTACTGGGCTTGGAAGAGAAAATAATGACATAATCAAGATGTTCCCATCAAATAAAAGGTTGGAAAAACCCATCAATATAGTGATGACCGATACTGGGCTTGAGAAGAGAAAATAATGACATAATCAAGATGTTGACATTCCACACTACTTCAAATAAAAGGTTAGGAAGGAAACTCCCATCAATACTGGAAAGAGTGATGACCGATACTGGGCTTGAGAAGAGAAAATAATGACATAATCAAGATGTTGACATTCCACACTACTTCAAATAAAAGGTTAGGAAGGAAACTCCCATCAATACTGGAAAGAGTGATGACCGATACTGGGCTTGAGAAAGAAAATAATGACATAATCAAGATGTTGACATTCCACACTACTTCAAATAAAAGGTTAGGAAGGAAACTCCCATCAATACTGGAAAGAGTGATGACCGATACTGGGCTTGAGAAGAGAAAATAATGACATAATCAAGATGTTGACATTCCACACTACTTTAAATAAAAAGGTTAGGAAGGAAACTCCCATCAATACTGGAAAGAGTGATGACCGATACTGGGCTTGAGAAGAGAAAATAATGACATAATCAAGATGTTGACATTCCACACTACTTTAAATAAAAGGTTAGGAAGGAAACTCCCATCAATACTGGAAAGAGTGATGACCGATACTGGGCTTGAGAAGAGAAAATAATGACATAATCAAGATGTTGACATTCCACACTACTTCAAATAAAAAGGTTAGGAAGGAAACTCCCATCAATACTGGAAAGAGTGATGACCGATACTGGGCTTGAGAAGAGAAAATAATGACATAATCAAGATGTTGACATTCCACACTACTTCAAATAAAAAGGTTAGGAAGGAAACTCCCATCAATACTGGAAAGAGTGATGACCGATACTGGGCTTGAGAAGAGAAAATAATGACATAATCAAGATGTTGACATTCCACACTACTTTAAATAAAAGGTTAGGAAGGAAACTCCCATCAATACTGGAAAGAGTGATAACCGATAATGGGCTTGAGAAGAAAATAATGACATAATCAAGATGTTGACATTCCACACTACTTCAAATAAAAAAGGTTAGGAAGGAAACCCCCATCAATACTGAAAAGAGTGATGACAGCTAATGGGCTTGAGAAGAGAAAATAATGACATAATCAAGATGTTGACATTCCACACTACTTCAAATAAAAGGTTAGGAAGGAAACTCCCATCAATACTGGAATGACCGTGATAACATGCTCAAATGGGGAAACTCCATCAATACTGGAAAGAGTGAAAATAATGACATAATCAAGATGTTGATATTCCACACTACTTTAAATAAAAGGTTAGGAAGGAAACGTCCCATCCATACTGGAAAGAGTGATAACAGCTACTAAACTTGAAAAACCTGTTTCCCTGAAAAATTGTTTTAAGAGAAAGATTTTATAAATTTCAACCGAAAGCAGTACTTGTTGCTCGGTCACTGAATGCCAAAAGGTTTCCTTATAAGGAAACGGCCGATATTACCATTACCATCTAAACAAACAAGCTATGATCGTAAAAGTCAAAGTGGATACTAGTTTCAGAGCAGAAAATATATTTACTTGAATAACTAATCAATTTCATTATATAAAAAAAAATAGCAAGGAAATAATCGATTATTTATCAAAAGATGAAAAAGAAGCTATTGGAATGCAATAACACAACAGTTACTTTCTTAATGAATGTAATAATTACCATTAATTTATCTCCATTAAAAGAAAAGCGCTAATTTGGAAAAAGATATGATACACAATGATACTTGGTATAAAACATAAATAGGAAAGGTTTTGTTTAGAAGAAAGTGTTATTATAATATTCTGTTTAAATGTACATGTGAAGGTCTCAAATCTAGTGAATAGCAAACGTCCAGCCAAGCTAAGATGTTGACCTTTTCTTGAGTCTATTTTACTGAGAGGGGGGGGACAGCATTGTCATTTTAAAGAATGACACACTTTTGTCTAGTTGAAGATTTGTAACTTCATTCGTTTCGGCATGTGCTATACTTTTATAGAAGAAAGAAAAAAAGAAAGAAAGAAAGAAAGAAAGAAAGAAAGAAAGAAAGAAAGAAAGAAAGTTGTTTCTTTTATTTAGAAAGAAAGAGAGGATAAAGGTGTGCACAAGAATGAAACAATGAAACATGATAGGTGTGGGTAAAAAGCAAAAAGGAAGGAAGGAAGGAAAGAAAGAAAAAGAAAGAAAGAAAGAAAAAAGAAAGAAAGAACAGAAGGAAAGCCTGGACGGGCGGTATGGAAAAGAAAGAAAGAAAGAAAGAAAGAAAGAAAGAAAGAAAGAAAGAAAGAAAGAAAGAAAGGAAGGCCTGGACGGGCGGTATGGAAAAGAAAGAAAGAAAGAAAGAAAGAAAGAAAGAAAGAAAGAAAGAAAGAAAGAAAGAAAGAAAGAAAGAAAGAAAGAACAGAAGGAAGGCCTGGACGGGCGGTATGGAAAAGAAAGAAAGAAAGAAAGAAAGAAAAGAAAAAAGAAAGAAAGAAAGAAAGAAAGAAAAAAGGAAGGCCTGGACGGGCGGTATGGAAAAAGAAAGAAAGAAAGAAAAAGAAAAGAAAAGAGAAAGAAAGAAAGAAAGAAAGAAAGAAAAGAAAGAAAAAAGAAAGGAAGGCCTGGACGGGCGGTATGGAAAAAAAGAAAGAAAGAAAAGAAAGAAAGAAAGAAAGAAAGAAAAAAGAAAGAAAGAAGGCCTGGACGGGTGGTATGAACAAGAAAGAAAGAAAGAAAGAAAGAAAGAAAGAAAGAAAGAAAGAAAGAAGGCCTGGACATAAAAGAAAGAAAGAAAGAAAGAAGGCCTGGACATAAAAGAAAGAAAGAAAGAAAGAAAGAAAGAAAGAAAGAAAGAAAGAAAGAAAGGTGCAGATATAAATGAAAGAGGAAATAAAGAAGGAAGAAAGATTTAAGTCATTGTGACAAAATTCTGGGAATCAGTCACGTTTCTTCCAGTTTATTATAGTTGCAATATTTCAGGTCCAGGTGTTCTATTTTCTTTTCATTTCATTTTTTGATTTTCTCCCGGGGAACAAAATACACACTGTGTGTCTTCTTTGTTGATCGCATTTCTTCGTCTTGCTTTTTATCTGCCTGTCGTTTTGACAACAGAAACCAAAAAAAAAATTGTTGCATGATACAAATATTCCAGAAAATACTAAATCATTCCATTTAAATCACCATAATTTCCCATGTATAATACACATTTTTCTAAAAAAAAATAATAACCAAAATTAGGGTGCATATTATACACAGCTATAAAAAATCTTAAATGTTTCATAGATCGATTTCAGTTGTGAAATGAGTATTCACCAGAAACATACGACAATTTGACACTAACATTCAGCGATTGTGACCTCATAAGGATGTCAAATACTATCATATGTACCTAACAATACCTACAAATGAAAAATAAAATGAAAATTATCATGAAACTAAATTAGAATAGTATTAATAATAAGATTAGAAAACGCTGTCTGTAAAGAAATTGAAGAGGTTTGATTATCAAATAAGCAGTGCGTATTATGCGTGAGTAGAAGCATTTTCCCACACTTTCAGCACAATTTTAGGGGAGCTTATTATGGATGGTGCATATTACACATTGGGAATTCCACTGTCCGTAATATTTAATTTAAAAGAGGTCTCAATACAGAGTAGAGATTAATATTATTACAATCCGTACGACGATAGCCTAGGATTAGAATTATACCAAATCGGCCGGGTTTAGATCCTACCTTGAAGCAATCGGACGTCTAGCCACACTGAAGAGTTGTGATACAGCGGAACAGTCAGTCTGTGGATTACAATATATATATATATATATATATATATATATATATATATATATATAAGTAACGAAAATCTTGGTAATCCATATGTATAACCCAAAAGGAGGATGAAATGCTGAGAGGTCAATGTTAAGTCAGACCGAATAATTAAATTTAAATGAAAAGCAGGCCACTTTAAGGCTCCATTGTAATAACGCAAAATTTTAAATTCATTTTTCGTTTCACCTTTGAAAGTGAAGTCTGCAGATCCAGAGAAAATAAAATTCTCTGGTGAAATAAATTATTACAATGGAGCCTTAAAGTGGTCTGTTTTTCATTTAAATTTATATATATATATATATATATATATATATATATATATATATATATATATATATATATATATATATTATGTATTGGGACAGTAGATCATTACTTAAACATATATTGTTAAATATAACAGACAACGAATGTCTATTATGTTTGATTATGAGCCGTTCTAAACTTCGTATAGTTGCTTTAATTTCGGGTGAAAATAAAGACAAAAATGTCCAACATTTGGATATTTATCGCCGCATAGCAAACTTCTATCTAAACATAACACGATGTCATCTTTGATGGCAAACATCTTTGTTGTAATGTCCATATAACCACTCTGATAATGGCTCATGTGAGCCGAAAGCTTAAATCGAGGAACATCATAAAAAATATCCAGATGTTCGACAGTTTTTGTCTTAATTCTCCCCCGAAACTAAAGCGCATTAAATGAGGCTTAGAACGGCTCATAATCAAACATAATAGACATTCTTTGTCTGTTATATTTAACAACATATGTTTGTATATATATATATATATATATATATATATATATATTGATAATATTAATGGTAAATATGCACATACATATGCAATCATATATCTAAAATATATAAATATATATATACATACATACATATATTTGATCGTATTTACGATTCCATATTAGTGTTAAATATTAGTGTTTAAGCCTTTTTATTATATATATATATATATATATATGATCGATATTAAATTATTCTAAATGTAGAAACTACACATGGAAAAAACAGCACCCTGAATTAATGTTCATAGCTCAAATATGTGTATGTGTATGCGTTTGCATAATGGCAGCGCAAGGTGAAGTAACAATTTTTCTTTTATGATCATTACTCTCTTCAACTTCCTGTATTTGTTGCTATAAAATAACTTTTGCCTCTTTATCACCCCTCGTTGTCTTTTGTGGTCCTTGCTCTGTCATCCATATTTCTCTTTAATGCTATGCCCATTCAGGCAATCATGGCCCCTCACAGCTTCCCTTTCTTTATTATCTCTGAATTGACATGCATTATTAAGAAAGATAGTGATGTCTTTCCCTTAGACCGAGTACCACCCAAGGGTGGATTGCCCAGTCTATTTAACCGATTTTTCTTTAATTCAATGCTATAAAATTTCAGGACTCAGGCGATCATGACTCTCTACAGCTTCCTTTTCTTTATTATCTGTGAATTGTTCTGATATTATAGGCTTACGGTCAAATCGCTCTGAAAACATCTGTTTCGTTCGATCACTGAAGTTAAGCAGTGTGGAGCCCGGTCAAGATATGCAGGGGAATCGTTTGCAAACACCAGATACTTTCAACAACCTCTTAGAATCCGAAATATATTTCGGCTTTAAATAACCTACAAAGGGTTGATAATCCGTAAATGCACAAATCAATCGATCAACCATGACGTCACGGGAAAGATAGTGGAGTAGTTTTCCATCAAATTCTTTTGAATTCAGAATTTTAGACGATGAAGAAATTCTGAGAGTGAGTGTTGGAGGTCCATATAGTATTGCATTATCAACGCATTTGCATGACCAAAGACATCATTACTTGTTTTCTGCCTTAATTTTAACTCGATAAAGTCAAATTGATATTCTGTTGCTCTCAAGAATAACCTAAATTCTACTGTTAACAGGGGAAACAACTCTTCCAAATCAAAACTGTTACTTATTAATCATATGAGAGGCTCCTTTCCGCTACCAGTCAGCATGGATGATGCTAACCTCCAGAGAAGTTGACCTTTTGTATCTTTTCTGGTTAAGGTTTTCTTCCGGCACGAAGTGGAAAAATTGAATCAAGTCTTCGAGAACACATGGCCTAGTGGATAAAAGATTTGAATCCAGTGACTTGACCTAAAGAGTTGTGAGTTCAATACCTGGCTACTGCAAAAGTAAACAGAAACCTAGAAGGTTGCGTTAAAGGGAGATAACTGAGACATCCGGAAGAGGCAAGGCATATGGAACTAGAACAATCTACCCTAGTGGACGAAATAAAAGGTTCAGTTCGAAATGCCAAACAAATGTTGAAGGCCGGAGCGTACAACGACCGAATCGTCGTGAATATGGCAATAAAGATGAGGACAACAGTCCGAATAAGGTAAATACTCTTCTTTTATTGTTGTCGCACCTTACTTTTTCTTATTCTTTAACACTCAGTACCTCTGGTCTCAGTGGCTATATTGTCTTGCTTGGGGTGAAATGATACAAAATACTTCTAAAGACAAAAGATTTTTTATATTTTTTAATCTGTGACAACGAGCCTCACCAACATGATCACTGCAGTTTCTTTGCTCTTACTCTTTCTATTTAGACTAAACTTATTGAAAAAAAAAATCAGTTTAATAAACTCAGCGTATCCTGTCGTTTCTGCTTCAACCTCTAAGCAGATCCAGCAAGATTAACTGAAGTAGTAAGTGTTTGCAGCAGTCATGTAAACTTGCGAAAATTAAATCAACTGGGGAGGGGGTGATATGTCGAGCTCCACCCGCAATATATCCGGGTAGAAATACCCAGGTTTCACTAGCTTCTAGCAGGGTTTGTAGTATGAGACAAATGTCGGCTTTTTATTGGCTAAGAAAGGAGGAAGTGAAACGGCTCACACGAAGCGTGCAAAATAATCGACTGATTGAAATTTACAAGCATGATTCGGAGAAATCGAGTTAGCAAAAATAGGTCATCGTATGGCGGTGACATTCAGCTACAGTTATTCCCTGTAGTGACGGTATGGGGTGATATAAATCTTTGTTGTCATGGATATTACAAGAGCCTGTCAAAATAAATATAAAGAAACTCGTAGATACGACGAGCTTTTAGAAAAATAAAACCATGTACCGGGTGTAACAGCAAAATTGACCACTGGTGTTACAGCATAATTGTCCATCCCACAAAATATTTACCATCTAAAAAAAACACTAAACTAATGTAGTTTCTTTTTTCCAGGTTTTCAAATAATACGTTTCGCCGTCTTCATATCATTTGTCGTAAGAATCACTGAAAGGTTCATTGAGTTATTCAGCTAGAAAGTGAACAGGTTAAAATCGTTTTGTCACTGTCTTCCCAAATGAGCAATGGTGAGAAAAAAAAAAGATAATTCAGGCATTTAGTAATTGTGCCAACATTCATACTCCGGCTTCCATCTTCAAAGTCCATTCAAGAACCATCAAGAGAACAATGAATAAGTTTAAAAAAGAGGGAACAGTAGAGAGGAAAACTGGATCAGGAGGTCAGAACAGGAAGAAGGATCATCATTTTGACTTAGAGCTGAAGAGATCAATTAGAAAAGATCCAACTCAATCCATAAGACGTTTGGTACGTGAAAGAGGAGTTTCGGCGATGACAGTCCAAAGATGAGTGAAAAAAATGAAAATAAAATCATACGGGAAACCTGTGAGGCACCTTTTTACTCCAGGACCGAAAGCTGGAAGATTAGAGAGGTCGAGGATCATCTTGAATAAGGTGAAAAATTATCCTGGATTGATATATATATATATATATATATATATATATATATATATATATATATATAATGATTTTGTAAGCGCTGCTTAGATGTGGCACAGGGCCGGATGTATGGAGCACCCAGTGAGGATCGAACTCACTAATCAGTCGTAATATGTTCTGGCAAGACAAGCCTGCTAACCATTACACCACGCCGAGATGCCTCTCTCTCTCTTTTCTCTCTCTCTCTCTCTCTATATATATATATATATATATATAGAGAGAGAGAGAGAGAGAGAGAGCTTGGAAAAATTCGCAGTGTGAGATAGGCAAGAAGTAAGGCATGTAGCAACATCAGCACGGCAAAGGGCATTCCTTTAAAGGCAAGGAAGGACAAATGATAGAGATTGCTGTATGAGTCGTACGATTCTTGAATCAAGCACGGGCAACGCCGGGCCATGCTGCTAGTTGGTAAATATCCAGAAACAATTGACTATCTTGTATAAGGTTGCGTGTTCAGTACCCACTGAATATAAAACTCGGCATGACAGAGTTGGCGAATATCAGTACTGGAAAATCTGCAACTTTTACGGAAAGGAAACTGCAAGAAATTGGTATGAATACCACCCAGACCCGGTTACGGAGGTAGGACCTGTAACAATTTTATGGGACTTCACAATACACACAGACAAAATAATCCAAGCTAATCACCAAGACATAGTGATTAGAGACCCAAAAGGCAAAATATACCTTTTATATAGACATGGCAGTCCCCTCAGAGTGTAATGTATCTTTGAAGATCTTCAAAAAAACTATCAAAATACAAGGACCTTGAAATGGAAATCTCAAAAATGTAGCATATATGGGCATCAGTAATTCCAGTTGTAGTTGGGGCACTCGGATTGATTGGAATAGACTTATTGAAGGAACTCCTGGTAGTCCACGAAATACAAATAATTATACTCACAAGTACAACCCACACCTTACAAAGGGCTTTATCTATGTAAAATGTGTGATTTTCTTTTCAAAATTGCTCAGTGAAAAATGTCATGGTCACATTTCTGACCTTATGTCTCTGGTTGGGACCCGGAAAGAAATGAATATACATCAGAAAGCAAAGGAAATAAAACAATAATAATAATATTTATATTCGGACTATTATCCTCATCTTTGTTGTTGTTATTATAACGCTTTGATCGTTGTGCTCCTCGGCCTTCCTAGACATGTGCAGTGGAACTAGAATAGTCTATGCCCGTAGATTAAATAAAGGGTTCTGTTCGATGTAGATCGATATAAACCTGAGAAATATCAGAGCGTTCTACGGCCGAAACTTTGGAATAACAACAACAAAGATGAGGAAAATATTCCGAATATAAATCTTGTAATTTATAATAAATATAAATCTCCAAAAGTAGAAGGACATTATGGCTCTCCACAGCTTCACATCCTTCGGGGTACTTACTATATCCCCCTCTATTCTGCTATTCATTCAAACACACATGACAGGCAGATTCCTTGCAGATTTGCTCTAACCTCTTGACTTTAATGTCATTTGAGGGTTCAGTCTTTTAGATTTACATTTCTCATTCTATATCAAAGATGTAGCATTCTCAGAATTCTTCAGTAGAACCACATCTCTGTTACCTCAAGTCTTCTCTTCAGCTGAGAGGAGATTGTCCAGCATTCACTGCCATATAGGAGGATTGATATTACATAGAAGTTCATCACTCTTTTCTTTATTTCTAACGAAATCTTCCTGTTTCTTAATACTTTGTTTAGCTTTTGGAAGACATGAGGAGATTGTCCAGCATTCACTGCCATATAGGAGGATTGATATTACATAGAAGTTCATCACTCTTTTCTTTGTTTCTAACGAAATCTTCCTGTTTCTTCATACTTTGTTTAGCTTTTGGAAGACATGAGGAGATTGTCCAGCATTCACTGCCATATAGGAGGATTGATATTACATAGAAGTTCATCACTCTTTTCTTTCTTTCTAACGAAATCTTCCTGTTTCTTAATACTTTGTTTAGCTTTTGGAAGACATGAGGAGATTGTCCAGCATTCACTGCCATATAGGAGGATTGATATTACATAGAAGTTCGTCACTCTTTTCTTTCTTTCTAACGAAATCTTCCTGTTTCTTAATAATTTGTTTTGCTTTTGGAAGACATGTGGAGATTGTCCAGCATTCACTGCCATATAGGAGGATTGATATAACATAGAAGTTCATCACTCTTTTATTTCTTTCTAACGAAATCTTCCTGTTTCTTAATATTTTGTTTAGCTTTTGGAAGACAAGAGGATATTGTCCAGCATTCACTGCCATATAGGAGGATTGATATTACATAGAAGTTCATCACTCTTTTCTTTGTTTCTAACGAAATCTTCCTGTTTCTTAATACTTTGTTTTGCTTTTGGAAGACATGTGGAGATTGTCCAGCATTCACTGCCATATAGGAGGATTGATATTACATAGAAGTTCATCACTCTTTTCTTTCTTTCTAACGAAATCTTCCTGTTTCTTAATATTTTGTTTAGCTTTTGGAAGACAAGAGGATATTGTCCAGCATTCACTGCCATATAGGAGGATTGATATAACATAGAAGTTCATCACTCTTTTCTTTGTTTCTAACGAATTCTTCCTGTTTCTTAATACTTTGTTTAGCTTTTGGAAGACATGAGGAGATTGTCCAGCATTCACTGTCATATAGGAGGATTGATATTACATAGAAGTTTATCACTCTTTTCTTTGTTTCTAACGAAATCTTCCTGTTTCTTAATACTTTGTTTAGCTTTTGGAAGACATGAGGATATTGTCCAGTATTTACTGTCATATACAAGGATCTTTTAACGTTAAGGTCGAAAGAAGAAGTTCGTATTTTGAGCTTTTTCTCTTGCTAATATCCATACATTCTTTCGTCGTATAGTTAGGGATTAATCTTTTCTTATCAATTTCATTAACTACCCTGTCTAAGAGCTTCTACGGTTTTCTTTCTGTGTCTGCCATCAGCACAGTGTCATCTGCTTAACATGTTTTGTTAAGACAGTGTCCACTGATATTAAAACACTGGAAAGGCTTTCATTCCTCTTCGGATTGCTTCACCGTTAAAGATGGACAA